>JAAGVU020000061.1:12391068-12448397 GCA_011763525.2 Mormyrus iriodes
GTGTGTTTACATACATAATTACATACAAAACGAATCTTACCTAATATCTAAGAGAATATAAAGGGTTTATAAGGGCTCAAAATATACAAAAATAACCATATAAACATATGGTTTTTACTTCGTGGATTTTCACCTTTCGTGGGGGGTTCTGGAATGCAACCCCCTCGATAGACGAGGGATCACTGTAGACTATATGGCCAAAAGGATATGGACACCAGCACGTACTGCATCTCATTCCAAAACCAGGGGTATTAATATGAAGTCGGTCCACCCTTTGTTGTTATAATAGCCCCTGCTCTTCTGGAAAGGCGTTCCATTGGATGTTGGAATATTGTTGGTGGGATTTGCTGCCGTTGAGGAAGGGTATTAATGTTAGGTTATCAGGTCTCTTTCTGTGAGCTTGTGTAGCCCCCCACTTCACAGCTGAACTTACTCCGTGGTATTTTGACTTTCACAGTCATTTCATCAGTGGCTGACCACCTATGATGATGCCAAGTCACTAACCTCTTCTGTAAAACCTGTACGACCACCCATCCTGTTGGTAATTGTTTGTTCCTGGAGATTGCGTGACTGTGCTTAATTATATCCCTGAATTACCAATGGGTATGGCTTAATTAGGCAATTACTCTAATTAATAGGAGTGTCCAGATACGTTTGGTCATATAGTGTACATGTGTAATGTATCTATGGTTTATTTAATGCTATTTTATATTTCACAGAGTCTGTCCCGCCCAAAAGTAGTAAGAAGATCCCTGCTGGTGCCGTTTCCATATTCCCAGGTAATGGGAGCCAACAGATATGGCCTTTAAGAACGGGCAACAAGCAGCTTCATCACATTTCATGCTAATGTGTCATCTGGCTACTTTCAGGCAGAATAAGCTGATCTTTGACCTTAAATTTACCGTAATTACCATGTTTCTGGAATCTTGTCATTGACATTTTCTTGGTCACAGTTTTCTTCTTCCTTACAGAACACAGTTTGTTTGGGTCCACTCGGGACCCAGTCTCTTCAGAACGCCAAGAGAGTGGCAGTCCTGCCCGTCCTAATGCCCAGGCCCAGCTCAGGTCTGAAGGCGGGGCCAAACCTACCCCAGGGGGTGGGCTGTTTGATGATGATGAGGATGATGACTTCTTCAGTGGCAGCACATTCAAAAAATCACACTCCGGTAAGTCTTAAAGTGTCAGCGTCTGGGTTTGCTGTTAAGGGAATGTCATTGCTAAAGCTGGAGCAGTCCCTCCTATTGTGACACTCCCTTCCTCCAGCTGGCATGGACAGACCCAGGCAGAAGAAGGTGGTGGATCTGTTTGGGGCTGACCAAGATGACGACGAGGAGGGGGATATCTTCAGTGAGAGCTCGAGTGCAGGCCGCCGAGGGTACAGAAGCATTGCGGAAGAAGATGGGGCGACCAGCATGCCTGCAAAAAAGGTATAGGAGGAGGTGGGGGTGGGTGATGATGTGGTGGGTGGTTATGCCTTCAGGCCTTCAGCCTGGCAACCCATTCCTCCTGTGTGTTTGTTTTCCTGACCATCACACTTTGGTTCTATCCCTCATGTCTTGTCGCCCTTCAGCTGCCTGCGGGGGCCACCTCCATGTTTGGCCCCGAGACCAGCAACCTCTTACAGGATGCCTTGAAGAAACGCCCATCTGTCCCTGATAAAACCCCCAACAAGGTAACACACCCCCGCTCTGCTCTTCATTTCCACCTTGTCTGCTGAGTTGGATCACAGCCGAGTCTCCTTGCCTGCCTTGTATCTTGATCTCTATGCTGTCTGTCTGCAGACGGCCCCGCCTCCAGACACGACCAAGCCCACCATGAAGTCCACAGACAGGGGCCTCTTCTCTGATGATGAGGACACGCAGGTGTGACCCGGTCGCCATACATACACACACACACACACACACACGCAGCCAGTGGTTAACAGACCTGGTTTGGGGTGCCCACATTACGGTTGGGTATCAAAAAACAGTTTGAAAAATTAGAACCAGTTCTAGATTTCTGAAAAATGTGAATTTGATGAGACATTTAAATTACAGTTCCACGGGGTTCCTACACATGCATTTTTAATCAACTGTGTAAGGGTTAATGCATGAGAACTCTGCTTAAACGTTTGTACTTGAAGACACTATTTTCACATTTACAAACCGGAAATGCATTTATTAGTAGAACTACTATTTAGGCTTGGTCAGTATAATGGCATCACAACATACTGCGCGGTATTTTCTTTCAGTAAAACTGTATCTTGGGGAATCTCAAAATACCGGAATAGCTTTGCTTTTTAAAATAGTTGAAATACCGTATACTTTGGTGTCTGGTCAGTATGAAAATTTAGATGCACACGCATACTATTATTAAATATTTTGGTTATATACGACCCAAGATACCGTCCTTAATTCGAAAACAGTCCCTTGCTAAGACCATAAGCAAGTCGTTAGTTTGGAAATTGCCTGCTGCTAAGCACAAAGGCCATTCTTTATATGCAAATGTTTAAGCCAAATGTGTTTAAGTGTGTAAATGCAATCCAAGCCATGCATTTTTAAACACACAGCTGCAGAGGCAATATATGTATTCATTTAGTTATTGTTTTATTAATTTAACTTTATGTATCTCCCGGTATACAGCTGTGTTTTGGGTAAAACCTGGCTTATTTACTGTTTTCACATTATGAAACCCAGTTTATCCAGTTTAGGCAGGTTAAATGGGACTGTAAAGTATGACTGGACTACAAGTGTATTACATCGGTAAATTATTTAATTTAATCACTGAGCACAGGTCCTGGTCTTCAGCCTGAAGCACTGTTGTTGTTGTTGTCTAAGTGAGCTGTAGCAATTTCATTGCTTTTATTATTTGTTCAGTTACATTTGTTAGAATTAAAGATTATAATGGCATATTGATTTCTTACTGTGATTCACTTGGCTGACACCACGAGATTCATGAATTCAATAGTGCTGTAGTATAATTGAGTCTAATGAACATCCTTGATGCAGACACACGTCTTCCAAGACTTGTACAAGGCAGAAAACAAATCAAACATAATATCAGAGTTCAGTGAAGTTAACAATGTAGCCTTAACCGGGAGCTGCTGGGCACGCAGTGACAGCACATTACGTCGCCGAGGGCAAAATGAGACGGGGAGTACTTTAAACAGTAGCACAAACTGGACCAGAAACTTGTGATATTCTGCTGGAATTTGGCATCTTGAATAAAATAAATGCTGTCATTGTATATAGTGCTGCAAATATGATTGTGGCAATACAAAGGCTACAGTTCATAAAACTAGGCTGCTTTGCCCACACACTTAATCTTGGGGCACAGAGTGACTACTCAGTGACATCAGTGGCAAACTAACACCCTAGTTTTGGAGTCTGGTTGTTAACCTTGTATATTTGATCTTGAAAAACCATATTTTTTATTGTTACAAAATATGGAAATGATGTAGCTGCTTCAAGTAAGCTTTGTTGTGAAAGTTCAAGTTGAACTCTTTAAAGAGGAGAGAGAGAGATTGAGAGAGAGGTTAGAAGTGCGCACTGATACAGCACGTTGCTGCACCCACCGCACGACAAACCACCTCAGGGATGAGAACCTAAATGCAGCTGTGTGGCAGGTGATACCTCAGCACCACACTATTTCGAATAGAATGGGACAGTATGAGGTTTTTTTCCGGTGGAAAGAGAATGAAGGAAGTTTTTTTGTTGTTGAAACATTTTAACTTTTTTGCTGTGTTGGAATCAGCACGAGAATCGATGATGACTGCATTCGATAACCAGAATTGGAATCTGATTTGGAATCCATAAAATCTTAACAATACCCAACCCTAGTCCTCATCGAGCAAGCTATGAATGTCTCCTTCACCTTTGCAGATCTTTTCGTCAACTGCCGAGGGCCGGCCAAAGAGCGAAAGGCCAGCTCAGAAAACACAGAGCCGGGCACTCTCTCTGTTTGATGACGAGGAGGAAGAGGTAATCATCTGTAAGCCATAGTGAAAGCCAGTGAGTTTAGGGCTAATGACGCTCATCCATGTTGGTTACATTTCTCCTGCTTTCATTGACAGGACTTGTTTGCCACAGTGCCTCCCAAGCTCAAAACAAGCCCGGGGAAAAATGAGGCCTCGCAGAAAGCAGCCAAGCCCCTGTCTAGCGCCCTCTTCAGTGATGATGAGGTACGCCGCATGTTCTGATAGCATTCAGTAGATATAACTCTCCTGTGTTTACCCATAATGCCTCTCAGCTCTGCAAGGCAACAAGAATAATTGAGAGCTTTGGGTAAGAGGAGTAGCAGGCAGCGAAAGACCCTAGAAGTGCACACAGTTCCCAGCAATAAGGCACCCAGGTCTGCACACTCATTTTTCTGTTCCAGGATCAGTGGATGAGCTCTGCAACTGACACGGTCAAACAGGAGACAAAGACTGGAGGACTGAAAGGCAGTGTGAGCGCCCCCTCCAGGCTTCCAATTGTCAAAGCCACAGGAAAAACCACTCTGTTTGATGACGAAGAGGATGACGACCTCTTTGCTGCCACGAAGGAGTCCAGGTACAGCTAAAACCCAGGATTTGTTACTGTCATGTCACATGATTTGCCCACATACATATGGGCAGTCCTTCCTCCATACTGGCTGAGCTGAATACTTTGGCTGTTCTGCCTCTTAACTGCGCAGGCAGAAGCCGCCACGGGTTTCCCTTCTCTTTGAGGAAGAAGATCAGGAGGACGAAGACAAGAGCTCACTGTTTACTATCACACCGGCCTCCAGCAGCACTGAGTACAGTGAGAAGAACGTGAGTTTGTTCTTGCTAATCAAACAGCAGCACTTCAGCATGGGTTAATGATATGAACGTGTTGAGACAGTATAGTCTCCTTCTGCGACTGACTGGATATGTGTCTTTGTCTGCAACGCCCACAGACCCCAGCCCCTGCTGACAGCCAGGCTGAGGCCCCCGTCTGCCAGCCGATCCAGGACGGGCCAGACGGGGCTCATCAGGGGGAAGTCAGTCAGGTCAAGGCCAAGCCTGTGGGGGCCGTCAGTTTATTTGACAGTGTGGACGCCCTGGGAGACACCCCGGCTGTGCTCAAGGTTTGTGTGCGTGCTCGCGTGCGCTGTGGTACTTTCAGCACTGCCTGGACGCTGATGTGACAGGCCATTCGTGCCGACACTCATGATGTCTGTGGCGTACCCACCCACCTGCAGGATGCTGCCCAGCCAGAAAGTCCCCCGCTCATGGTGGCTGGAGCCAGAACCAAGAAGAAAGTGCTGAGCCTCTTTGAGGACGAGGAAGAAGATGAGGAGGAGACTGATGGTGGTCTTGCATCCAAAGCCAGAAAGCCAGGCATGAAAAGCCCCCTGAAGGTACTGGGAGCACAGCATCCATATCCTAGAGTGTCCCTGAGCGTTACGCATCCGTATCCCCGAGTCTACCTGAGCGTCATGCGTCCCTGAGCGACACGTATCCATATCCCCAAGTGTCCCGGAGCATCACACAAGTGTATCCTCAAGTGTCATGCATCCATGTCCCCGAGTGTCCCTGTCATGCATTATTGTCACCGAGCGTCACACGTCCGCATCCTCAAGTGTCATTTAGTGTCCCCTAAATGTCATGTGTCTGTTTCCCTGAGCGTCCCCATGCGTCACGCGTCCGTGTATCCAGGTGTCATGCATCCATGTCCCTGACTGTCCCGAAACATCCTCAACTGTCCCCAAGCGTCACAGAGCATCACAATCACTCATGGCGGTCCCTGTCACAGGTGCAGGAGCAGCGGCCGCGAGCCACCAGCACTGGCGTCTTTCAGGATGAGGAGATCCTCTTCAGTCAGAAGCTGCAGAAGGACAACGAGCCCGACGTTGACCTCTTTGCAGTGTCGGCAAAACACGCAGTATGTTTTCATTGTGCGCACTTGTGGCGTGGGGGTGGTATACAGGGGACCGTGTGTGTTTGTTTTTATGTTAATATATATATGTGTGTGTGTGTGTGTGTGTGTTCATCGCTCTGGTTGATTCCTCCCAGAGCCCCAAGGGCAGATCAGCCCCCAAGGCGGTGCCCCCCCTCTTCGGCGACGATGAGGAGGAGGACCTCTTCACTGCACCGAGGGTGGGTTTTCTCCTCCAATATACCATGTGTCATGTTCATTCTGCTTTCGACATTGTCTGCCAGAGTACCACTGCGGTTAAGTGCCACATTTACCCATAATGCCTCATGGCTGCTATGTGGGTGGGTGCTCACCTGTATTCATACCAACAGGCTGCTGCACAGAAGCCTGTCAAGCTCAGCACTGAGGCTGCACTGCTGCCCCCTGCAGGACTGCAGGTGAGTGTTCTGTCGCTGAAGTACATTTCTCAGCTTTGAGGCTGTTCTCAGACGAGTTGCTGCTGGTTAGTCACAGATGGGGGGGCAGCAGTGAGAATCTGTGCTGCTCAGTTACACCTGCATCCTAATGAGTAGATTAGCCAAGAGAATAAAAAGGCCCAAACTCAGAGCTTCTGCTGATATAATTGTCTGAAAATATATTTTCAAATATATATATATATATATTTTGTTATCAATATATTTTATTTCTGTAAATAGCCTCCAATAGTAAACAAAACAACATAGCCATATACAAAAAAAAACAAGACAAACATACGTACCTGAGAAAAAGGTCTCCGTTTTCAGAGAAGTCCCATTCTATCAGTCACATCCTTTTTAAATAAAACTGAGCAGGTAAAGTAGAATATGTAGGTCCATGAATAAATAGCTTAATAACCAAAAAGCTATTTTTATGCCTTGATGTTGCGGGGATATATTGTATTTTCATTAAATATTATCTTCTCTTATTCAAAATACAGTTTTATAGGACACAAACTGTTGAATTATGGTCTGGACATTCTGATCTCCTCTGTACCCATCTGTGAATGTGACTTGTTTTATTTGATTGCACAGAAGGCCACCACTCCCGTAGAATCTAAAGGGCCATCCTCGCGGATTGGGAAACTCCAAGTAAATCTTCCTGTGCCCTTAATCGCTGTCTGGGTCTCCTGCTGCTCTTCTCCGCATGTCTAAAGCTGTCTTCTATTGAATTTTGTTAACGATAAAGATCTGTGATGCGCATTGCCATTCCCATCTTGCTTTTCCTTCTTGTTGGCTGTCCTGTAACTCAGATCCGGATCTGACAGTGGATCTCTTGTGTGCGATTTTAATAGCAGACTTTCTGCCTGGTAGCAGGCTGCCATGGAGTACACATCAGCCAACCATCTGTGCTCTTTGCAGGTGAATCTTGCCATCGACCCATGCAGCCTCCTCCCTGGGGCTGTTCCTCGGCCACAGCGGCCTTCCCAAACACGCAGCACCCACTCGCCGACCACACCCACTGCTTTTGGCACAGATTCCACCCTCCAGGCAGCGGTAGAAGGAGCCGTGAGCTTTGACACCCCCGTTCAGGTCACCACATTGCAGAGCGCCAACAAGGTGGGTCACAGGGTCACAGCCAGGAAGAGGCTTTACATATGATGCTGCTCCACACTGCCCAACAAAGGCAAAACAAAGTAACTACACTGAAACTGAGAAAAACGGATGTTTTGCCTTGGTGTTTGTGGGGATTTTGTACTGTAGTTTTCATATTCTGTTTTTTTTTCACAATCCAAGCATGGTTAAACTAAGGTATTTACAAGACAAATCGGGTCTCTTAGCTCTGTTTTTGGTCATAACTCAGTTTTGATGAACTGCGCAGTTACTGTGCAGTAGAAAACATGGGGAATTCTAAGAAATTTATTACGATTTTAACAACAAATCAATGGTCAAGAAATAAGCAAAAATTAAACACATATTTTCAGGCAATATTGTTCCACTCAGTTTTTATGGCTTCAAACAGTTGATAAGCAATGGAAAAATGTTTTGTTTATGTCAAATGTTTGCATTTGATATTCTCTGTAGGGTTTAAGTCTGCCCTCTAACCAGGCCTAAATAAGGCTGATGGACTCGTTTTCTAGCCACTTTTTGGTGGTCTTTGCAGTGTGATCAGGAGCATTGCCTTGTTCAGAATAGCTTCTGATTGTTCCTCCTTTGAAAATAACTTTGGTGATATGCAGACTTATGGCAGCAGTGTTCTCACGCAGCATTAACAGATGTTTCACAGTGAGCCGGTTCTCCAGTACTGGCAGCTGAGGCTCCACATACGATGACACCTCTTCTCGTTTTTTTTTTTCCACAAAACTGTTCACAATAGCATGTTTCCTAACAACTGATTGTACGGAGGCTCACAAGAAGGTATAGTCATACAGTTGCATGCGGCTCAGAGTGCTTCCCTGTGACAATAAAAATTCTAAGACGAGTCGCAAGTTTTACCTGTATAACTATGCATGTGACAAATGAATCTTAAATCTTGAAATAAACTAAAGAAGAATAAAATGAAATATATGTAAAACATAATTTTAAACAGAAATATAAATAAGTGATGAAATAAAATATAATAAAAATAAGCAGGTATAAAATACTAAGAGTATCCTTATGTTTACTAACGGTGTTGGACATAAAATTACATAAAACTAAAGTACTGCCACACCTCTGACATCTTTTTGCCTTGTTTATCCATAATAAAGATGTTATGGCTGCTGATCTGTCCCTTTCTTCACCGCCACTTCAGTGCTTATCGTTTTCATGCTATCCCAAAACAGTACCATTTGGCATGTTCTGCTGACCGAATTTAATAAACGTAAGGATACACTGAATTTACACGGATTAATAACTTTTTGGCATCACAATACGCCTGTCATTAATATTTTAGATGCACTATAAATGCTTACCAAATTGTGGACAGAAGTAACCATCCGTATAGTAACTGAAAAGCCAGCATTTGGACAAATGTTTACACTCTGCTGATTATTGCGAATGCGCCATATAATTGCAATGTGATAACGTGCAGCTCTACTAACAATCAAATGAAATAAGTTTTTAGCTTTTTGAAACTGATAAGATGTTGCCGGACGAATGTGCAGTAGGTACCTAGAGTATACTGGTGTGGGGATGTAAGTATTGTTCATTCCTGTCCTGCCCTCCACCACTCCCACTGTACATACACCTGTACTCCTGTGCAGGGCCGAGTCAGGGGAGCTGAGCGACGCCGGCCCCAGACCAGAGCAGCGAGACTCCAGGCTGCCCAGCTTTCCAATTCCTCCAGCAATCCAGCTCTGGCACCGCTCTCCCTACCCCCACCTCTCCACACTGCCGGAAGACCCTCTGAGCCAGCATTACCAGGGCCTCCTCACAGGGAGCGAATTCCAGAACAAGCAGCGGCTATTGCCGACGACCCCTTTAGCGATGACGACATCTTTGCCCCCAAGCTGGCCAGCAAGGCCCAGCCTCCAGTGCCGGTACCCAAGCCCGATCCGAAGAAGCAGCCGGCCGTGTCCATCTTCCAGGAGCATGGGGATGACCAGGAAGACGACCTCTTCCAGGCCGTTGGCACGAAACCTGCTAAGAAGAGCGGCACGGTGCCGTTCCTGGAGGAAGAGGAGGAGGATGACATCTTTGCAGCTGGGAAGAGCATAAAGGTGGAGGTTGAAAAAGAAACAAAAACACAGCTCAACCCCCCGCAGCCAGGTGCTCTTCAGGTAGCGATTCCAGGATCTGTCTGCATCGCTGGCTTCTGTAATTGAACGTCATAATTAGACACATGCTGCTGACCAGAGGTGGAATGTTCAGGTCCAGAAAGTACAAATCCAGACCAAGGTTTTCTTTCAACGAAGACTTTCTGGACCTGAATTTTCCACCTCTGATGCTGACACTTGTGCTCCAGAAATTACTGCCCATACTAAAGCGATATGGTACAGGACATGTGGCCATGCTCGTAGTGCTTTGGTGACTGGTGATGTGTTTGTCTGTTTGGCCAGGAGGCAGGCAGAAAGAAAACTGCCCCCAAAAAGGAGAAAGAGCGCGCTCTGGACGTCAGCCTGTTCGACGACGAAGTCGACATTTTTGCTGACTTAACTGTGACTTCAGCTCCCAAGGAGAAAAAGTCGAAGAAGAAACTGGAAAAAAAATCTATTTTTGATGATGATATGGGTAAGTTACTTTTGCAAAATATTATATGAAATGATGCTTTATTTGCCATTCGCATAAGACAATTGGAATGCTTCTTTTCATATGCTCTCCTTTAAGAAACACACACATGTATACAGTTGAAAGCCTCTGAGGCATTTTGAGGGGTTAAGGGCTTTGCCCAAGAGCCCAACAGACATGTGACTTCTGCCGAGGATGGGATTCGAACCAGTGACCATCCAATCACAGGCATAGAGGCCTACTATGCTGAGTGACATACTGCCCTCTTTACTGTATTATTATTATTATTATTATTATTATTATTATTAGTAGTAGTAGATCATGACATTTGGAAGAGCTGAGGCGGTAAAAACCCTGAAAGGAGTTCTTACGCTGTTTTCCTGTGCCTTGCTGGGGGCCCGAGGGTGAATTCAGAGCTTACATGCCTGTTCTCTCCTAAAAGATGATATCTTCGCATCGGGACCCGTGAAGGCAGTGGCAAAAGAGACCAAATCAAAACGAAGCCCACAGAGCCAGGAGCCACGGTCCAGCCAGGGTCCCAGCCACAGCTTGTTTGACGACCCACTGAATGCTCTGGGCGGCAACTGACAGCTCAGAAAGGCCAGAGCTCTGCTCCAGTGTGCGGTTTAGAGTGACCGGAACGGGTTAGGCTGTATTAACGCCATTCCTAAACTGCTTAGAAATGACAATGAAAGCATTCTCAGCATGCATGTAATCAGTACCTTTACCTGTACTTTCTTTGTGAATTATGTCTCTTAACAATCAAGCATTCGGCTGTTTTCTGGCTTAGTACTTTAAAAAGTATTTCCATCCATTAATTAGCACTTTAAAGCACATATACTGAAATGTTTGAAAATGAATAAAATGGTTTTAAGTGCTGGTGGTGCCCTTGGTATCTCAGACAGCTGTATGGTATGTTCATTCCTGCATCAGGATGCCCCACAAAATTACAGTATTTCTGTTTTGTTCAGTTTAATTCAGTTAATTACCATGGCTTTGCATGTAATATTGTTTTCTGTATATTAAAGAATATTTTGTGAAATATGAAACTCCTGTAGTGGTGTTATTATACAATATAATGATCATCGGTTTTAAATTTAAAGTAACTTAAAAACAATTTAAGATTACCCAATTCAACCAAAGATTACCGATTTACCAAAGTGTCGGTAGACGCTTGTGGGTAAACATAAATCATCCTTCAAAAACATGACGGGATGGCGGGAGTGCATAATAAGGCGAAATTCTCCTTGATTTGTGATCATCGTTGGGAGACGAGGAACATCCGGGATATATACTGATAGTTGCGCCAAGTCTGTCTAATATTACTCGCTGATCCCGCCCCTGCATCTATCCTATTGGTTTACTGACATTTTTGCGCCTAGAGCCGTTGTGTCATTGGTTAGCTGTCAGGCAGATATATTTTAATGGGCGGGTCATTCCGCGACGTTGATTAATCTGAAAGACAGCAGCAGAGGTCTGTAAAATGAGCATTAGTTGCCATGTAGCTTTGCTTTGTGTCTTGTGCAGATAATAAAAACCGTGGCAGTTGAGAAATAAAATCGGGTTAAAGAACTATTATTACGTTAATCGATAGTGCGCTGTCATGCTAGAAGAACTGTATTATTAGTTATAATTGCCGTGACACTGAAAACAAGGGCCGAGTTACTTGTTAGCAAGACAGGCTGCTGGTTTTATCTTTTGTTACTGGTTGCTAACCAGTTGTGTAGCCGTTCATCGCAAGCAACTAAATTAACAAGACTGCCTCTCTATACCAGTACCAAAGCAGCTTGTCACCGAAGACCTGCGAATTTGCCGGTGCGTCGCTCCTCTATCCTCGGCGCTTCAGGGATGCCCTTAAGGTGAGATAATATGGTAGATAACAGACCTCGTGGGCGAAGTATTTATCATCCAGAGACATCAGCATGACAGCATGATTTCGATCACTGTTTGCGGATTACATGTGGCCACAGGTTTGCCTGTGCCCTCATCGGCAAGGCAGTGACTGATAAATTGATTAGGGTGTCATGACCATCCTTGGTGTTGCTATGCCGTTGTCAACACAGGCTTCAACCACGGCTGCATTGAGGGTGGTCTTTTAATGAAGGTGGCAGTGTTAGATCTCTCACGTGCGGGGTTTAGAGAAATCGTCCATTGGGTTTCACACAGGACAGACACTTTCATTGCTTCAGACCATGACAGTGCTGTTGCTGAGTAAACATAATGCTGCAGATCCAGAGTGAACCTGAGTGCCTTGGCTCCCGTTCCAGGCTGTACACAAAGATGATTTATGTGTGGTATTTTAATGTGACTGTGTCTACAACTCAGAGTTTGTATTAGGACATATACATTTGCTCTTCTACAGAATTAGTGTAAATCAGGGAAAATCGGTCGTGACATGGTTAGTACATACTGGGACAGAATTCTCCTGAACTGATGACGAATTGGTACTGAATATCATTTATCCTCACTCATTTGTAAAGTAACAAGGTGATGGTCATCCCTCCAAGCAACATAAAGGATACTTCTCCTTCACTTCAGAGACAGTGACAAAGTCTTTTGATTACAGGGTCCTCTTCCTAGCGGGAATATCACTTGTTATGTGGCTCATTATAGGAAGAGAACCAAAATCAGAGCGCTGCTGTATTTTTCTTCTCATCTTGGCCTCACTTCCATTGTCTCAGTTCAGCTCCTTAATCACTGTGGAACTCCTCACTATATGCTATCTGTTCAATTCTGACATTGTGCCCTCCACCAGCAGGGGGCAGTAGGGGGGTTGTCTCCTTGGATTTGCTGCTCGATTCTCCTCCATCTAAATCTCACTGACATACTTATCCTACAGTGATTCCCCATGTTCTGCATACCGCTGGGTTTGGCAAGTGTTCAACTGACAGCATTACTCTTATACTAGTAATCCAGCCACACCCCTAACAGAACTGGTTACATGTGGCCATCTGGATCATAAAGTTCTAAATGGCTAAGTTGCAGCCTGCCTGTATCTCAGGTGGAGGAACCCTGAAGAGGCACTTTCCTGGTCCTCCCCACAACAAATCTGGGCTCTGCCTACAGCCCCCACCCACGATGGAGCACAGGAAGCAGCCCCCCTTCTTCGATGAGTGTTCAGAGGCGATCCAGAGGGTGTCTTCCTATGGGACCGTGGAGCTGTTTATTGAGACTCTGACAGGGACCTGCTTTGAGCTTCGAGTCTCTCTCTTTGACACACTGCTGTCAGTGAAGGCCAAGATCCAGAGGCTGGAAGGTACCGCTCTACCTCTCCTAACATGTGAAGCTTTTCAGGGTCCCTCACAGTCCTAAGGCAGCTGACCAGGTGGCACTCTCAGTCACCATGTTTCAGTGGTCTCCCTAACAGTAATATTAAGGGATTCCACTAAAATCATAGTGCAGTAAAAGTTATCGTATCCGGCAGTGTTAGAAATTAGGCACTGCCAGGTAGTTAAATGTTACTCTTGAAAAACACTGAATTGTAACATTTCTTATACTTACTATCCTTTCATACACACACAACAGTGATTATTTTACTATTATATTAAGTTACATATTTTACTGAACACAGATCGCAAGGTGATCAATAGCTGAACACAAGGGAGCTTTTAGCCATTAAACGATCAGGGGCTAAGTCATGGTGGAAGAAGAAGATGACTGTGAAAGCGTGCTGCTCCAAAGGCATGCGCAGGAACTGACATGTGTATCGTGCAGTTAAAAAAAAAATTAATTTCTCGCTATTTTTAGTTAATTATAAATTTGTAATAGAATAGTGTGACTAATTTCTGTTATGAATTTTTAGTTTTTATAGTAATATTTTAGAATGGTGCCGGTTATTTGAGTGCCGGATAGGAGAGCTTTCCCTGCGTTTTAGTTGAGTTTTATTGTAGTTCATTGTATGACATACTCTCCTGCATGCTTTGCATATATCGGTGTCCCTGCTAAGGTGAGCCTGTCACCGGGCTCTGAGTGCTAATGGTATGCTACCTGTATCCACGCTAAGGTGTCCCCATAGGGCAGCAGCACCTGATATGGAATGGTGTGGAGCTGCAAAACGACAGGCGCTTGCACCATTACAGGTGAGCGGTCCAGCGTTGCACTGAACCAAACTTGCTGTGTCCTGTTAAAGGAATTTATGGTTACTGATCATAAATTCAAAATAACTCTGTAGAGAAAGAACTCTTATAATTGCATCACAGAGGTTCATTGCATCAGGCTGATCCCAGACCTGTCTGTGTGTGCGCTCAGCATTTCAGACGGATGCACACTGAAGCTAGTCTTGGCCATGATGGGGGGGCCCATCAGTACCCGCAAAGGTGGGTTCTGTCACCCTCATCGCTTTTGAGGGCATTACGCACCATGGAGCATCTTCATCTATGACCTGTAAATACTGCAAAACTCTGACTCCTGCCCTCATCCTGCCAGTGCCCACAGGAGAAATGGGCCTAGAAGCTACAGATGATGTAGACGCCCTTCAGGAAGATGTCTGGGAGAAGAGCACGCCCAACAAGCAGCTGGCCTTCTTGGTGTACTGCCAGGGCGAGCAGATCAATCTCTTTGGCGTCGTTGACCAAGGGGACGGCACATTGAGCCCTGTACCAGAGCTGTTGAGGTTTGTTGTGACATCACTTGTAGCCCCTGTACTTTCATCATGAGTATGTAGTCCACATGCTTGCTGCGCCTGGCCAATTACATTTACATTAATATGTTTAACAGACACTTCTGTCCAGAGCGACATACAATTGAGGCAAATACCACATTACAAGTATACATGCTGTCTAGGAGACTCCTAGGCATAAGTACAGCTAGGTTGAGCTTCCAGTGAATGCCCAGGTACAAGTGTAAGCAGTATTGGAGCAGGAGCTACACAATAACTTCTAACAAAGGAATAACCTAGTAAGACTATCCAATAACTAGAAGTGGAATATAAGAACATTGAGAGCATGTAAAGAGGCATCAGTCTAGTAGAGGAGGTCCAAGGGGAATCTGGAGCTTATTCTAGGTCGAATAGGACACAAAGCAGTGACTGTCCTGGTCAAAATGCAAGTCTGTCACTGGGCACACAAACCTGGGGTAATTTAGAGACATTAGTTTTCTTGACTGTATGTCACAGGACTATAGGTAGAAACCACAGTACTCAAAGGAAACCTTACAATGTGGAGAGACCATACTGTGTACCACATGGTTAGAAGGGTCCTTCTGTTCTGGTTATGTGACAGGGCTAGTGACACTGCGATTTTGAGAAACACTGATTTTGGCTCTGATTTGTTTTTGGCTTCTTTGAATACAGCCCATCTTTTTTCAGGGTGCCAGTCCATTGCAGCACCATTCGCATGCAAATGCGTAAACTTTGTGTTGTAGGACTATGAGAGTTATCCCTCACAGATACCAAGGGAACATTTACACGACACACACCGGGTTCAGGCTGAGATCAGAGTCAAACCCTGGAGTTCATCACAACATGCTAGTTTAGGCATATCTGACATCTCCAGCTTGGACATCAGACAGTGTCGTCACACTTATACTGTAAAACTTGTAAAAGAATGCTGTGTGTGGATGCTTTTAGCACTGGGTCTGTGTATAACCTTTACACGGAGAAGGCAGAGGAGGACGGGGAGATCGAAAGCCCTACATCAGCTCAGCAGACCTTGGAAAACTCTATCACCATGAAGAAAATGAAACAGCTGAAGGCCAAGATGGAGAACATGAACCTTAGCAGAAAGGTAGGAGTGGAAGTGCTGTGTACCTCTGTGTTTATGCTCCATGTCAGTGCTGCCAGTGTCAGTTCTGTAGGAGCTTCATGGCCGTTTTGGTAGGCTGCAGAGTCTGGGTTTCACATTTCTTATTAATTAATGATGAATATCAGCCAGTGCCCTGAGCACAGTCAGCCAGTGCAGTCACAGACCCACATAGTCATGCACTGAACCTGTTAGACGGTCATAATCACAGCACGTAGCAAAGAGATTTGTATATTCCTGTGCCTGATGTGACCTCTTTTTTGTATTTTCTGGATTTGTATAAAAGACTGCAAAACTGAGAGCCCATCCTCCAGAAGGACTCCCACCCTGCAGCAGTGCCCTCAGTCCTCGACTGTTTCCTGTACTACCCCAAATTGGCCAGCTTCTACCCCCTGCTGGAGGCCTGCCTTCAACACATGCCTCAGAGGCATGGGAATGCCCTTTCCTCAGTCAGACACAGACTTTGTCTAAGGTGTCCCAGCTGGAGGTGGAAACCTCCAAGCTGCTGAAGGACAGAGTCTTCCCTGCACGACCTATGCTGGATAGCTCACTAGGGGAGGAGTCCAAAGTGCAGTTGGTGGACGATTTAGTCCTGATGGACCCACTGGCCCTTCAGCAACCAGAATCACTCTGCTTGGACCGCACCACACCCAGCCTGGACAATTCAACCCAGACCCCTGCAGGTGGAGCCTCCCTGCTGCCGCTATTTTCTGGGGGTGTGGCCTCCACTGAGACCCAACCAATAGGTGCTGAGCGCTGCAAACTCCCTCCTCTCCACCTTCCCTCTGAGCCAATTGTTACCACCTCCCATGGCACCCGCCTCGAGTGCATCCAAGGGGGCCCCCTGCAGGCAGTAGTGATTCCTGGGAATGGAGGCCAGGACTTTTCCGAGGTGACTGGCCGGATATCACTGTGTCAGAGTCGGGGAGGCACGGGGAGCCTGTTGAGGAAGGTGTCCGGTGTGGAGGGTGCACACATGTTAGTGGTGAGTCTTGACCTTGTTGCACAAATACACACATGTGTGACAGGGAACATGTCCGGTCTAATGCATGATGGGCCTGGCTGATTTGCAACCTCATACGCAGAGCAGGACTAGACCACCCTGGCAGGTACCTGCTGGCCCAGGCGGGGTCACTTATTCGCATGCCCGTAAACCTGAGGCCGGTAGGCAGTGCCACCTTCCTTAATTCTGCTCTGATCAATCCTTCTCTACAGCCTGGATGTGCTCATGGTACCTGCGGAGGTCCTTCTGGCCCAGTGAGAAGAACAGGTGAGTTTCTGCAGCCACAGAGCACAAAGTTACCACAGTGTAGTTACAAGTGAAACACCCATTATCAAAGGATGTGCTAAGTGATGGCTTCAGAGAACAGCATGGCTCCATAGCTGGGAAGTGTGCTGCTCCTGACCTGGAAGGTCTCTCAGAGCCGTATGTGCTGTTAAATTCCACACATTAGATCAGTGTTTCCCAACCCAGTCATTGGGGACCCCCAGACAGTCCAGGTTTCTTGTTCATACCGGGGAGCTGGAAGGGAGCAAAAATGCACACAGTCTGGCAGGGAAGTAGGATGGAGAAAAATCATGGACTATCTAACAGGGAGCTGGGAAGGAGCAAAAATGTAGACTGTCTGAGGGTCCCTAAGGACTGGGTTGAGAAACACTGGATTACGTGATGATGGTGCTGCCTGAATGTGGCAAAGGTTTCTGAACACAGTGCCCAAAACCACCAACAACCAAATACCCATATTTCAGACGTATTTGAAGCTGATCACACTTTCCTGGCTGCTTTTAAGTTCACAGGCATTTGTACCCGGACCTGCCTGAATAGATGTCTTGCTGGTTTGATGCAAGTGTCCCAGAGGTGGGGTTTGACCTGGCAGGTTGGGGGTGGGGGCTCCAGTGGTCTTTGGTTGTTAGAATCTCTGATTTAATCTATGGTGCAGCACAATGTCTGTCACAATGGTGGAGGAAGTTGAGGAACCACAAAGCCATAACCCATGAACTGCATGACTCAGATAATTAGATGAAGTAGACCTGGAAGAGCCGCATACACACAAGGCATCCAGGCTGCAGGGCAGGTCGCAGCCCCTGAAGTGACACCTTCTGTCCCCTAGGCGCCCTGTCATGCAGCCTGCCGCCAGTGAAGACCCTGGCAGCTCCGAAGAAGAAAAGCTCCAAGCACTGCTCCTTGTGCGGGAAGAGAACAGGATTAGCGTCCAGCTATGAGTGCAGGTGTGCCCTATGTCCAGAGCCCCCTCCTGCTGACTCCAGCTGCACAGTTGCTGTGGAGAGCCAAATAAGACCTTCACCTTGTCAATAGTAGACATTATTAATGATTATTTTAATGCCTCATAAAAGCCACAATAGAAGATCAATTAGATTTTTTTATATACAGTCTTTTTTAAAAGATTTACATTATGAACCAGTGTTTTTTTTTTTTTAATTTTATTTGGAGAGGTTCATTTTTGCGTGCCGGAATGGAAGTAACAGTAAATTTGTGATTATGGCACTTAACATAAAATTTTACAGGTATTTTTTATTTATTTATTTTAATGAGTGTAGAGTATAATGTGTAGGCCAGTGAAAATATCTTCTTTAGCCTCGGTCTGGCCTACAGCCTTCTGAAGACATCAGGGTTCAGAATAAACCTTTGTAGCATAAATACAGAGAGATGAGATTGCCACTGTTTGTTGTAGGTAGTGGCTGTTAATGGATGAGTGCAGAGTCAGCTGAGGGTTATGCTGGAGGCCCCTGTAGGTGTCCAACAGATCTGCCAGCTCAGTGAAAACAGTACAACACAATACAGTTATTTTCTCAACTAGCATCCCTTATGATGTTTGTGAGGCAGTTAGTGCCATCGCTTGATGTGTTGTTGGGAAGGATGAGAGGTGCACACGCATGCGTCTGTGGCTGACCTGCTGTGAATGGCTCGTCTCTGCAGGTGTGGGAACAATTTCTGTGCTTCGCATCGCTATCCCGAGGCCCATGGTTGCAGCTTTGACTACAAGGGTGTGGGTCGCCGCATTCTGCAGGACAGTCTCCCCGTCGTCAGCGCCCCCAAGCTTCCCAAGATCTGAGACTGCCACGTTTGTGTCCCTTTGTGGGAGCCTCATACATGGATACAAAATTAAACAATTTGACACCAACCAGCGATTCCTTTATCCACTGCGTCCGTGCATCCATTGGTAAAGTGTGACTCTGCCCATCTGAGCCCATGCCTCTCCCTGTTTATAAGGTGTGGCTCTGCCTCGGTGAGTCTGTGCTTCTCTCTGTCTCTAAGGTGAGACTCTGCCCTTCCAAGTCCCTGCTCTGCCCTGTCCCCATCATGTGACTCGTGCCCCTCTGAGTCTGGTGCCTCTCTCCATCCCCACAATGTGACTCTACCCCAACTGAGTCCGTGCCCCATCCTATCCCCATGATGTGACTCTGGCCCTCTGAGTCTGTGCCCCTCCCCGTTTCTAAGGTGTGACTCGGCCCCTCTGAGTTCGTGCCCCTCCCTGTTCCCATGAGGTGACTCCACCCTGCTTTCAGAAATTGACTCTGTAATATATCTGGCACATGGCTGAAGCTCTAATATGACAATAGGGACAGCTTAAGTCACCTGATTTTTTTTAATTTCTTTGGGTTTGTTTAGGTTTTTCTCTAAAATGCACTTTAAATATGATTAATTAATATGCATACCTCTATTTGATAGTAACTTAAGGGTGTTTATGTATTTCTTTATTTGGCTACATCCCCTCTTTGTTCTGGTGTAAATCCAGCCTTGAATGAAGGAGGAGGCAGATTCTGTTAGCAGTACAGCTGTTTATTGCCTCTTATTAACAACACATGAATGCAATAAAATGTCTAGTGTGTCTGGATGTTTGGAATATTTTGGGATAAAAAACATGGATGAAGCCGGTAACTTGCCATAAAAAAAATCTTTTTTTGACACCAGTTTTTAATTAGTTGTTTTGCTGTTGAATAAATAATAAACCAGGTGGCATGTTTTAACACTGTGTGTTTGAATCCAAGCTGTTTCACTCACCACCCCCGTTTTTATGGTAGGGCTTGGAATGCAGGGGTGTGGGAATCGCAACAGGAAGTCATTTCAGGGCTGTGACAGCAGCACAAAACAAATTCGGCCAGATCTTACAGCTTTTGCTGCTCACAGTCACCCATCTGCAGTTACTGGTGATACAGCCACGGTTGTTGTGATGCAGTCTGTCCAGAAAAGAACCTCCCTTGGGTGAGCGCCAGTTGGTATTCCAGGCCTTCTACTTCATGCGTCTGGCATGACAGTCACACTTTAAGACTCTCAGGCCCACGCAAGAAATCTTACGGTAAATCAATATTATTCTATTAAAAACCTAAAATTAGCTACACTTAAAGCGTTGTGGTAGTTTGCAAACCCTATACAGACTATTTACAAGGTAATAAAACTGTTACATACATGTAAACGCATGTGCAGACTTGTGTTGAATTGAAAATCTCATTTCAGCCAGCTGACCAAAGTTGGCAACCCCATGGTATTCTGGGTCCACCCCAGCTTATAGATCCAGGCCTGTGATGAGTATCGAACCTGTTTAGGGTTCGGTCTACTGATTGGGACTCTGTAAGGGAGACATGTAATTAGAAATGCACTGTATTTTACACCATATAGTCTGTAATGTGCCCTGTTAGCTTTATTGTACGGCCTCATTTTCTATGTATGTGTGTGTGATACAACCGCTATGCATTGTGTTGATGTACAAGTCATTGTGAGCGAGTTCTTTTTGGCACCAGTGGTACACTACCTCCCACAGCAATGTGTAATTCATACACCCAAAACCCCAAGCAGCTGCAGCACTTCACACCTAGCAAGGTGCCTGATGACATTCCAAACCTCCAAGCAAGACAGGGATTGCTGGGTTGCCTCTGCTTTCAATGGGGAAAGGCTCATTAAATAGTAAATGTTTGCGTGAGCTGTGCATTCTGGGAACACAGCCAGTGTGTCTATTGTTCGTCATACTGCCAATGCTGGAATATCGTGTTTTTACAGTGGAATCTTCCCTGGAGGAATGTGGACAGATATACTCTTGAGCTGGTTTGTTAATCGGCCGTTTTACTCTGACAGTGAATTGCACGTGGGGTATCTTGTACAGTATGCCCAATATTTCAGTATTGATTTTCAGTGGTTAAAAACTATACATGTTAACATACTTCAGAATCAATCTACATGTATTTATATGTTAATCTTAAGCTATACTCAGGAGCGGTGTAGTGATATATAACCAGTACACAACCGCCCAACCGGCGGTCAAGATGCTTTGGTACAGCTGACACACGTGTGGGCGTACGGAGCGAAACGCGCATGCGCCCTCCACCTCGACACGGAAGTGGCGACGCCAGCTGTTCCATGGCTTCCTGAAACAAACACCGTCTAGCTTCGGCCTCCGGACCGCAGGTAAGTGACCTTTTCTGCCTCTGTCGGTAAACTCGTGCTCTTAAGCCGTTGGAGTCGCTGAAGTGCGCGGTGTGTGGGAGCGGACTCCTGCTTTCTTCTCCTTCACTGCCTTGAGAGTGAGCCCCATAATGACATTATAAGGCTGGGAAGAGGTGGTGTTGGATAACCCGGGGGCTGGGGAGGCGATGTGGAATAAGCTGGGGCAGCTGCTGTCATTGCTGGCTAAGACGTGATGCAGGGCCCGCTCCCCGCCAGCTCATCCCGGTATCACCGCTTCACCGTGGCCATCACGTTAAACTAAGGTGCTACAAATTCCGTTTCTTACGTCGGCCGAACTTGCAAAGCAGAACACTGCGCGTTTGTGTTCAAAATTCAGATTAGGTGTGTTTTATTGAATTTCTTTTTCTTTATGGTATTTTACGTCATGCATGACAGTGATGTGTATAAACGTCCGGGATACACATTATATGACAAAGTTTTCTGAGATTAATATAGTGAACCATCTAGTGAATGTCTCTGATTATAAAACAAAAATTACAGCAGTCTGATAGATGGGTACTTATCTAGCATCTTAAATTAAGGTAGATTTCCCGAATATATAAACGTTTAAACTGTCTAAAATCAGGTTTAGAAATTGGAAACTCTAACTGATAGAATCACATTTAATTGTAGTACCTATGGTGTGTGTGGATTTGTTTTGTAAAGCTTCTTCGAGGTACAATGTGTATGTTGGGTAGCAGAACTGTGTGTGTGTGTGTGTGTGTGTGTGTCATGCTGCCAGTCCTGCTCTTACATCTCTGGTGGATTTATAGGTGTACAGATCTACATCTGGAGAGCTTTCTGCCTGTGTCACACTCTGCCTTGTTAAGGAGAGCTTTCTGCCTGTCTCACTCTGCCTTGTTAAGGAGAGCTTTCTGCCGGTCTCTCACTCTGCCTTGTTCAGGAGAGCTTTCTGCCTGTGTCACACTCGGCCTTGTTAAGGAGAGCTTTCTGCCGGTCTCTCACTCTGCCTTGTTAAGGAGAGCTTTCCTGCCGGTCTCTCACTCTGCCTTGTTAAGGAGAGCTTTCCTGCCGGTCTCTCACTCTGCCTTGTTATGGAGAGCTTTCATTCCGTGTCTCACCCCCTTTTGTTATGCACTGCTATTTTCTTAATAGTCTGGGTGTTTATCTGAGCTCCCTTTCAGTGAATAGGCAATTTTCCTGTCACCCAGATGGTCTTGCTGCTTTCTGATTGAGGTTGACAAGTTCAGTGCACTCTTTATGTTTCTGTAAGCAGCATTGTGGTCACGTGTGTGAACTGTCAGTATGTCAGCTTACCATGTAGATGAAAACACTTAGTAGCTTGTGAAGATTACTGTGGATTGTCACTTACTTGGTTGCGATTTAATGGGGGTCTGCGTGCTCCCTCAGGGTCTCATTCCTGTCTGTCAGGTTTCATGGGCTCCTATTTGGTGTCTGAGACTTTTGTCTGCTGAATTACTGCGGTGTCAGCTCTTTGGGTGTAGAGCTTATGGACATATTTGTGACCCAATGGCCGTACAGTTTAGTAATAGGAAATGCGTCCAGCTGTATGAATGCATCAAAGTGAGGGTCCACCTTCAGTGCCAGTGCCCCCTACAGATCCGTATGGTATCTGCAGATAGTTACTACTCCTGCTACTCTACAGTCTGTGAGATCAGGAATACGAAGTCAAGGAACTGCAATGAGCAGAACAGAGGCTTCAGTGGTCCAGTAGTATCCCAGCCTATCAACTGGGGTTCCCCCAGCATAGTGATGGAAGCTCTGAATGGGTGTGAACTTAGAATCCTATGATGGCTGCACAGTGAAACCACTGATTTGTGGAATTATCAAGGGTAGCTCTGGGGTTTTTTGTAGGGTACACACTACTAGAGGTGCATGATATTATGGCTGTCACTATCAATTACTTCAATAATTGAGTAATCTACCAATTAATTTGATTAATGGGTTAATTGTTTATATTTGAATATATAAGAGAATATAATAAATACATGGCATATCAGTCTTAAGTTTACCACTTTTGCATGAGCTCTCCACATGCACTATATTGCCAAAAATATCGGGACACCTGCCTTTACACACACATGAACTTTAATGACATCCTGTTGTTAATGCATAGTCTTTAATATGGAGTTGGCCCACCCTTTGCAGCTATAACAACTTCAACTCTTCTGGGAAGGCTTTCCACAAGGTGTGTTTATGGGAATTTTTGACCGTTCTTCCAGGAGAGCATTTGTGAGGTCAGGCTGATGTTGGATGAGAAGACCTGGCTTGCAGTCTCTGCTCTAATTCATCCCAAAAGTGTTCTGTCGAGTTGAGGTCAGGGCTCTGTGCAGGCCAGTCAAGTTCCTCCACAACAAACTCACTCATCCATGTTCTTATAGACCTTGCTTCGTGCACTGGTGTGCAGTCATGTTGGAACAGGAAGGGGCTATCCCCAAACTGTTCCCACAAAGTCGGGAGCATGAAATTGTCCAAAATGGCTTCGTAGGCTGAGGCATTAAGAGTACCTTTCACTGGAACTAAGGGGTCAAGCCCAACCCCTGAAAAACCACCCCAAACCATAATCCCTCCTACACCAAATTTTACACTTGGCACAATGCAGTCAGGCAAGTACTGTTCTCCTGGCAACCGCCAAACCCAGACTCGTCCATCGGATTGCCAGACAGAGAAGCGTGATTTGTCACTCCAGAGAACATGTTTCCACTGCTCTAGAGTCCAGTGGCGGTGTGCTTTACATCACTGCATCCGACACTTTGCATTGCACTTTGTGAAGTAAGGCTTGGATAAAGGCTGCTCAGCCATGGAAACCCATTCCATGAAGCTCTCTACACACTGTTCTTGAGCTAATCTGAAGGCCACATGAAGTTTGGAGGTCTGTAGCTATTGACTCTGCAGAAAGTTGGTGACTTCTGCACACTGTGCATCTCAGCATGCACTGTCCCTGCTCTGTGATTCTACGTGGCCTACCACTTCGTGGCTGAGTTGCTGTTGTTCCCAGTTGCTTCCACTTTGTTATAATACCGCTAATAGTTGACCGTGGAATATTTAGTAGCGAGGAAATTTCACGAATGGGCTTATTGCACAGGTGGCATCCTATCACGGTATCACACTTAAATTCACTGATCTCCTGAGAGCGACCCATTCTTTCACAAATGTTTGCAGAAGCAGTCTGTATGCCTAGGTGCTTGATTTTATACACCAGTGGCCAAGGAAGTGATTGGAACACCTGAATTCAATGATTTGTAGGGATGTCCCAATACCTTTGGCAATATAGTGTACTCTCCAAGACAATTAAAATCATTCTCCACCATGCTATTTGATTCACTCACAGACTGTGTGGAACTCGTGAGAAATTTAAACAAAAATGAGTGAAGAGGAGAAAAGCAAACAGGTCATAAAACGACATTTGTCTTCCGCTGTATGAAAATATTTAGTATTCTGTAAAGACGATATTGAGCATAAGCAAGTGATGTGTCGCCACTGCTTTGGTACAACTAATGACAGCACCAGCAACTTATTTGACAGACTTGGTAGATAATTTGTATTTGGCTATACAGTTAATTTTAATCACTTAAATATCACAAAAAACTTTAAATATTGCAATGTGAACCTTTTCCAATATCTTTCAGTCCTACCCAAAAAAATACACAATACGTTCACAAAAAATATTTCGTGGTTATGTACCGTATTATGTAAGACAATAGGGCTATAACTTTTGTTTTAGCAGTGATTATACTGACATAGAGAAAGTAAATTAAGCGAAATAAGTCAAAGTGATGACAAAGACAGGCTAGGTTACTTCGAGAGGCTAAATGGGACATATGTACGGCTCACCTCGCATTACTGGGTGAGTCCGTCAAACCTGAATGTCTCCTTTTAAGACCTATTTGCACTGCAGTCGCGCTGTGGTGATATTTCAGTTCTACTTTGCAATACCGACCAGACACCTGCATTTTCACTCACTTTTTTTTAATGTGAGGTGCTTCCACACAAATGATGATTTCGCTCTTTATTTGGACTCTCATCCTGTATGCACCGTCTTCCTTCTGCCATATTGCAGAGTAATCGAGAAGGAAAATTTTAATTGATGCTTTTTAATAATCGAGTAATCAAGACGGCTCTACATGATATAGGCCTATCGATTAACAAAGGTCATGGCTGATGTTTGTCAAAAATCAAGACATCAGAACTGGTCTGAAATTGTCGGCCGATTTAAGTTTTAGCACCAGTGCTAAAGACTAAAATAATGGAGGATCAGCCATATTACTTAATGGAGGACAAGGGATTTCATCAGCTGATTCAACATTTAGAACCATGCTACTGTCTATCAGGAGTTGCATAGACTAGTCAACAAGTCAACTTTACTGCTCTGTGATGATGTCAAGTTTAAAGCATCAGCTAGTTGCTGATCACATTATTATGACACTAACACCATGGACAATTCAGAATACCAGTTATGCAGAATTGCGAGGAGGAGAGAGAGAGAGAGAGTAGTTAGAATAATTTTTTGTACCTCAAAATTAATAATAAATTGTTACAAATAATTTTTATAAATGATAATTCATAAATTGCAGCAGCTAAGTTACAGCCTGTAGTTGTTACTGCGTGTTTCTGTTCCGCATAAAAGATGTGCATATGAGCTATCTGTTGTTAGCATATGCACAAAGTTTTGCAAATACAGATTGCTACTTGCTGCGAAGTATTCCCTTCCCCTGTGGTTTTATTAGTGATGTCATCAGCAATTAGTCGGCGTCGACTTTCACTGTAGAAGAATCTTAAGTCGTGCAACATGTACTGTCTACCCAGGTTTTGCTGCCTGCAATATATGATGTAGTTGCTACCACGTTCACAAGATCTTAGGAAGTGGTGTAAATGACATCGGTCTCACTACAGTGGGCTAAGCCTCTGTGCCTGTGATCAGAAGGTCACCGGTTGGTGCCCAGCCTCGGCACATCTGCAGCTCCTTGAGCAAGGCCCTGAACCCCCATCTTCCTGGCCGCTGCTATGGACGGTTGCCCTTCGCCGTCAGCTTGCTCTTACCTACAGAGAGCAAGTTGGGGAAGCGAAAAGAGAATTTCCCCACGGGGATCAATAAAATATCAGTTATTATTATTATTATTATTATTATTATTATTATTATTAATAAATTATATCTGTTTTTTTTTGTTTGACCAAATCACCACATCAGTCCACCTCTAGACATTCATCTCCATATTGGCTGGATAGAAATATAAATGCTTTGAGAAGATGGGGACTCCCGTAAATTTGACAGCTGCTCTAAAGGAGCTTATTCCCAAGTTCTTCAGGAGGCCAGCTGGCAACATCCAGAACTTCCAGCCACTGTCGTCATGGCAGCATGTGCTAGCTGAAATCACACGTGGATGGTCTGTAATTGCTGAGGCCTCGTGCCCTCAATCACATGGTCTTGCCCACCAGAAATGAGCATCTCGCAGGAGCGTAGGGATCTGAGTGTTGAGTTAAAGAGGATGCCACTATAGGAGCAAGTGTGGAGTGTGGGGGATGTTGTGGGCATTGTTAGTGGTGGTGTTGTTGCTATTGCAGTTAGTGCAGAGCTGACTTGTCATGCTGCTCTTCCTTCAGCTGAATGATCCCAGATGCATGCTGTGCGTGGGCTGGTGAGCCATGTCGTTATTGGCTGGAGGAGTCCAAAGCTAAGATCAGCCTCCTTGGCCTCCTTTGCTTTGCATGCTTTTGCTGTGTCTCTGTCTTTTTCACCTTCGTCCTCGAACCTGCTGCAGCTGTGATGCAGCATTATACACAGTTGGGACTTAGGCAAAGGTCCTTAACTCTGAAATCTGCTCCAGGGGCACCGGATAAATGGCTGACCCAACGATCGGTCTCTAAGCTTTGCTCTCACCTGTATGTCTCTCTCAGTGAGTTGTGAAAACTATACAAATCTATCAATGAATCTATGTAGCTAACTCGATCTGTTGAGTCTTGGTGGAGAGCAGGTGGCAGCAAGGCACTGCCACGTGTGGTTTTCTGGCAGGCAAGGCCAGCAGAGTGTAAAAGTGCATCTGTCTTGTTGGAGGAACCCCTTGAAGGGCTCCCCTTGCGCTAAGGCTGCCATCCAGAACAACCTGAGTGTGGTGCCAGACAGGCCTGCTTAAGATGCTCTTTATATGGCATTCCCTTGCTGTAGTAGCTTTGCTCCAGGTCGGTCTGCAGGTGGCTGCAGGCGCAGTGCACCTCTTCTGTGACAACGCTGTATAAGGGGGGGTGCATGGCTCAGCGAGTTAAGCCTTCGTGTCTGTGATTGGAAGGTCACTGGTTGGAGCCCCAGCCTCGGCTGAATAGTCACATTTCAGTTGAGCCCTTGAGTAAGGCCCATAACCCCCCCCTTAAAATTTTCCTGAGGTGCCAGATTAGTAGCCTGATGCTCAGACCTCAAGCTTCACTCTCAGCTGTATACGTGTGTATGTGTCTCGGTGGACAGCATGATGGGATACAGTGAAACGTAGCACTGTCCATAGAGGTGCAAGATGCTATAAGAGAAACTGCCCTTCTGTAAATGCATGGTGGTGACTTCCCTTCAGGTGTGGTGTCCATTTCCTCTTCTGTACCACTGAAGTTCCATGATTACCCTGAATTTTGCACTGATATGAAAATTATCACGGTTCTAATATCAGAAATAGTTTTGTCTAATGGCACCAATAGCAATAATCAACTAACCTCTCGTAGCCTCCCTTATTAAAAATGGCCAGTGGTGAATGAGCTGATGAAATCCCTTGTCCTCCACTGCAGAAAATGGTTGATCATCCAGTTCAGTCATCTCCATTATTTTAGTAGTTACTATACTGTTCAAAAGTTTGGGGTCACTCACAAATTCACCCTTCATTTTTCAGAAAAACAATAGACTGATGAGTATCAGAAGAAAGTTCTTTGTTTCTGGCCATTTTTAGTCTTCAGTCGAACCCACAACTGCTGATGCTCCAGACACTCAACTAATCTAAAGAAGGGCAGTTTTATTGCTTCTTTAATCAGCACACCAGTATTCAGCTGCACTAACATAACATCAAATTTGCCTTATAAAATGATAAACTTCAATTAGGAAACACAATGTGCCTTTGGAACACAGGACTTAGGGTTGCTGATAATGGGTCTCTGTACGCCAATGTAGATATTACATTAAAAACCAGCCGTTTCCAGCTACAATAGTCCTTTACAACATTAACGATGTCTACACCGCATTTCAGATTAACTTGATGCTATTTTAAATGGATAAAAAATGCATTTCGTTTGGAAACAAGGAAATGTGTAAGTGACCCCAAACTTTTCAACGGTCTTCAGCTCCAGTGCTTTTGACTTTGAACGTTGATGTAGTTTAAATATCCGCTGCCAATATTGGCCAAAACTGACATGTTGCACTGATACTGGTGTGATGTTTTTCTAACAAATGTTGGCCAGAACTGAAATGTTGTCTGATATATTGTGCAGCTCTCATTTCACCCACAATGGAAGAAATTAGCTGGGGTGGGGGTGGGGATGGCCTCAATTAGTGGTGTTGCCTGTTTCTCACTGGTCTCTTGTTGGTTCCCTGTGGTTTAAACCGGGTTGTGTTTGGCAGCATTGAAACCCCTTTGGTGGTTCCAGAGACCCTATCATAAGGTCATAGTGTAAAACCACACATTCTGTGACAGAGACACAGAGAGGCGTCTCTGGCCTTGATGGCTCTCCCCCCAGCCAGCCTGCAGTTAACGACACCATATTTGTGCTTGCAGATTGGCGCCAAGTGGCTCAGTGCGGCATGCGGCTGACACAGGGACGGTTGCCCAGTGTGTGAGCCCTCCCCCCCCACCCCACCCCTCCGATCTGCTGGGATGAACATGCCGCTGCACCACGTCTCTGTCATCCCCCGCGATGTCACTTCCTCCCGCCTGTCAGGAGGCAGCAAGGCCAAGGAGCGCGACCGGCAGGTAAGTGCGGAGGTGGGCGTGGTGGATTGAGTGGGAGGTGTCTGGCTCCACCCAGTTGTCACCTGCAGTCGTCCTCTCCACCCCATGGCTTATGCGAGATGTAACCGCTCACATCTGCAAGTCTCCGTCTCAGCTGAATAGCAAACATAGTGTGCATCCGAAATCACTTGACTGTTAATGCAGTGTATATTATATGTATGCATGAGAACAGTATGTGTTGTGTGTGATTTGAGAGCTTCCATTTGCCTCCTAAGCATTCTTTGGGTGTGGAGTGTAGTCTGCATATACTCTGCTGCCCTGCGTAGTTTTGTCTCCCATCATCCTACCTATCTGCTAAACCCCACAGTTCATACGCTGAAGCTCTGAGCTTCCCAGTGTCTCTGAACCCTGTGAACCACAGGGCACCGTGCAGCCTTGGGCGCTATCTAGCTATTCATTAATTATACTAAAGCAGACATTACACTTTGGTATACAGTCTATTCAAAAGCAGCACTTGTTGCAGTATTTTGAAATGTTGAACAAAGATAACATTCGGTGAGTTTGCGGGGAGGTGGGGCTCCTCATGGCAGTTTGCTGGGCAGGAGGGGTGAATGAAAGTAGCGAGGTATACCGTGTTATCGTAATGTGGTTGTTGCTGGACTGTAAATAGACAGCGCTGTATGCTGGGGTGCCGTCGGGTTACGTCCGTGAGCTTCTCTAGCTTGTAGGAACCTTGTGCGCAGACTGGTTGTGCGAGTGCGTCTGCGTCCCTAAGCGTTCTCCGTCCACCTGGAACCGCCGTGAGGTGCTTATAGGGAGCCGGTCCTCCTTTCCTAGCTAGAGAAACACAAGCGACCCTTTTTTTTCCCTCCAGACCCAGCTGCAGTGATGCCAGGGGCCGCTGGCATACTTCAGCCAGTCATTTACCGATTCCAGGCAGAGCCTAACCTTCATCTCTGTGCACAAGCGGCCCTTTGTCGCATGGAGATGTTCTGGCTGAACGGTGGGCTTTCATTTCTTGTGTGAATGTGATGCGGAGGCTCAGGCCGTCCTCATGGCTGTGTTGCTGTCACAGCACCTGCTAGGCCAGCCTGTTTGCTGGTGCTTTCTGTATTCAAACCGTAGTTAAGGTAGACGGGTACTTTTGGCACCTCCAGGGTGGGGAGGGGTACTGGGGAGATCATGTTTGTCCTCTTTCAGTGTGTCTGCAGGACTCTGAATTAAGGTCTGCTTAACAAAAAGGCTTTGGCTGGCTTTAGGTGCCTCTGTTTTACTCTCATTGGGTAGTACCAGTAATACCTCTTCCCTCCAATAGGTGGCACTTTACTCTTCCAAGATCATATTCTGTGTTTATTGGAAGGAGAGGAACCATACAGCCACCTTCGATTTGCTCTTTCTGGTTGGGTTTCATTGAAGGGCCTGGAGCCTATCCCAGGCAGCATAGGGCATAAGACTGGGATACACCCTGGACAGGATGCCAGTCTAACACAGGATACATGCTAACATTGTTCAATTATACCAAAACCAAAAATTTTAAACGATACGATTCTATAATTTTTCAGATTTCGATCTTTGATGAAAATCTGCGGCACATCTCTATTGCGCACATCAAAAAACCCGTTACAAAGTTACGTCACGTAGCAGATGTTCTGAATCTGCACTTTGGGAAGAGATGCAAATTGTCTCCAAAACCAGCTATGGGGAATGTTTTATAGTACCAATTTAATACCGATTTACGTATTGATACCGAGGTACCAATGTTGGTATCAGTTTCAAAGTCAAAATTTTGGTATCGATCTGACTGTAGCACTCCTGCATGGCTGCAGTATCAGTTATTTTAGAGACGCCTATTAGCTTGACTGTCTCACCCCCCTTCGAGATTGGGCTGCGTTCTTCCCATTGCCCTGCTTTCAAAGTCACATTACTAAAGCGGGATTAGTGGTTGCAATAGGGCTTAACCTGATTGTGCTGGCAAGGGGGGGGTGGTTTCTGTCGTATCCTGGGGCGGGGGTGAAGAGTAATGAGACACCATGATGCTTAAGAATGCAGTAAGCTGGTGTCAGTATGGGGTGGAGCGACGTCCTCCCCAGACTGCAGGGCTGCTGTATGAGGGATGGGTGAGGGTCGGAGCTCCTGCCACGTTACGGGTGTCTGTCTATGAGACCGTCTCACTGTCGATTCAAGTGCTCTGTTACAGCGACAGATCCAGTATCTGTGCCATTTCGTAAAGCGTTTGAGTGAAGCAACGGACACGTGCAAAGTGGTAAAATGCAACAGAAAAAAATCTTTATCTATAAACATAAGCAAAATACCCCTTTTAAATAGTATCTTATTAAAATATAAAAAGGGTTTACAACCTCCACTTGCATAGTCAAATAACTGTTTTGCTCCACGCTTCTATAATCCATCCTTCCTTCCTTACAACTTACTTCTTCCAAAAAGAACAAGAAGTGACTATACGTCTTTCCACACAGACAGTCATACCAAGACTATCAACATTGGGGTCTCGATTTACACACAATTCTTGACAGAAACAGAAATGACTAACTGCAGTGAAATCTTCAGTAATAATTATACAAAAATAAGACAAATATGAAATTATGGAATCATGCATAATAAATGACATGAAGTTATCTATGGCCCCTGTCGCTATGCTGGGGGTTGGTGATGCCATTGTTGCCCTGTCGAACAGCTTAGTGTCAGTCTAGCAGGCAGCCCAAAGCCAGAGGCTGCAGTGGAGTCTGGGTCAGGTGCTGTGACCTGAGTGTGTCCTTTTAAGTGCCCTCCGAGTGCATCACCCACTCAGTCTGCTTATCTCTGCCTGCTCTAGAAGATAACATTGGCTGTCCGTCGTCATTTGCCATCTGTCTAAATAAGACAGCTTCTCCGTCACCATCTGGTGAGATCAACAAGCTCATGAGGTTGGCCTTCAGTAACGGACAGCAGCAGCAAGTAATGCAATGGGTGTGTGTGGAGTGTTACTGACAGGCAGAAAGTGGACATGTCGCATTCTGTTGGGGTGTGAGCTTGTGAAAATGGCCGCTGTGTCCGACCAAGTCGCTCTGTCTCCCCTGTGTGCCAGTGTACCATGTTACCGAGCCCTTACAGCGTCCCTGCTCACCTTGGACATTCAGATCACTTTGCAAAACTTCTAAGAAGGCAGTAAGTATGGATGTCATTTTGTTACTGGCTGGATGATCTGCCTAAACCTCCTATGGCAGCTTGTCTCTCAGTTGCAGTTTCACCATGTCTTTGACGTGAACTCTATGACGACAGATGGTACTCTTGTTCTAGTCCCCCTATTGCCAGCGGAGTGAACTGCAAGTCAGAGCTACAGCTCACTGCTGGCCTTTGGCTTTGTTATAGATGCAGACAAGCAGTTAGGTAGGATTACCTCCATGAACCCCATCAGGTCTTGCTGTTCCTGACACGGCTAAGCTGCAAGCCGAAGAAATCGCACCCTGAACCAGAGGGCCTTGCTGCACACACCCCCTGAAATCAATCGTGCTTCACCAAGCTGTTTACATTAAGAACTGTAACGGCTACAGAAACACGTCAAGCAGGTTAGTCCGGTGTCTCTGAAGTGCATTGTGGAGCCATAGGCCCCTGGGGCCCTGGGAAGCACCCCAGCCCTCACGATAATAGACCACCCCCGTTTTGGGTAGCCAGCTACAGGTTTCCCCTGGCTGTTGTGCTCCTGGCCTCGCTTTGCAGGGTGGAGTGCAGGGTGACGGCCTGCTGGGTGTGCCTGCCCATCCTATTCCCTGGTAGCTGCACCTCGTTTCACTACCACAATGACGAAGGGTGACTTCGTTTGAGTTCCATTTCAGAGCTGTCTGCCAGCAGGGGGCAGTGTGACAGTGTGTCAAATAAATTCCAAACGGCTATGGCTTATGAACAATGATGATAATGGGGAAGTAAAACATGCTGTTGTTTCCTGTTTCTCATCACGGGTGTGCATACAGCTGAAGTTGTCCTAGTAGCCCTGTGTTCGTGTGTGTGTCTGTGTGTCTGTGTGCACCTCCCCCTAGTTTTGGTGGCTGAAGGACAGCAGAGGGCTCTCTGTAGGTCTTTGCGGAGTCCGTAATGGTCCTTCTACCAGGCTATGAAATTTTAAGACATCTTCCTATCTGTCAGAGCTCATCAGTCTTTGGGGAGCTGAGCCACAGGTAGCTGCATTCAGAAAGGCCTTTGGAATAGTCAGTGAAAGTTAAGTACCACGCCTCCCCATCAGACGGTGACCGCAGGTCTTTATTCACCAGAATCGTTGTTTGATTGGCTTTCAGGCAGGAAGTCCCACCTCCGCCAGTGTGCCCTGCAACCTGCCTAGGACCTCTGTCACCCCTTCCATCCAGGACATCTGCAGGTGCGTTGGGACGGGCCGCCCCACCTGCTCCCTGAATGCCGGATGCGACCACCCCGCTTGACCGCCGGCCCTGTCGCTCTGCCTTTGTCCTGTCTGTCTGTCTTTTGCCTTCATTTTCTTTTCCCCCCCTTTTTCTCGCATCCGACTGGCCCCCTCCTGCATGCAGCTCTCATGCGACGGCAGTGCGTGCGGGCCCCCAGCAGACTGCTGTGGTGCTCCCTCCCTGCGGGGGACCGCCAGTGACCGCTCTGTGCCTGGCCTCCTCCCCTTCGAGCCCTGACTGGCTCTCGCTGCTGCAGGCGGGCGGCCCGCTGCGCTTCTCCCGCTCGCTGGACGACGTGGGCCCCCAGCCAGGCAGCTTTTCCCATGGGCTTGGCTTTATCGACAGGCCAAGCTCCGACGGCGAGCTGGCCCCACCCGCCCTTGCCCCCCTGCTCACCAACACCTGCAAGCTGATTGGTGGGCTGACGGGGATACTTGCCCCTGTGCCCCGCCCCCCCAACGTGGGAAGCCTGGGCAGCTTTGCATGCGGTCTGCACGTCTCCAAGTCCTCCAGCTGCATCCTGGGGGGCAGCGAGCCGCCCAGTGACGATGATGTGTCTCATGAGCGGCCCGAGTGGCCCCCTACGGCTCCCCTTTGCTCCCCAGAGAGGGACAGTGATCTGGACCGCTGCTCCTCCGCCCCATCAGACAAAACTGTCCCACTCTCTCCCTATTCGCTATCAGCTGATTGCTGCAGGTTGGTGCTCTGCTCTGTGCCTCCCCTGCTTCCTGCTTCCTGCTATGGCTTCCCCACTTCCTTCTGTCTCCCGCCTCCTTTGCCTGTTTGTCTTAAAGTCCGCAGTGTGCTCGTTAGGATATTTTCCTGCTCGTTGCATGTAAACATGACCATGAAGCCTCTCTGCCACCCACCTGTGTGAGCCCCTGTGCAGAGTGAATGACAACTAACCTGCACCTTACTTCAGTCTCATAAGCAGCTTTTGATAGGTGTACAGGCCTGTTTTTTGGGGGCTGTGGAGGGTCCCAGTGTCCCCCCCCCCAGGCTGTCTCTGTTGTAAGGACCATGTACCTGGTCCAGTTTATCAGAATTCGGCTGCTATTCTTCCAGTCTACCTGCTGTCTCAGAGTGACCTTTTGATGGACCTCCTCTTCTTAGGATGACTGCCTGTTTGATCTCCTACTTGACCACCTCCTCTCTCAGGGTGACCTCTCTCTTTGTGACCTCCTTTTTGGCCTTCTCTTTTAGGGTGACCTCCTGCTTGACCTCCCACTTTCCCATGGAGACCTCCTGCTTGACCTCATTTCAAACCTCCTGTTTTCTCTGAGTGACTTTTTGCTTGACCTCCTTCTCTCTCAGGGTGACCTCCTGCTTGACCTCCTTCTCTCTGGGTGACTTCCTGCTTGACCTGCTCCAGTCTCTGGGTGAACTGCTCTCTCTGGGTGACCTCCTACCTGACCTCCTCTCTCTCTGTGACCTCCTCTTTTAGGGTGATGTCCTGCTTGACCTTCCACTCTCGCAGGGAGACCATCTGTTTGATCTTTTTTATAGGGTGACCTTTTGCTTGACCGCCCACTCTCTCAGGGTGACCTCCTGCTTGACCTCCTCCTCTGTTAGAGTGGTTTGTGGTGACTTTGTAGATTCTAAATGTGAAAGTTGACGAGTTGTGCTCTCCTCACCATTATGAGAAATGCCAAGTGTTGTGTCGTGTCAAGTAAAGCTTTATAGTGATCACAGCAATGTACAATACACAGTGCAATAAAATAAGGTTTGTCCTGAACCCACAGTGCAACATTCATGACAAGACAGACATTACAGTGCTATAGAAGATTCCTGTACTGTTATCAATAATTTTAGTGAAGGCGAGACAGAGGGAGGTGATTGACTTATAACTTCTTTGTTTTTTATAATGATCTTTTTTTTTAGTATTCAATATATGTCAAACCTTTCCAAGATTTGTCAAATGTCATATACATCATATATTAGTTTTATATTGTATTATTCAATATATTCATCTTATCAAATTATTTATCAAAGGTACAAGTATATAGGAAAGAAAATAAAAGGAAAAACTATTTACAGACAGGGACTGATCTTTTCCGTACAACTTAACCATTTCTTATAACTTTTAAAGTGATTTTTAGTCTTGATGATGAAAAATTTTGCGAATGCTACTCAGTGGAGAAAGTTCTTATGAATATGTATGGTTTAGGGTCATTAGTCTATGAACCTGTGTGAGAGTCAGTGTTGGTGCTTCTTTTGAACCTGAGCACCGGTGCTGTTTGTGTGCTCCATGCCCACCTCCGTTAAGCTGCCCTTACCACAGTGGTGTAGCTAGCTGCACATAACCCTCACCTTTTACTCACTGATGTAGCGAGCTATAATGGTGTGAGTCGGCAGACCGCACAGACTGCTGCTAATACCCCCCCACCCCCACGGGCAGGATCTGCCATTGCGACGGCGATGAGGACAGCCCGCTGATCAGCCCCTGCCTCTGCACCGGTAGCCTGCGCTTTGTGCACCAGGCCTGCCTGCAGCAGTGGATCAAGAGCTCGGACACACGCTGCTGCGAGCTCTGCAAGTACCACTTCGTCATGGAGACCAAGCTGAAGCCGCTCAGTAAGGTGAGGGGACAGCTGGAGAAGGAGACTCCAGGCATTCAGGTGGGGAGAGGTAGCTGGTAGGGATCTCCAGACTGTCAGGCATGTCAGCCACTGTGTTTGGGGAGGCCTGCTGCACCAAGGAGGAAGGGGGTGCCGTGCCCCTCCCTTTTTGCAGCCTTTGGGGTCAGCCTGGCACATAGCTATTGGCTCGTCAGGGTGTGATGTGAGCACGGACGTCTGATTCTTTCTGCAGTGGGAGAAGCTGCAAATGGCGCCCAGCGAGCGGCGGAAGATCGTGTGCTCCGTCACCTTCCACATCATCGCCATCACCTGCGTGGTGTGGTCCCTGTACGTGCTCATCGATCGCACCGCCGAGGAGATCAAAACAGGTCAGGCCAGTGGCACGTAGCTGGAGTGCTGGCTGGCACCCGCTGTCCGTCCCCGGGCCAGATGCCACTCTCGCTCTGAGACAAGCTGGCCACAGCGCCCCCTGGCTGCAGGGCTCTGCATGTGCTGCCTGCAACAGGAGCCCCTGTCATGTGTTCATCCCCATTTCACATGGTTTACCTGCTTCTGTTCACCCTCATTTTACATGTGCCACCACCACCTCTGTTAACCCCTTGTCACATGCCACCTGCGCATCCATTCCAGTCTATAGATTTGAATGGATGCCATATCTAATGTCTGCCTGCTGTAAATCTCTCTCTCTGTGTCAGCCACATCTCTCTGTAATATATTAAGCTTGACCTTTCTTTTTTTGACCATGCAGCCAGAAGAATTCCAGGTAAAGGCCCCTTCTTATTGCATCACAAATGTTGTTAAAATGCCAAATGACACGCTTCTCCGGGTCCCCGTAAACTCAGTGTGTGTGTAACGCTGCCCCCCGATGGCTAATAAATTCAGCCCCTGCCTATCAGCCTACGCTGTACTGTTCTGTATCGGCTGGAATTGCTGGTGATGCCTTGCAGGCACTCAGATGTTAATAATGGTGCATACGTGTCCTGAAAGCAGTCTTTTAAACTGACAGGGCATTTCAGCTGCTTTGTCAGGTCAATGCTCACATGCAATGGGTGTGAATTGGTCCTGCAGCTGGCCCTACTGCGTGGCACTCTGTGATTGGTGGAAAATTAAAGGGGCTGGGCAGTGAAGCAATTCGGGATCCTCTAACCTTGCCCATTGTCCTGGCCATCTGGTGCAGAACTGGAAAGATGTGATTTGCCAGACTTGATAATGCTAGGTAGAGCTCTAATGGTATTTAAGGGGCGTTATTAAAATATATGGTGATGGCAGTGCATCATGGGGATCTCACCAGGTCAAATGTAGCCTCTGAAACTTGTCTCTCTGTTGTCCTTCTTGTACCATTTGACCTTTAATGCTGTGGATTCTGACCCGTGTGCCATGGATTCTGCTTACAGGCATCCTGGAATGGCCCTTCTGGACCAAGTTGGTGGTGGTAGCCATCGGCTTCACGGGCGGACTTGTATTCATGTATGTGCAGTGCAAGGTCTATGTGCAACTGTGGCGCCGACTCAAGGCCTACAACCGAGTGATATATGTGCAGAATCGACCGCAGGTGCCCAAGAACATCGTGTTCCAGAAGCCAGCGCCCAGCGAGCCTCCTTGTGACAAGGAGGCCTTGGCACCTGTGCCACCGGACACAAACTCGTCCCAGTACACGGAGACAGAGGACTACAGTGTGGAAATTCTGCACATCTGAGTGGCTTTCTGCAGCGCCCCATGCTGGAACTGTGCTGCAGTGGTCAGTGGTAGCACTGCGCTGGGGACTTTTGGCCATGGGCGTGTATGTGAGGACCAGGCTGTGAGCAGAGTCCCGCGATCCCGGCGCTACACATCCCTCATCTGCTCATGCACTTTTTATATAAATTGCTTTATAATGTGTATGTAATTTAAAGAGGAAAACTTGAAGTTCAGCTGAAATATTCCTGTTTTCTATGGTTTTTGTATCCCAGACATGTGTCTCTGTCAGAAAAGGGATTAAGAACAAAAAATTACTCCAGAAGTGCTCATTCCAGTTTTTAAAAATAGTGGGAGTTGCACCTGGTCAGAAATATCTGGGTCCAAGAACGACTTTTGTATTTGTTAGATATTTATATCATGGTGTATTTTGGCCACTTGGAACCATTCAGATCTTGTTTTTTGCTTGAAGGCGTGACAAATTTTACACGCACTTTCCATAAAGGAGGAAGGACGTTTCCAGCAGTTAGGATAACGCAAACCTCGGCTGAGCTGGGTGTCTGCTGTAGGATGCAGGACACCTTTGACTTGTGTGTTTGTGTGCGTTTGTCTGCTTTTAATCGTGAGTATGTTATTGAAGATCTGTTCTAGACTTCATTCTCTGTTTATCTAGTTTGTGTGTTTGTAAACCTACTGATTTTAATGTTGCTAAGTCATTTCCCCTAATTCAACTGTAATGACCCCTGCAGCCCTATTGGCTGACTTCATCTGGCATGACCTTGCTAAGCCAATAACCCAGCAGCTGTTGCCCAGTATTGATCTTTGTGTTTAGTCCCTGCTGTTGTCCCCTGTGTCCAGGCTGTGACGCCTTGTGTGGAGCAGATTGTGCAGGCTTTGGCCTTTCTGGGTGGAGGTCTGTGAGTACAGCCTTTCTCTCTGGAGGTTTCAGCCAGCGAGCCTGTACTAGATTAGCGCTCTCCAGAAGCAGTGTTTTCTGAGATCAGTCTCCATAATACAGGGGCTCTGTTTGTAGCAAGCGTGACCCTAACACTAAGCAGAGCGGTTTTCTCTGCATTTTCATGTTGCCTTACCTGCTGTTGCACAGTGTGGACCATTACAGGCAGGAGAACAATGCTGCCACCTGTTGAGGAATGTTATTATGGCGTCCTGGTATACAGGTATACATTGTCATATGCTAGTTAAACAGTTTCACAGTTAGGAATCCTGGCCATGTGGTGAAGCCAAATGTACCATTTGACTATACTGTTTTCATGGGACTTGTACCTTTTAATAGTCATTTCCAAAGTAACCATTCATTTTAGCTTGGTGCAAGTGAAGCCTGTGTGCCAGGTGACCATTTTGGACAGCTTACCAAGCCTTTCCTATAGATATTAACTCCACCGTCTCACATTGGGAGGCTGTGTGTGCGTGACTGATGTGTCAATCATCCGATCCTGTTAGCTCTTATTACTGTACTGATACTGTTCCATATCTGTAACTTTACTTTGTGACTTTGAGTCCTTTGTGTTTGAGTTGGATGCGAGTGCTATTTAAAATATTCATGTTGGCATTATTTTCAAAATGTAATAAAGTTTAATATTAATACCTTTAGTTCTCTTGTTTTTAGGGGTCTCACCTTTTATTATGCATATATTAGTTTTTGAGGTTTCTCTGCAGGGTTCCTGGACTCTTTATGGCACGATGAGGAGTTTGAAGTTCCAGAGGGACCTAGAAATTGAGCCACCGCTCCTTTGGATAGAGAGGAGTCAGCTGAGGTGGTTTGGACGCTCCCTGGATGGCTACCCAGAAGAGATGTTACAGACATGTCCCACTGGGAGGAGGCCCTAGGGAATCGGCAAAGGACATGCTGGAGGAATAATATCGGCCAGATGACTTGGGGATGTCTAAGGGGAGATAGTGGCAGCATGTGTAACAGGGCAGGCCACAGGCACTGTCATCCTCACTGGTGGGAAGATGATAGTTTGTCTTCATCAGAGAGGGTTCCTGAGAAGCTGGGCTCAATAATTTGAAAAATGCTCTTAGACCAACAGTGTCTGATAGATGAACCTCCTTTGAGGTCCTATCACACTGATTCTCCCTGCTTCCCCTGTGTTTGAAGGCAAAAGTTCATCACTTTTCTTAGCTTCTCACTGAGTTTTCCCAGACTGAGGACCCATAGGTGTGGCCTGGAGAGTGCGCTGTTCTCTGTGTGTCAGGATGTGGCTCTTAGACTGCTGGGGTCTTGGCGCCAGGTTGCCCGTCATGCCCAGAATAAAACGTCACACATCAGCAGTCTCATTACACAATGCTTCCTTAGTGAAACATCATGTACTGTTAGACTTTCTTTCTTGCAGCTCTATTTCACAATATCCTTTCTATAAAATCTATAAAAATGTAGCTGATATTGAACTTTATTTGCATAATGTGAACATGCCTTGGGACACATACATATACATACACATACAGTAATACTCTGATGTTAGCCTGCCACTCGCCCTGACTCTGACACCTTTTCTACAACAGGCAGCGCCCAGCTAAACGGCCACACTGTTGGGGATGCGGTCCGGGGATAGGTAATAGTATGGCAGCTTCTTTCCTTCATTCCGGCTCTTAATGAAGCAGGAGATTTCGTTCAGCTTTGTACGGAACTTCTCCATGGCCGCCTTGGGTTGCTTCTCAGTGAAGTGTTCGTCAGGGTACATGCCCAGAAAGAGCTAGAGGAAATATTACAAGTATATATTACATCTTTGTCACTGTGGTAGTTGCCCAGGTGAGCGAGTTTGTTACTAGGATTATCCCCCTGGTGAATGTGTTTGTCCCTGGGATTATCCCCCTGGTGAGTGTGTTTGTCCCTGGGATTGTCGCCCTGGTGAATGTGTTTGTCACTGGGATTGTTCCCCAGGTGAGCGAGTTTGTTACTGGGATTGTCCCCCAGGTGAGCGAGTTTGTTACTGGGATTGTCCCCCAGGTGAGCGAGTTTGTTACTGGGATTGTTCCCCAGGTGAGCGAGTTTGTTACTAGGATTATCCCCCTGGTGAGTGTGTTTGTCCCTGGGATTATCCCCCTGGTGAGTGTGTTTGTCCCTGGGATTATCCCCCTGGTGAGTGTGTTTGTCCCTGGGATTATCCCTCTGGTGAGTGTGTTTGTCCCTGGGATTATCCCTCTGGTGAGTGTGTTTGTCACTGGGATTGTTCCCCAGGTGAGCGAGTTTGTTACTGGGATTATCCCCCTGGTGAGTGTGTTTGTCCCTGGGATTGTCGCCCTGGTGAGTGTGTTTGTCCCTGGGATTGTTCTCCAGGTGAGTGTGTTTGTTACTGGGATTGTTCCCCAGGTGAGCGAGTTTGTCACTGGGATTATCCCCCTGGTGAGTGTGTTTGTCCCTGGGATTGTCGCCCTGGTGAGTGTGTTTGTCACTGGGATTGTTCCCCAGGTGAGTGTGTTTGTCACTGGGATTGTTCCCCAGGTGAGCGAGTTTGTCACTGGGATTGTTCCCTAGGTGAGTGAGTTTGTTACTGGGATTGTCCCCCAGGTGAGTGTGTTTGTCCCTGTGATTGTCCCCCAGGTGAACGAATTTGTTACTGTGATTGTGCCCCAATTGAAGCCTCTCCTTGTTCACTCACCTCATTCTCCTGGAACTGACTGAGCGCCCACACCGCACCCAGGTGCCAGCAGGAACGGCCGCGGTCAGGGAGACTCTCAATGATGAACTTTAGTGTGACCTCCCCCTTCTTCGTCGGCGGTGGCTTCCGCATGGTGGGCGGCGAGTTAGGGATCCATGAACACCAATCGTACTGGGGCAGACAGTACAAGACAGTTCACTGGCCGCTCCTTCATGCAGATGGGGCTCTCATGAGAACTACCTTTCATATAGACGCACAGACAGCCATGAACAACCATTAGCCACCCTGATGTTCAGCATTCTCATTTTCACTTTGAATTTGGTCAGATCTCTTCGGGGGCTGTATCTTGCAGAGACATGCAGACAAAGATGTGGAACTTTCTTTCTCTAATTTGTGCAATGTGCCGTTTGTTCTGTTGAATTCGGTGTAATTGTGATGCTTCATGCACCATCATTGGGATCAGCAGCTTATGCCCATAAACCCATGAGTCTAAACTGTTTCCGGCTGGAGGGTTGAGAGGCTGACCTGCAGGATCGATGGCACTGCTTAAAATGACTAGCGGCTCAAACCTCACATATCTTCTGCTTTTTGGTGTCAAAACCATGCAGAAAACCATATTGGGGAAATGTGTCTTCATAGTCGCTGAGGATGTGTCTAAAAATATTTGTGGCGAGGCGCTCAGAGGGGGAGAATATTTCCTGTTAAAATGTGGATGAAATGACCCTCCAGCAGGGTGCGAAGCTGACTTCTCTTTATGCTCCACCAGCCAATTCACCCTCATTCTGCTAACTGTGTGGACATGCTAATCTGTGGGACTGGGAAAGGAGGTAAGAGCTCAGCGTTGGTGTGCAAATCAGGCTTCTTGTCCCAGGGATTCCCCATGAAGCAGCCCGTCTCCTACCTGGCCAAAGTTGATGCTGGCGTGCTGCGCGGAGGCAGCGAAGATCACCACGGTGAGGTACTCCACAAGCTGCTCCTTCGTCTTCAGGGACTTGGGGAACTCTGCAGTGATGAGGTGATGGTGGAAAGTCATGAGAGGAGCCACACACTGAGCTGTACCCAGGTAAACTGACAGGTTTCAGGAAGGGAGCACACCCCCACCCCTCGCCCCCATCTTAGCTCACCGCAGCAGTCCTGGTCCTGCATGCCAAAGCTGCACACGTCCTTCACAAACGCCTGGATCTCCTCATCACCCTGCACAACCTGGTCGCTGCTGTAGTAGATGTCCACTATGTCCGACACGAAGCTACAGACCACCGAGGCGGGGACAGTCAGTCCAGCTGAGGTGGTGGACTCCTTAAACCCAAGCTTTAACATGGTGTCTGTATGTGTGATGTCTGTGAGCACTTGGGGTAGAGGTGTGCCTCACTTTCAAGTAGTGCCACAACAAATATTTGCGAGATCAACTGCATTCAAATAATTTGTTAATAACCAAAATGCATGTGCAGCTCATTTTTGGACTGCAGGGTAACCTTGCTCTATATACCAGTATCAGTATCATACCACAATACTGTTCATTTAAAACAGTAGATCGAATGATAGAGTCGTTGTGCAAATTTCGATATTTGATGAAAATGTGTCGTACGCCTCTATTACACACATCAAAAAACACTTTATGAAGTTACTTTGCGTAGTGGACATTCCGAATCTGCAGCTTTGGGGAGAAACACGATCGCACTCATCTCACACGTCTCTTGTGAGAAGAAGCTACATAGAGGAAAGATGGAAACCACTGGTGCCCACAGTTCACCTTTAGCTGATAAGCAGGGCAGCAGAAGTATGAGATACGGTGTGATTTCGGTTTCACAGCTAACAATGAGGGCGAACCTGCAGATCTGACAGCTCCAGTATTCAAATGCCGCTACAGGGTGACAACACGTGTAACCTGGGGTTGCATCTGTCTCTCACTCAGCCTGATTTATATGACGAGTTTAAAGGTCATCAGGTGGTTATTACGTTCCATGCTTCTATTTAAAATCATGTTTAGGCTAGATGCAAGTTCATTCATATTCTTTCGTCCAGTGGCAAAAAGTAGGCCATGCGAGAATAGAATAAACCATATATAAACCAGACATCCAGAGTTTATTACCGATGAGGTTCTGTAACAGGTCTGGCCAGATATCATAATTTATGCATTGAATGGAGTTTAATTAATCTGCATATCTCAGTGATACTTAAAATTATATTATTGGCTATTGCTGTTGGTTTAATTCATTAATAGACCCATTTATTTCAAAGCATTTTCTTATTTAAATGGGAATGTTTTACAGTATCGATTTACTATTCATTTGGTATTGATACCAAGGTACCAAAGCTTGTATCGGTATTGAAATAAAAATTTCGGTATAGATTCAACTCTGCTACAGCTCATCTTGCAAGTAAACGACACATAACACAAATAAGTATACAGAAAAGATGTCAAGAAGGCACTCCAAGCGCTGCTCCTAAGTATGGGGGTATTTTCAAAATGTCAGTAGCAGTAATGTACAAAAAAACGAATATTCAAATGTGAAAATACTTTACAGATGCAACCTTACTTTAAAGGATGTCATCTGTAAAATCTCAAGACACAAAGAACATTCTGGAGAGACACTGGTGGCTATAGTCGCACGCTACCTTCAGTACATATTTCGTGATCTGCATGCTGCACATAATGCTCTTTCACCTCTCTGATAACCTATGCTGACCTCTAACCCCTAACCTCTGACCACTTACCTCTTAATTGCCTCCCAAACTTTAAGGCCATCATCCCGATAAAAGTAATATGGTAGCTCCTCCTGACTGTCCAGTCCACGAGCTTTGATGACCTCAGGGAAGCACAGGGACTTGTATGTGAAGGTCTTCATTGCCTTCTGCACCAGCTGTACATGGCCGCCACCACCAGTGCCATTAGCCTAAAGGTCAGAAGTGGGCGGGACAAACCCATAAGTTTAGTATCTGGGGTGTCTGACCAATCAGCAGACCGAATACCCAGAACAGAGTTTATCAGCCAATGGCTGTTAACATGGCGGGAGTCAGGCCACCTTATCGAAGAGGCCGCATTCACAGATGAGCTGTTCTCTGGCCTTAGTGTTGATAGCGATCGTGAAGCGGATGTGGGGGATAAGCAGCTGTGAAGAACGGGGACAAAATCTGTCACACGAATATGCCACATTCAACACCTACCTATAGCACCTGCTCTCCTGATTGGTCAGGACCAGATCATAAAAAGAAAACATCAGATTCTGTGTATTGTGATGTCCGTAGTGGCAAACCATCGACAGCACACCTTGAAGACGGGGTGCACGGCAGGCAGCTGGCGGAACATGGCGATGCCAAACACCTCTGAGATCAGGTGCGTACGCAGCAGGTGCGTGACCGTCTGGTGCACGTGGAAGTCGGATGAGCGCACCCAGATCTTGGCTAACAGCCAGTCATACTTCTCATCAGTGGGGAGGAAGATGGGGTTGTCCTCTCCAGGGGTCTGGCCCAGCTGAAGCAAACAGGGCAGATGGCTTTAGCATTTGTAGTGTAATGAACTCTTCACAAGGGAGTAGATTTGGGCATGGATGGTAGGGACATGTCTCTACCAATATTGTTGGAGTACTATGTGTGTTTAGGAGGACAGCAGGTTCGGGGCTGATTTGGTCCCTATCAATGTTGAAACCAAACATATGCCCATGATTCTTCATGTTGCTCATGTTAACACATCAGAGTGATGGAGACGGACCTGAATGGCGATGGGGAGGACCTTGTTCTGTGTGTTCTTGTAGAGCAGGCAGATGGGCGCGGCCAGGTACTGTAGGGTGCAGGGGTCTGTAGCGTTTGCCGAGACGCCCTCCATAATGTCGTAGTCGGCGATGTAAATGTTACCTGCCTGGGTGCAGCGGAACATCGGACCGGTTTGTTAGCCAGATGGACTTTCTCTCATATCTACAGCGCATCAGAGGGAAGACAAGTCCATGTGTGACCCAGAGCCTCCTGCTGTCACCTTCAGCTCCTCCTCCAAAGTGAGATCCCGCTCCAAGCATTCCTCCACCATGGCGTTGGTGACCGGGAACTTCTCTGGAAGCTGGGTGCACTTCTGAATCGTGACCGGGTTACAACCATTTAGGAACTGGTAGCCGAACATGAAGTCTTCCTGCCAGTGGTGCATCACGTACTCTGTCAGGAAGCACAGAAGAGAGCCATTGTGTCAAAGCCATGGAAGACTTTCTTTTTAAAGTGACGTCTATGAAAGGTGATAGTTATGACTGCAACTAACTAGGGGCGTGGTCAGGTTCCTGGAAACATGGGCTGAAGGGGGGATCTTTACATACATTCCTGGGAAACCGTTGGTTTGAGTTTCTACATTCAAGGATTCAAGGGTTTATTTTCAAATGCAAGGTATATAGTCAGACTATAACCTGCAGTGAAATGCAAGGTGGTCAACTCTGAGAAAGGCAAAAGTGACAGCAAAATGAGGGCACTGAAAGTAACAATATAATGTCATAAATAAGGAAAGTCATACTGTTAAAAATAAAAAGACCAGAGATGTGCAACACAGATCAAATAAAAGTGCAAGGTGCATAAATAAGGAGCAAAAGTTAAATTATAGACATCGATTAAGTATTTAGTAACGTGATGGCTTGAGGGTAGAAGCTTTTTCTGAGCCTCTCACTTCTCACTGAGAGACAGTGGAAGCACTTTCCAGACCTCAGCCTGGTGAACAGGTAATTGTTAGGGTGGGTTGTGTCCCTACTGATGCTGGCAGCTCTGCGTAGCTGCTGCAGTGGTACTGTAGTTCCAGGACAGGCAAGATGAATTTGAAGCACCAGGACCGCTGCCCCCCCGCCACCATACCCAGGAGCACGCACACCCACCCTTATATTGAACGCTATTCACAAACAGCCAACCTGAAATGGTGTTGCTGATTCTCACGAAGATGCGCTCAAAGTCTGCGAAGTCGTTCCACGACGACTGGAACATGTGCATGAAGCGATTGACGTAGAGGTTCTCGATCCTGAGACATACAAGTAAATCTGTGTGGGACAGGCAGGCAAGACAGGACCAAATGACTCTGTCTTGGTTACTGTCTTCTGTCTTCCTGTCCGGCAGCCCCATGTCACCACAGGGCATCGCATAATCTGCCTTGTGGTCATGTCACTCCTTGACAGGGACAGCGAGTGTGAAATGTGCTGGGGAAGTTACTCATAAATGTGTTTCATCCAACCAGTTGAGTACTTAGTGACTGTGACTCTTTATGCTCAACTGGTTTGTTGAAACAAAACCTTAGTCTGGATTTGTACTTTCTGGACCTGAACTTTCCACATTTGTCTTTAATGGATTACTTTTGTGAGTAACTTCCCCACCGCTTACGCCTTGCTGTAGTTCAGGATGAAGTCCACCCCTTTTTCACTGTCAAACTGTATGTCTCGCGGCAGCTCCTTGTGTGTGTTGGCGTCGATGCTCATTGGGAATCCGGGATGCCACTCCTTCCACCTAGGCACAGGCCAGAGAGGACCGGCTTAGCTATGTTTATAGGATACAATTCCCTCTGATCTCTCATGCCACACCAGGTCATGACCCACCTGTACACCTTCTGCCGGAACTCCAGTTCTTTGCGCCGGTGCTGTTTGGCCACTCGGGTCTTGTCGTTCTGCGGCAGGTGGGCTGGTAGGACAAAAGAGGGGATTGGCCAGGGTGGGTGAGCTGTGCAGGAGTCAGCATGAGGGACACACGGCCAATTTGTTCCATGAAACTTACCATGGCCATCACGCAGAATGATCTCCTTCTCATCTGTCACCCATCGGTAGCAGGGGAACTCCACATAGTTGCCCTCAGGGGTCTTCACTGTGATGTACCTGCAGTACCAGTCGTCCTGCATCCAGTATTTCCGCTTCTCAATCTTCACCAGCTCAATATGCCCTAGGATTTCACTCACGTTCACTTCGTACGAGTCCACCTTGGATAACAACAGCAACGAGCTGAGGTCAGAATTCACTGTCTGGGATTTTGAAATAGAACATAAGCTTTGCAACACAGATCTGTAATACTGTCCTCACAGTAGTGACCCTCAGCAATAATACCATAGTGAAGTATCTCTGTGATACACCTCTGTAATGCTGCCCTCACAGTAATGAAGTTCAGTAATAATACTGTAGTTCAGTACTGCTGTAGTACAGGTCTGTAATGCTGCCCTCGCAATACTGAAGCTCAGAGATAATAATGTAGCAGAGTAATGCTGTAGTACAGGCCTGTAATGTTGCCCTTACAGTATTTAAACTGAATGATAACACAGAGTAACATTCTGTAATGCTACTGTCAATGACAATCATTCTGCTCGTAGTATTGCTATTACCACTGGAACACTACAGCAGTTGGTCAGTATCTGCTCAAAGGGTGGTGCCTCTAATGCAGTGGTTCTCAGCTGGTTTAGCCTCAGGACCCATAATTTTTCTTAGTCAATAGGTAAAATCCAATTTTAAAGTTTTGAACCATATGCAGTATCGTGTAAAAGTCTTAGGCAGTCAAACGTAATGTTTAAAGCAATTTATCTGGGTAGTAAGTATATATTTACTTAGAAAAATACAATTTGACATTTGAACATATGCAAATTAACAGTAACATGATAAAAAAATATGAATTTCTTCTGGTTCTCCAAAGATTTTCTGATATCTTGTTGGCTGGCTAGAGGAACACTGCTTCAGTTTCCAAAACCTCTCCTCAGGGACACCTAAGCTATTCCATGTATTTGTTAAGTTTCAGCATTAGCTCTCTTAATTGATTGATTGATTGGTTGGTTGGTTGGTTGATTGATTAAATGACTCAATGAGGTTTTGCTGATTAGCCAAACTAGGTGAGATAGTGGTCAAATTTAAAAAATGCATTGGTGGTAGAACAGTTGCAGCAAATACTGGGATGACTTTAGGAGAGGTTTTTAAATGGCTAAATTGACAAACCTTGACAGAGATAATACTGTAGTTTTACACCAACATGCACAGTACTGTACGTATAATCCATATATTCTTAAAATGGGCTGGGGGGCTGGGCCCTGGAGATAAAATTTATGACCTGGGAGAGCATTTAACATTGCGAAAATCTTTTTGTGATAATTTACCACACACTCCCTGACCAACTCCAAATGATCCCACAACCCACTATTTGCGTCATGACACACTTTCCAGATATGAATCTTGTAAATGCAGACTGCAGTTTCAGGCAGCTTCCTGCCATTTGCTGTGACTTCAGCAAGCGAAGGCCAGTTGAGGAAGTCACATAATTTTCCTTCATTTCCTTCCCTTTCTCCCTTCCAGAAAGGAATGTCCTGCCAGGGGCACAACTGCAGAGCACATGGGCTCCCTGGGGGGCTCCAGGTTCACTTATTATTGCGAGCTATGAGGCCACATGCCTGTGAACTGCATCACATTTTGATGGGTTGCTTTTCCCTTATAATTACCCCACTTTGGGTCGCATTCCCCTACAATTATTCTAGTTTGTCGGGTTACATTTCCTCCCTCTACAATTATTCCACTTTGTTGGGTCACTTTTCCCCTACAATTATTCCAGTTAGTTGGGTTACTTTTCCTCTACAATTATTCCACTTTGTTGGGTTACATTTCCTCTACAATTATTCCACTTTGTTGGGTTACATTTCCCCTACAATTATTCAAGTTTGTTGGGTTACATTTCCCCTACAATTATTCCACTTTGTTGGGTTACATTTCCCCTACAATTATCCCAATTTGTTGGGTTACTTTTCCTCTACAATTATTCCAGTTTGTTGGGTTGCTTTCACCTACAATTATTCCAGTTTGTTGGGTTACTTTTCCTCTACAATTATTCCACTTTGTTGGGTTACATTTCCTCTACAATTATTCCACTTTGTTGGGTTACATTTCCCCTACAGTTATTCCAGTTTGTTGGGTTACTTTTCCTCTACAATTATTCCAGTTTGTTGGGTTACATTTCCCCTACAATTATTACACTTTGTTGGGTTACATTTCCCCTACAATTATCCCAATTTGTTGGGTTACTTTTCCTCTACAATTATTCCAGTTTGTTGGGTTACTTTTCCCCTACAATAATCCCACATTGTTGGGTTATTTTCCCCTACAATTATTCCACTTTGTTGGATTGTTTTCCCTCCACTGTAACCTTTAAATATTCAAGTCATCGAGTGAAGCACACTGTTCTCACAAAATGGCCACAGAGTGTGCACACCCTCCTCCTGCACTCATTACCGAGGTTTGCACACTGTGACGTGGATCATTGATACCCTCATGCATTCCATATAGCATGTTATTAGCAAGCAGAAAATTACACATTACTCCCCTCCACTATTGGCTTTTAGATTTAAATGACATCGATGTAGCTGAATTATACCAGTTGGAGCAAAAAATATTTAACAAACACCTGAATCAGCAGTCAGGGGGAGGATAGCAAGTGGAGAGAACATTTTAAGTGACATATTTAAACCCTGCAACCAAGAGCAGGTTAAGCAGTTAGAGCATGTGAGGGACAAATCCAAGATTCACAATGCAACGGGCCATTTTTTCCAATTATTTTCATGTTTGATGAAAGCTATGATAAAAAACTTGGTATTTTGGAGAGGCTCATTTTTGTGTGCTGGTACGGAAGTGCCAGTTGCATTTCTGACTATTCATAGGACTTAACACTTCTTAACACCTTTTTTATTATTTTAATGATTGGAAGAGTCAGTAAAAAAAGAAAATAGAAGATGGTTTGATGGATGGATGATATTTGAAATGTTTCATTCCGAGGATCAGATTAGGCCTTGCCACGTATTGGATATTGGTGCTTGTATATATTCTGATTGAAATTGTGCCAATAGCCTGGAGTGAAATTGCTTGTTTCACCTCAGAAAGGATATTGCTGCATGAAGGCAAGTTCCGTGACATGCAAGCAGGACAATTCTGCTTTTGGAGTTTTACCATACAAGGTCAGTGTAGCAGGATGGCATGAAACGTAAATAAAAGAGACACTTTCTTAAAATGCATTGTAGCAAAGGTAGTTTTCTTCTAACACTGATACAACAGAAAGAGGAGCTCGATATTCTTACTCCAGCATATGAAGGGAGGTATTGAGGACAGCGTGTCTAATTCCTGAACCGACTCGTCAGAAACTCAACAAGTGCAAAGAGTTTGGTTCAAATACCAGCAGCACTCTTTTGCTAGCTGTTTTGGATCAAAAATGTCATATCAATTAATAAAGTGTAATTGCCTTCCTGGTCCAAGCATGGCATGTTGCAGGTGTTTCTCCATCTACGGCTATTAAGAAATTTAAGCTTACCGCTCCTCGTTCAAAGTCATCATACAGTGGTTTGTCCAGCAGGGTCTTCTCACTTTCGTTTTCTGCGCCCACCAGCGTGATATACACATAGTCGTCTGTCCCGGCAAACCACTGGCTCCCAGTAGCCACGGTGACAGTGTAGCTTGGCATGGCGCTGCTGGTGTGTTGCTTCTCAGCTGGGCTCCTTAAGACTCTGCCTCAAGGCTGCAGCCTCACTTGAGAGAGCGGTTCTTCCTCTTTTTACATCACTCTCTTTTTCTGTGCACTGGCTACACTAAGCAAATGAGTAAACAAAGTGGTCTCACGGAAGGAGATAATCAGCAATGTGTTCATACGGCACACACACACACACAGACACACAAAAATAACAGAATCACAGAAGAGGCCCGAGGTCACCCCACTGATGTTTTTAATGTTGCTCTAGAGAGACTTGACTAAAATAGTATTTAAATGTGCCTACGGAGAAATAATGTGAATCACAGAGAAAAAGTCACGACTGATTTTTTTTTTTTTTTTTTTACAAATGCGCTTCATTATAAATCTGTTCCATATAACAATCAACCAAAGATATACATTCCACCTTCCTGCATGATAAAATGATGCAAAACTAGTAGAAGTATTTTTTTCTTTTGATATGGACTTTCATAATGGTGAAATTCTGAATGACACAAACATTGGCAGATGCCTAACACACACGTGTGTGCATTTTACGTGTGACTAGCATGTGCAATGCTGGACTAGCTATCTGCCATACCAGCCTGGGCCAGCAGAATTTATTGTGGGGAACCCCACTCCCCTCCCCTCAGTTGGATAAAATGTTATCATGGAGCCCCCCCATTCCACCCAGCATAATTCATGATTGGCCCACCCCAGCACAGCTCTATGCATGCGACTGGCTGGGCCATCTTTTCCCTAGACAGCAGTTTCCAGAAACCCCCTGTGCAGATTATTACAGTGTAAACAGGGCCGGATAAAAAAAAAAAGACACTGAAGCCTGCAAACACAGTGGCTTTGTGCTCGCCTGCCCAAAGAAACACAAATTATATTTATAATAAATTTCCCAGCCAAATGAAGGACAGTAATTACCAGTGTTTGGCAACACGGCTGCAGGAAGAGGTATGTAAAGCAGAAGGAGGGTCAGCGACTGGGGCCCGTAAGCGGCTGCCATGTGTAGCCTGCACCTAGTCTGCAGTGGACCCAACCCTTTCACTTCAGCTGCTGGGTTTGCAAAGCTCCTCCGTTTTTTTCAGTGGTTAAATATAGTGTGAGGTGTTAAAAATGAAACCGGTGCGCTCGTAACGCACATAAGCTGTGGTTGATTGGGTTCGTCTGATGAGAAGCACAGAAAACAGAAACGAGCCTGAGCTCTTCTGGGGAGAAGAAGCTTCCAGCACATTGACTCAGCAGAGCATTAAACCGATCGAGAGACAGAGAAAATATTTATGAAAGTTCCTGTATCCCTGACTGGCTGTAAGTGGATGGATTGATGGATGGACTGAATTACAAAGGCTCAGCACAGTCCATATACGTTATTTTACACTCATACATAGAGACCTGAAGACCATTTAGATGTGAAACAGCAGCAGGGTCAGACATTTTGGCTCCCACATAAAGTTACACATGCAAAACCGACAACAAATTACACGTAAAGTCAATCACATGAAAGACATAGTGTGTGGCGCTGTATCATTACAGCTGATGTGTGATTCATTTATGTGGAATTAGTGGAGAAGCTAATGCAGTCTGACCAATTAAAAAGCAGTTTAAAAATCACCAACTCTCTCCCCATGGCCAGCTTTTTGACAGCCAAAATACCACAAGTGCTTCCCAAATAGTATGGTCTCCGGGTTATTTTATACAGCTCTGGTAATGTTTTTTTTTTTTACCTCCACATGGTATATCTGCATAAAGACAGTTGCACACCCAAATTACAAGGCAGCTTCCTCCATTAACAGAGTTTGTTTGCTCTTAGTTGCAGTATAGCGGTGTGAAGCGGTACTTCCTGTTCCCATTGCTACTGCTGGTGGCTGACGTAAGGGAAGACCAGGAAACTCCAGTGTGGCTACACAGTCAGACCTGCTCCGCCTTGTTGAAAACGATGCAGAGAAGCATCAAGAATTTGAATGCTCATACATATCACTAACTGACAGGCACTTGCCGTCTCTGATCACTGTAAGAAGTCAGGAAGGAGGAATTTAACTGTAAGCAGCATTAATGGATCAGCCACATTCAAGCACAGCTCAGTCCTGTATGGTCACTCAGGGTCATCTGTGTGACTACAGCCATGTCCGACCCACATGCACACAGAATAAGGCAGTATATCCACAAACAGAGAAAACAAAGAGAGAGGAGGAGGAGGAGAGAAAGGAAAGTTGGTTCCATTTGGAAAAAAGGCTTTTTCTTTTTGCGAAAAAAAAACAGTGACTCCTTCTTGTTAAATATGACAGGTCATAGAAAACCCATACAACCCTCAATGACCACTGGCCAGCTCAGCACTCGATTTCTGTCACATTCTCACATGGCTCTCCACAGGCATTCTGGGTAAATGCGCAGCTCTGTACGTCCATCTGCCAGCCCTGCTTGATTCTGCATGGCAGCAGGCATCATGGTGTCCATAGTGGCAGTAGCCAGGGCAGAACATGCAGAGTGTCAGCAAGATGGAGCGAGGTGTTAGGGCCTTCAGGGTTCCTCGGTCCTGAGGCTGAACAGCACCCCCTAATGGAAGCTAGTTGAGGTGCAAGATCTGTCTCATAAACTCATAGGTGGTGAAGGCCACAGCCTGGGAGGGCACGCAGCGGATGTAATTCAGCGACAGGCCACGATACAGGCCTCTCTTCACGCCGTACTGCCTGTACACGTGACTCAGCGTTTGAGTCAGTGTGCTGGTATTGAGGGGAAGAAAGATGACAACAGTCACTGGAGGGAACACTTGTACATCACTGGACTGTTTGTACTCCTGGCCATGTAGAACCTGACTTACTGGCAATGCTGAGCATCAGGCAGGACTACACCCAGCTGCATCCGCCGGCGGGCTACATCCAGAGGGTATCTAGGTGAAAACAGGTCACCATGTCATGTTGTGCAGGCCTGCATGGGTGAGTGTGGCTTGATATGCATTTAACTTAGTGTGCTACTATGCACATGGGCATATAGTGGGTGTGGATTATGTAGGCCACTTTATGCTGCTATAGGTGTGGCCGTAGGGTGAGCATGGCTTATTATGTAGGTCACTTTGTAGTTTGAGCAGCAAACTCACGACACAGTCTGAGCAATGGCTCCAGCCACGCCTCCACACAGAAGGCTGACGTGGGTCTTGAGCACTAAGACATCCGGGTTGTCCGAGGAGGGCTTGCCCAGCAGCTCCGGGGCGTGACTCAGGCCCAGGCTCTTCAGTGTGCCAAAGGTGAAGAAGGAGAAACCTGCAGCACAGGGGGATTCAGCAAGGGAGTCACTACTACTTGGCGCTGTAGCCATGATAAATATAGAGGCCTGTTAAAATTAAACTAGCAAGTGTTCATGCGTGGCCTCTGACCTGCATACGGTGCCATGCCGATGATGGTGGGAGTCAGTCCCCGGTAGAAGCCAGACACACCCCCTTCCTTCCAGAAAAAAGCGACATGTTAGTGGCCTAGTGCAGTGTTTCTCAACCCAGTCCTGGGGAACTCCCCCAGACAGTCCACATTTTTGCGCCCTCCCAGCTCCCAGCCAGTCAAGGACAAAAAACAAAGAGAGCAAAAATGCGGACTGTCTGGGGATCCCCGAGGACTGGGTTGAAAAACACCAGCCTAGAGGACCAGGTGTCTCCCAGAGCCTAACCCTTAGCATTGGACTTACTTTCCGGTATATGGTCTGGAAAGCGTTGACAATGCCAGTGTACCGGTGCTCTCCTTTCACTTGGAAGGCCAGGCGGGCCCGCACCACATCCAAGGGATACGTGCAGATCACTGCTGTCATTCCTGCAGGGGCAGTATGTGGGGGTACAGTTTAGGCTAAGGTACAGACTACAGACCAAATGAGGAACTGCAGGTGTGGCTCAATGACATTTCGCTGCTTTATGTGTTGGGGCAATAAAGATTCTTATCTTATCTTACCAGCCATAGATCCAGCCATGAGCCGATGGATGTGTCCTGTTATGCCCAGTCGTTTGCTCAGCAGCTAAAGAAGAATGACACTCCATTTTTAGTACACATGCGCAAAATCATCACCTCTGTTTCAATGCAAATTCACATTAAATTGCCCATCAGACATCCAGAGATCCCTTCAACAGTAACAAATCTAAAATAACTGCTCTGCCACATTGACTTACCTTCTTATAATTGTCGAAAGCCATGAACTGGATGGCTCCATATGGGAATATTCTCACCATCATAGCCCCATTGCCTTTGTATAGGCCCAGGAAACCCTCTTTTTTGGGCACGGCACGCAGTGTGGCCAGCACTCCTGAGGGTGGGAGAGAGTAGCGTCACAGGCTGACCCGCAATGAAAAGTCCTAGCTGCTGTGATGAGCGGCTCGGCGCTCTGTGGTTAACAGGGCAGCCCTGCATCACTCACCCAGATGCTTATAGTGGGGATTCTGAGCTTGAAGGAGGATCTTCACCCTGTCAAGGGGTGCGATGCTGGATTTGGCACAGCATCCAGCAACACCTGGTAATTAGAACAGGCAGGTCTTTATGGAATCCTAACAGTCTCACAGAGAGGCCAGTGCACCAAAGTCCTAATAATCTGCCCATGAAAGCTACAAATGGCTTTGTAAACATACCATGCTTCTGAATTTTCCATTATATATGCCTTATTTAAATGCAGGTTTAATGCCATTTGCCATTCCAATTTTGCCTTTAACTACATTACCACACAAGACATTTTATTTCTTAAAATATAGATTATTGCTAAAATTGCTAAACCCAGGGGCATAGGAACCAAGGAGATTGGGGGCATGTACCCCTCCCCCCAATATTTAATTTGGCTTCATTAATCCCCTAATACATAGACCTTTGAATTAAATTTATTACTTCATACTAATTTTTATTGCTCTCTGCTATGCCATTGACTAACCCCTAGGCATAATGACCACCTTACCCCCAGCTAAGAAAGAACGAATCCAGTAATAGTCTCTCTGGCCGGTGTTGGCTATAGGCGCTCCGCCAGCCGCAGGGACCGCCTCTGTGACCATGTTGTCCAATTAGAAGTCAGATATATCCATATCTCCCGCAAATCTGAACACAGAGGAACACAATCACGTTGCATTTAAAGAGAGATCGAAGCCTGGCGTGCACACACAATTTCGTACCATAGAAAATGCCAGTGAAAGCATTAGGTTGTCAAAAAAACGTGAAAAAGTCCATATGCAGTCTGCTCCAGATCAACTTCTATCTACAGTAAAAAGCTGATTAATAAAGTGTTACTACGCCCAATGAGAACGGGACAATACACAGGCAATGGCAGTTGGCTGAGGTTAGTCAAAGGTACGGTCAGTCCCTGTCATCCCGGTCGCTACAGCCTCCTCCGCGTTTCACACCTGTCGAAAGTCCTCTGCTTAAAAATCCGTTTCTGCTCTGTATCTGTAACGTCAATGCGTCCAACTTTATACTAAAAAGTAGGCAGTGGAGTTACAGCACGGTCCTAGGGTAAAGGCAACGGATGGTCGTGGACCTGCAAACACAACATGGATCGAAATACTTACGGTTGTTTCTTAAGTTGTTACACGAGGTTGTCAGAGATCGAGTCGAAGAACGTGGTTAGTGTAACTAGCTAAACAGAAGCGGAAGGTCATCTGTCCGTACCCTATCGTGCAACAAGACTTGTTGTAAAAACACAGGTCATATGTACACCCACATCTGTCAAAGAGATCCCAATGCCCGGTCACTTCAGCGTGATGAGACACTCCAGTCCCGAAAAAGGAGTCTGCACGGCCGTTATTTCTTCACACAGAGTTCATGACAGCACATGTGGGCGGGCAGAGATTCTACGTCACAACCGTGCGACAACTGGGCAGTCCCGCTGATCGCTATATGCTGTGGATACGTCAGGGTGGGATACAAAATGTGGAATACGCCTATCCACGCAAGACTGAAAACAGACAATGGACCGGTGCGTTTGCGACGCATATCTGACGTTCGAGTTTGCCTTGTAACCGTGTATACAGTTATTACAAACACCGCATGTCCATACGACCCGGATCAGAATTAGTTTACATACCCTCAAATATAACTGAGCATTATGAAATAAAGACATACTGTTCCTGGATCAGCGGATTTAATATCGTTTGGTGTCCTTCAAAGCCTCGGCATTCTCCGGCGCATGTTGAACGCGTCATTCAGACGGGACTTCCGAACGTTTCTCAACGTTGACTGCCCTTGCGTGAGGCAGGAAAACAGATTGTACATTTCCTCTGTCCTATTTAGATGTGCATTCCGGAAAAGACCCATGTTGCCAAAGGCCTGTTGCTCTAAGGCAAAGAACGAGGCATTTAATCCAGTGATATCTTTACACCTCCTACTCCAGCGGTGTATCATTGAGTTAGTACCAAATACATTTTCGTGTAATTAAAAAATAATTTTATAATGAGATAAGTCTAAATGTCACTTAACCCTCACATCCACTTGGGGTTCTTTAGGACCCCACTAGGGGTAAAATGGGGTGCAGAAATGTGAAAAAACGAG
>JAAGVU020000061.1:12469408-12484086 GCA_011763525.2 Mormyrus iriodes
TGTGATGGGGGATGATGAGGCTGTGTGATGGGTGATGGTGAGGCTGGGCGATGGGTGATGGTGAGACTGTGTGATGGATGATGGTGGGGCTGGGTAATGGGTGATGGTGAGGCTGTGTGATGGGTGATGGTGAGGCTGTGTGATGGGTGATGGTGAGGCTGTGTGATGGGTGATGATGAGGCTGGGCGATGGGTGATGGTGGGGCTGGGTGATGATGAGGCTGGGCGATGGGTGATGGTGAGGCTGGGCGATGGGTGATGGTGAGGCTTAGTTATGCATGTGTGTTTCCCAATGTGCAGGTCTGCACTTTAACCAAGGAGGATAATCGTGTGGTGCACAGCATTCCAGAGGATGAGCAGCTGCACGTTCTGCCCCTCTACAAGATCTCTGACAGAGATGAGTTTGGCTGTCCCAAGGGTCAGCGTGCCAAAGTAGAGACCGGGGCCCTGCAGGTGCTCTCTGCCTTTCCACGGGAGGTGCGTCGGCTGGCGGAGCCTGTCAAGTCTGCCTGCAGGAAGAAACTGGAGGCCAGGAAGCTCCCATATAGGAAGCAGGGCACCCCAGGTAAGACAAAGACCAGCTGTATCTGCCCAGAGAGAAGCAGTAACGGATCATTGTAAAAAGTGCCACTCAGGATGCTTGCTGAAAGACAGCGTTCTGTTTCCCATAGTGTGTGATTGTGTGCATATGTGCCCTCTGATGGACTGGCATCCTTATCTTGTGCCTGAGATGCCTGGGACAGGGTCAAGGTGCTCCTGCCACCCTGATGGGGATAGGAAGCTGGAGGATCGATGACTGATCTTCGTACTGTTTCACAGGAGGAACATTATTTCACTTCACTGTGTACTGTACATGACTGAGATGACAGTAAAGCTTTATTTGACTTGACATGGATGTATAGATGAAAGGTTCCAGAAGCTCTGTACTTCAACTGACAGGTATGTTTCACCTGAACAGGTAGCAGAAACACATCAGCGAAACCATCCAGGAAGGTGGCACCAGGTAGAGATGGCGCCCTCCAGTGGCCCGCACTTCCTGTGTCCAGCTCATGTGCAGAAGCATCCACTGTCTACCCAGGTCTCTCAAACCCCTCACAAGAGGGGCCAGGCCTTCCGGGGTCCCCAAACAGTGGCTTGCTCCTACCGTATCATGCTGGGAACCCAGGAACTGACAGTCGTACTGGGGACCCACTTGGTCACCAGCAGGGGGAGCCCCCGCAGGACTACCCCAGTCCCAGAGCTGAGTCAGAGAAGCGTGAGCAGGGCAGTTGCAGCACGCCGGCAGGGGAGGTATGGTCAGACAGTGAGCACAACTTCTTAGATGGGGACATTGGAGGAGTGGCGGTGGCCCCCTCACATGGCTCCATCCTGATTGAGTGCGCCCGGCGGGAGCTGCATGCTACCACGCCCATCAAGAAGCCAGACCGAGCCCACCCTACACGCATATCTCTCGTTTTCTACCAGCACAAGAACCTGAATGAGCCCAGCCACGGCCTAGCCCTGTGGGAGGCCAAGATGGCCAAGCGAGCACATGAGTGTGAGGAGACAGAGCGGCTGAGCAGCGACGTCCAGGGCGCGGCCTGGGGCGGGGCTCCCCTCAGTCCTGCCAGGTATAAGGTGAAGAAGGCCAAAGTGGGTGGGGCTGAAGGAGAGGTCAAGCAGGAGCTTTTTTCAGAGGAGCCACAGGTTATGCATGTGCCTACACGGCATGCGCTAACCCTGAACAAGGACACGGTGATCACCATGGCCCCCTACGCCCTGGCCAAGATCACGGGCCCCTACAACCGCTGGGCCTGACTGTCCCAGCCTGGGTCACGGGTGTGAGCCCCGGCAAAGGTGCCTTACCTCAGAGCCACACCTGTCCCGCCTCTCTTCTGTCCGAGTCTGTTTTATGGTTTCAGGTGTTACTCTGAGCTATTGTGGTGGGCAGAGGGGTGATTTGAGGCTTTAACTGTGAGTACTGACATATGGATAGAGACTGTACATATGTAACTTTTCTGTCTGTGGTTTGTGAAGAGAAAGGTGCTGTTTTAAATACGTTTTATATGCAGACTGAATAAGGATGTTCAGTAGGGTTATTTATTCTGCTCCATGCTGTTTTTAAGCATTACTTCTGAGTGATCCTGTTTGCTGCAGTCATGCTGTACGTATAGCCTCCGTGAGTTTAGGTAAGAGAAGAGTTCATCTGAGCAAAAAAATCTCTGCAGTTCGTTTTATTTCTGAGGTTCGTGCACTAAAGAATCAGAAACTGACCTTGGTGCTTTTTTTTCTAGGATAGGTTTTAGGAATTTCGAGTTATTTTATGGTGCCACTGTAGAACTCTCCAGTGAAATGGAGTTCAGAAAAGAGACTTGTAGAGTCCTGGGGCCACCTTTGCTACTTCAGTTGTGAAAGTGGCAAAAACGGTGCATCATTACACATGGCCTGAATGTAAGTTATTCTCCAAATACAGTCATGACAAAGAGAAAAGCACTTTTAAAATGTAAAATCATTGTGGGAGACAGAAGGTGGTTCCTCTGCTGCAGGCTGCATGGGGGAGCCACCCCTGAATGTGATGGTACCAGACCATGGTGCTGCTCAGCGTTCAGTCCCATAGCCAGGACCTCCAGCCAAAACCCTGCTTGGCAAAGCAATAATGGCAGCAGGCATCAAACTTGGCCCGGCTTTCGGACCACATTCATGACTGTGTGTCCAAAATAACAATTTGGTCTCCTTTTTACAATAGACAACATTCAGACAATCAAATGATGGGTGCTCTTCTCAAGGAACACTATATGGCAGGGGTGTATACAGGGGTGGGGCCACAGGGGATCTAACCCCACCTGAAAGCTGATTGGCCACCAGAATGCCTCCTTCCCCGTTACTCACCGATTCAAAACATATTGTTGGTTAATGATAAGGTTGGCCCCTCTGTTTGAATTATGCTCCTCTTACGCCCTCACTTAAAAAAACCCTAGAATCATCCCTGCTTTAGAGTTGCTCCAGTGAACAGAGAACTAGACAGTAGCCATGTTTCCATTCAAGTTTTGTGCATAATATAAGCAAATTTTCTATAAGTTAAATTGTAAACAGGGTGTATTTCCATTAATGGACGTCATGCAAATAATGCTGGCCATTTATCATGCCGCATAATCAAAGGCATAGATTTGTCTATGGATATTATGGACATGTCTCATATTTCAACATGGAGCTGACTTTCCACAAGTTACTAGCTCTAGAAGACTTAATTATCATTAGTTAAACACTTGAGACCATGTGCTTCATATTTTAATCACCAATTTGCAAACTACTTCGACTCACCACAAAAACCACCTCAAGCAAACATTAAATCTTTTTTGTGATATTTAAGGGTGTTTTTTATTTTTATGTTGCCATTAATGGTCTATCAGTTCACATCTTTAAAATGTGCAAAATCTAAGTCAATGGAAATGCCGCTACTGTAACTAGTGCCAGTAGGAGGTGCTCTGAATAAGTGAGGATGTGATTGGTCTCATCACCACCCGGTGCTTCCATGGCTCCTACTGACTGGCTGACCACTTTGTGGCAGACCTGTAGGACCATACTGGTGCTTAGTGATGAACAAGCAGTGAAACTGCCTTCTCAAATCGTAAACGAAAGCTTGATTCACCAGAAGAACTTTCCTGTGCCCAGCTGATGCCAGCTGGTTTGTGAAAGTTTTGTAAGATACTGACAGCTTGTGGCGCTTCCTTGACATGTTTTGGGTGCAAAGGGATCGCCAAGATAAAGACTGCCTCCACCTCACTGACACGTTGTTGAGTTACATGTCATGTCTTACTTTATGTATTTATATCTCTTTGGCTTCTCTGGAGATGACCCTGAGGCTGCTTATCACCAGCCGGACGTGTCGTGCAGTTGGCATAGCTGAGGAGGTGCTACTGTGAGGGGTCCAGTTCACCCAGAATTCCCAAGAGCTTTGCTTGGCTGTGAAGAGGACGGCTGTACCTTCCTCCCCACTGCCACAGCATTGGGCTCCCTTCACATGCCTGTGTGAAGGAAGCACAACATAGCCAACTTTTCTGTACTTGTTTACCAGTCATTATCTTTGTGTTTTTGGTGAATACAAGCAGTGAATTGCAACTTCTCTGCTTCTCTCTGAACTGACTGTCATGTCGTGATACCCTGCAAACCACTTCCCAGTACAGTTACCTACTGGATGATCTGGCCTGGAGCAGTCTGAGGCTTGTAAGTCTGCTTTGAGAATCACATCCCTGAAGGACATCCCTTTAGGATAAACTTGAAATATCTATAAAGTGTTCAAAACAACTGAGTACGATTTAACATCAAGGTGCACATTTTGTGAAGTCTGAGTACAAGGCGCTGTTTACACTCATTCTTTTCCGTGGATGTAAGACAGGTGTGCTTTTTTGAGTTTGAGCCAAATTCAGCTTTTACATGGTCTCACCGTGGTGCTATGTGGTAGAGATCAAAGCACAGATAAGAATGCTGTCGGACCCGGAGACGGCTTTGTTGCTCACTTCAGCTATGGTGCTCATTGCCACAAATTTGCCTCTTTATTCTGGTCAAAGTGGGCATAACTGTATGTTTTGTTAAATCTGGTCTGCATTAGGGACAGTGTGTGAATGAGTTTACTTAACAGGTCACTGATAGCTGGTGAAAAATGGACTGTGTCATAACACAGCAGAAGCTTTGCTGTGGCCATGTGGTCCTTCATACAGCAGCATCTGGGACAGTACAGGAGGGGAAAGCGGCTCAGCCGAGCTCGAAATGAGGGTCCGAGGGGCCTGATCATATTGGTGCGTCAGGCGACCTGGGCTCATTAACACACTGCCTGAGGTTGCCTGGACAGTGTACTCTGATGCTAGTGCAGCTTCCTGCCTGTTGCATGGGTGAATGAAGAATAAGCGACATGTTAGCTAATTGCCAACTCTGGCACATGTCGCCTGGCTGTGGTGTTATGGGATCCATAAAGGAGAATCAAACTATGGCATTTCAGCAGCAATGTTGTGAGGAAGTTTACCAAGTATACAACGCGTACCATTGTCAGCTGAGACGCAAGCTTTTAATGAGATATGGTGCTTTTGTCTCACTCATACGTTTGTACGGGGTTTGTTTTTGCTTATACCATTCGCAAAACCGGTTGGAATTTTTGCTTGAGATATAAGAGCTATCTACATGTGATATGAGGCGGATGGAAGGCGTCACTTTTCTCAGTTCCTGGTTTTGCCGTTCTCGACAGGTTTGGCCTGGTGCAGCTGTGTGATCTATGGCCGCAGGCTTCACCAGGCCTCCACTGCCTCTCATCCTAGCCTTCTTGTGTGTCATTTCATTTGCTAAAGGTCTTTTTTTCCCCCTTTGAGTGACATGTTGCTATTTTGACTTTGATTGGTAAAGATAAATTATTCACATTTCTGTTCACTCCTTTAATTGTTTGTTTACGGTTGTATTAGAATCCCAAATGAATACTGTCTGTGTGTAAACTGTACAGTAAATGTGTAGCTGTCAGTTTGAAGTGGGTTCTGACAAAAGTGTCCAAGAGAAAAGTGTTTTTTCACTCTACTCTCTCAATCTGTTTGTGTATATTTCTATTAACTGAAGTTTACTTCCTGTCAGCTAGTATTGCTATACTTGCTAGGGAGCAGTCCTAGATTCCTTGTTTATTTTTACCGTACGCCTTCTAAAATATGGCATGTAAAATAACTACCTTGTATATACACTAAGCCAACAATATAATGTTGACTTTGTGACATGTGGAAATGGATGCACAGACTCCCAGAATAAGCTAGAACAAATGCAACAATAAGATGAATAAAAATGAAGACTCAGTCCAGGATTTAAAGTCTTTCATTTTCTTTGTAATAAGCCTGTTCATACACTTTTCTGTGTTCATATGGATTTCTGATAGTCAGCATTGAACAGGACATCAGTCTTGATTGGGATTTACCCACAATGTGGCATTATCAGTGCTTAATACCACAGATTTCACATCTTAGCGTCATGTGATGGGCTCCCATCTCCCCTGCTGCTCATCCCTACATTCTGTATAGACAGCCTGCCTGTGGGGCCTGTATAATGGCAATGCCATCCACACATAGGATGCTGCTGACTTGCTCCTATCAACACAGCAGAAAATTGTGATTAACTAAACAGATTTATTACACAAAACATTAGTAACAATGTATGACTGAAATCGGTTACATTTTCCATTCACTGTAAAATACTTATCTCATGGACACTATTGTAATTACTTGCTTTACTTGAAGAAATCTGAGCTGTACTTGTGTATAACTTGAAAACTGTCAAAATATAAGAAAACCTTTCCAGCACCAGCTTTTAAAAAGTCTAATTTTAGTGTAACTGTAAATTAGCCTAGGTCATTCATTCAGTGACAGTCTGCAGTTTCTTCCATTCTTTCAAAGAGCAGCCTTCATTTTTCGGGAATGCTTACACTGAATTACTGTACATCAGCATTAAATATCAGACCTGCAAGTCATACAGTCAAAAATGTACCATTCCCATTGATGCCCACCTTTTGGGTGTTTTTAAAATAAATATATATTTATATTTTGCACTTGATCTTGGTTTCTTAATTTTGTGCTTTTTGATGGCAATTCCTCTGTCTTTTATGAGTTGGGAACCTTCCAAACAAAACAGGTCATTACTATTGGACGTCTGTGTCAGAAATCCATATTTTGGACATTACATATACATATATAAAAACATTATATATTGCATCAGTTTAGATTCATGTGGCCAGCTAAAGAATCATGCTGAAGGGTCCCATAACCTTCAGGAGTCTATGGTGATCTGTAGGTCTGCCAAAAGACTACAATAACAGTAATAGAGGTTTCCCTAGAAACATTACAGCCACGTAAGGAGAATACAAAATATATGATGTTTACTTGTATTGTAAGCAGGGTTTAAATACAGACGGAGCCTCTTTATGTCCAAAGCGCACATTGTCGATCCTTCAACGTTAACCTTTTTTTCTTAATGTCCCAAAATTTAGTAAAAGATTCAAATGAAAAGTTTATGAAAAGGTTAGGCTTGCGCTAAAAAATAACTTTTTTCATCAGCTTTAGTGTTAATTTTCCCAAGTGGCTGTGACCAGACGTCCATTTCTCCAGCTAGATGACATTTTCCTACATGACGCCTTGATTTCAATCGTGTTTTTGTATTTTGACTTATCGTACTGCTGCCAAAACTTCACTTACTAGTGAGCATATGGCAAGCCGTTTTAGCTTTAGTTCATTTCTAGAGAATATCACAAATTCAGTTCTAGCTAGTTAGAATGCAAATTCTTGGTATTAGAAAGTCAATTGTAACTAGTTATAATGTGTATTTCTGATATGACAAATTCGATTTTATCTAGTTAAAATGCCAGTTCTTGATCGTAAATCTTAGCTACTGAGATTCAAAACGTCTTTCCTATTCAGTTCAGTGGGAGTTGGAATTTCCATCCATCCATCCTCTATAACCGCTTATTCCATATGGGTCGCGGGGGGTCCGGAGCCTATCCCGGAGCCTGTGGGCGCAAGGCAGGGAACAACCCATCGCTGGGCACACTCACACACCATTCACACCTATGGGCGATTTGGCAACTCCAATCAGCCTCGGCATGTTTTTGGACTGTGGGGGGAAACCGGAGTACCCGGAGGAAACCCCACGACAACACGGGGAGAACATGCAAACTCCACACACATGGAACCCGGGGTGAGAGGTAAACCCTGATCCCAGAGGTATGAGGCAACAGTGCTAACCACTGCACCACCGTGCCCTGGAGATGGAATTTGAACTAGTTAATATGCCAATTTTTGATATGAAAAATTCAGATTTAACAAGTCAAGCCTAACTGATATCAGGAATTCTAATTTAACTAGTCATAATGCCAGTAGGTGATATCAGAAATAAAATCTTATCTATTTGTAAATCCAACTTCTGATATCAGAGATTTAGTTGTAACGAGTTATAATTCAATTTTACAGTTACAATTAAATTCGTCATATCAGATTTGCACTCTAACTAGTTAGAATTAAAGTCCTGAACCTTCTGCCCGTTTAATACAAGGTGCCGATAGCATTTCTGTGCACAAAATGAATCATTCCTTCTGATTTCTGTGCACGAAAGAATTTGAAGTCTTTATGATTTCGTGGACAAAATGTAACTGGAGATTGTCTTGCCTGGACAAAATGCAGCTATGCTTTACTTGATTTCGTCATTACATAATCCTTTTTGTGGTATTGTATTTTGTATGAAATGTATTTTGTGCACGAAAACGAGCGCTTGACACTTGGCGCCCACGACTCATTACCACTTATAAGAGGATTTTTTAAATAATTTTTATAAAGTTTATAATTAATTCTCAAATCTGGCCCATAGGTCAATTTTTCGTTTTCCACGTAATAAAAATGTCATTCCGCTAATGTACGCCAACAAGCTCGACACGTCTCACCGCTTTTTCTAAGTAAAAAGAAAATATGCGACTCAGTTGTACTTTTTATGACCTACGGCGCAATGTAAACTTACAATCCTATATTCAAACTTGTCTTGAGTGAATGAAAAAGGACAGTCTGCTTTTGTAAGATCATTAGAATGAATTCCACAAAGTGTCGAAAATATCATTCAAATATATGAATTGCTTCTTGTGACTGAAGGCGACTGTATTTGCACAAAGAGCGTTTTCGATTACTGTCGCGTTTGAATGAGAAAGTAGTGACTGTCACATCTGCAAGGTTTTAACAACGAGTTGGTTAATCTTCATTTATGGTCTGATTGCAAAATACGATAATAGACAAGTATTGTGAGTGTTTTTTGTCTGCTTAAGGCAAGACTAATGCAGTTACAGCAAGCAATTACGTCAGGGGAGGCAGTCTGTGGCAGGGGGGCAGTTAAGAGCACAGCACCTGTTACCATACGATACTTTACCTGGCTGGCAAATCTGTCTCGCTCGGAGTATCCAGTTTTTAATTATGATTTTTTTATGACAAGGCATAAAAAGTTCAAGGTATGAAGAGTATAAAAATTCCGTTAAGGGTCATAGACTTTGTTTGCGTGAAAGGACATGTCACATGCCCAGAAATGATGAGTCCCCTGTTTTAAAATGCCCCCCCCCCCCAAAAAAACATCTTGCACTGGTGCCCATTATAAAAAGTCATTGTATCCACTTATAAATGTGGAACTATCGCAACGTATACTTAACGTTCTCGTGTTCATGAAGATGACGTCTCTCATTACCTCTCGCAGATCTCTTTGGGTCCTGCGAGCTTCCGTACTTTTGTGCGTGCTCGAGTGACGCACGGGCGCCTGTCGAGCAGGACGGCGTTACAGGCAACATGGCGACCTCGGAGCCGGTAAGAGAGACGGGGGTACGGCAGGGTGTATGTCCGAGACACGCGCCGGCAGAGCGGAGGGCACGCGGCCGCCCCAGGCTTAATTTCACTGACGTGCACGTGTGCAGATTAACCGTTAAAGGGAACGCGCGGCGCTCGAAGCCGCTTGGACCACGCTCTCCGAGTTTTAACATGTTCACTGAAATGCTACATGCTAACGACGGCTGAGGGGCGGCCAAGAGGCGAAGGGGGTGCCTGGGACGAGGACCGCCACCGCCACGTCATGGCGCCGCTTTAGCGTGCCCTATAGTCTCTGTGGTGTATGTTGGTATGCCGGCTGCAAGTTGGACCTGCAGATTCACGAACTGACTCTAACGGTTACCGCGCCGCTGGACACCCAGACACGTGTGCCGTACCAGCTGTGTGACGAGGAGTCCCGGTGCTGAGGAGCTCACGCCAAAAATGAACATAATAGTGAAGCGCATTTTCAGACCCTATTTTTGCCCAGCAGATGTTCGAATTAATTCTAAAAGCACGCAGGGGCTCGGTCAGACCACGGAACCTGTACGCAGAGGCCCGGCCAGATTATAGTCTGACAGTGTGACGTGTACGCAGAGGGCCGGTCAGATTATGGTCAAAGCACGGGAAGTATATGCAAAGGCCGGGTCACATTACAGTCTGGCCATGGGACATGTCTGCAGAGGACGAGTCAGATCGCGAAACGTATATGCAGAGTGCAAGTCTGATTACGGTCATACCATGGGATGTGTACACAGGTGTGTGATCAGATTATGGATAGATGATGGGATGTGTACGCAAAGGGCTGGTCATTTTACGGTCAGGCCACGAGACATGTTCGCAAAGAGCTAGTCAGATTATGGTCAGACCACAGGATGTGTAACAGAGGACCAGCCAGACCATGGGACATGTACACACATGTAGACCACAGGATGTGTACACAAGTGCTTGGTCAGATTACGGTCGTGAGATGGGTTCGCCATAACCGTGGTTATTTGCATCGGTACAAACCTTTTTATTTTATTGATGTAGCAATGCTTCTACATTTGCGCTGTTGCACAGGACAGTTTAAGCAGGCATTATTTGACTAAAGCTTGGTTTCACTTTGAATTTTTCTGTGTAAAATTTTGTAAGGAATCATATTTATTTTGGTTGCATTTTGGTCAGGTATTGAAATACTTTGGTGACAGTTATGCAATATTTAATTATGTCCGCAGTTGAGAAAATTGAGTTATTTCCTCAAGAATATGTTATTAATTCCATTGCATTATGTGTTTGCATGAAAGTGAATTTGTGATCATGCTATAAGGTGGTACTTTGGAGAGTGATGATTCTGCCCCTGTTGATTTAAGCAAAGCTTATAAGTCGCTGCAGTGTTTGATCTAAATGTTGGATGAATGTGGTGGTGGAGACCAAGATGATAAGAATCAACAGGAATGAATATAGTATCTCCTGTTCTGTTCTATGAAGAGTATAAATGTTTTTTCTTCTTCTCTCTATAAGCAGCGTGGAACCGAAAGTGAGGAAGGCAGCAGTGACTCTTCTTTGGCTCCAATGTCCAGCCCTGAACAGTACATCAAACACCCCCTGCAAAACAGGTAGATCCCCCTGACTATGGTTTCTCCCTCCCGTCTCTACATGATGTATGGAACTTAACCTAAACTGCTGCTCCCCAGGAATGCCAGCTTCTCACGGCTGGTTCATACTTCTCCGCACAAGCACAGCACTACCGCATGCACACTGCCTACGCATACACGGAAATGTTCATAGTTCTCCGGTCAGGATGCATACTTTGCACATGCACATAACGTGTCGTATTTATATGATCATAAATAATAATAAGAGTAATAATAATATAAATTATTGTTCTGATATTCCCTGCACACGTACCACAGCTGTGAGGTTTGTATCCATTTCTCTATATTTTAGAAATTGAGAGAGCCAACTCACAGGGCTGCCAACTTTTCAATTTTCAATTCAAGACAAGTCTGCACACACATGCACACGCATTTATATGTATGTAACAGTTCTATTATCTTTGTAAATAGTCTGTAGGGTTTGCAGACTACCCCAACACTCGTCAAAAGCATCCATGTTGGTGTTTATAGTGGATGCTAGTGAATTGATCATGCACAGTGTGTTCAGAGCTGCATGTACACTGCCGCGCGGACACAGATTTGGAGTGCAGCACATGTTTGTCCGTGGAGATGCACAATGACTTCAGACGCATCTGCTAGTATGCGTGCGGAGAAGTATGAACCAGCCTTCAGGTCTCTCCTCTCCTCTCCTCTCCTCTCCTCTCCTCTCCTGCAGGTGGGCTCTTTGGTATTTCAAAAATGATAAAAGCAAAAGCTGGACGGAGAACCTGCGTCTCATTTCCAAGTTTGATACAGTGGAAGACTTCTGGGCGTAAGTATAGCTCAATCATCCTCAGCAGCAGCAGCCCTAGGTAGAGCCCTGAGAAAATCTGAGGTATTAAAGCAATAATATACAAGATTGAGTGCGATTGTACTCCAAAATATTACAACTGTGATTTGGTCGTAGGCACGAGGCCGAATGCCGAAGATAATCACAGCCGTGATATAATGCAGACATTACAATGCAACACAGCTCGCTCACTCCCAACTACCTTGCACCATGTAAATTTAAATGTAACGGTTTTTAGATGCACCTGTAGAGTGATACATCTTATATGAAATGTCCAAGTGTAGTTTTACTCTGATAGAGCACGTCTTGTCCAATCAGATTTCTTGGTCGGAACTAACTGTTGTACAATGTCCCTGAACTTCTGGTTTGTGTGCTCTCTTCCAGGTTATACAATCACATACAGCAGCCAAGCAAGCTGGCATATGGCTGTGACTATTGCTTGTTTAAGGTAAGACTCTGGTGCCCTAGTAGATGGTCCAATTAAAGTGTCACTGTCATATAAGTCCTCTTCCCCTGTGCTGCTCTGGTTCTCCTTTGTACATGTTATTTCCTCTCTTTGTTGGGCCCTGCCTGTCATAGTTTAGGTGCTATGGCACTGCACATAGTCAGAATTAGGGCTGCGACAACTAATTCATAACGTTGGTAATAATCAGTATTAATAATTGTCGACAACGAATTTTGTCATCGATTGATTTTATTTTTTTCTGCCTGCTGCTTAAATTGAGTATGGTGACATCACTTCCTTGCAGGGTTAAGGATGGTGAGCTAAGCCTAGTTCGTAAACGGTTGGCCCACTGTATATAGCAGTAATATTCCACCAGACCAACAGAGGGCAGATATATTGCAACAAACAGAAATACAAGCAGGGAAGTGAAATAAGTAAACTTTTACAACAGTTCTGAAGTTGTTACTAAGCTTTGGCAGTATTGTGGTATACTGCGGCGTTGTGAAGTCTTGGTGACAAAATGAGCCCCCACCCCCATGAATTTTAATAACCAAGATTTCAAAATGTCAGCCCTTTTTTAAATATGGTGTGATGCCATGATCTCACATGAGACATTTGACCCTTAAGTGTTGTGCAGTACTGCCTCATTGCTGTCCGATGTCCAGCTAGCCATGTCCATCGTCATCCTCATTCCCTGCCTGTGCTTAGCATGCTATCGAACGTCTCCCTGTCAGGACGGGATTAAGCCTATGTGGGAGGACGAGAGGAATAAGCTGGGTGGCCGCTGGTTGATGACCCTTAGCAAGCAGCAGAGGCATAACGACCTGGACCGCTTCTGGATGGAGACGGTAAGCTGAGCTCATCTGCGTGTTGCCACGGCAACATTAGAACCCTGTATGTGGTGTCCTGCGTGTGTGAGAGGGTGGATATATGTTTGGTGAATTTTTATATATTTTTTTTAAGCTGCTGTGCTTAATTGGGGAGTCATTCGACGAGGCCAGTGACGACGTCTGTGGTGCGGTGGTCAACGTCAGACCGAAAGGGGACAAAATATCCATCTGGACTGGAAACTGCCAGAACAGAGAAGCCATCATGACGATAGGGTAGGTGCAGTTCTGGTGACCCCACCCTGCCCATTACCTGCTCCGTTCCGCCTCGCCTGTCCTCTCCAGTCATGAGCAGCAGAAAAACGTCGGAGGCCTCATTTATCAAAGTAGTGTACGCACAAAAAGATGCTGAAAATGTACGTACGCAACTTTTTACAAAGAATCCCGAATTTATCAAATAAAACTTGACACAGGAAAATGCATATGCATATTTACCGAAACTCAGGAGGTGAAAAGGCAACATCCATTATAAAGCAGGGGACTGCAAGTAAACCTGCGAAATGACCGCGCGCATACCGCTGTTCATACAATCAACCCCAATCTAAAAATGTGATATGGGATGTATTTTAAATATTATTATTTTTATTAATTCCATTAATTTTGTTCTGCTGGGATTCCATTTACTTGTGTAAGCCAAAGACTGATGTATTTGCCTTTGTTTATTTAATTTATTTCAAATACTGTATTTTGTCACCTCTTTCCGTGAATTAAAAATATCTGTAATTGTCACGAGTTCCATTAAATGTGAATTAGGCATCAGAAGTTCGCATGCATGGATTGACTTATAAAAGGCATTCTTGCTAGTGACAATGTAACTTTGCTAATGACTATCTTTGCACTTTGTCTGTTTTGTTTAAATTTCATTTTCCCTGCATTGTGGGTGAGCAGGCAAACGTGCAATTTACATTTGCAGCACTTGTACAGTTTGTCAAATGTAATTGGGGTAGTTGACCGCACTGACATTGCGAAAAGGGCAAATCAAAGTTCATCAAATGCACAACAGTATAGTATACAGCAATAGATTCAAACATTCAAATGAATACTAATTAAGCTCCTTTTGTCAAACGAAATCCATTCTATTAATGCACGAGTCATCAGTGATGCCGACATGACGTTGACAGTATGATTTGCTCATTTTGAGTTTCACGTTCCGCATCGGTACCTCCTGACTGCACTGGTGCAATGCCACATCCCCTATTATAGATCCACAGCTTCGCCCTCAAACATAAACATGTGTGTTTGCCCCTGATGGTTACAGTCACACTGGGCCTGGGTGCAGGTAGTCGTTTCTTTCACTTCTTCATCTTCAGATTTGACCACTGTTTTTGGGGAGGTTTTGTACATTTGACGGAATTACTGCAGTGCAGCAGCAATGTGATACTTTTTAAAATTCAACTTGCACTTAGTACAAGTACTCGGACAATGAAATGCAGTTTGGCATGTGAACTGAAAGTGCAAAATACTGCAAGAGTGCAAGAAACAGCTGTGCAATATATAGTTGTGATAAACTGTTAGAGGGTGGTGCAGTGGTTAGCACTGTTGCCTCACACCTCTGGGATCGGGGTTCACGTCTCCACCCGGGTTCCATGTGTGT
>JAAGVU020000061.1:12484186-12508137 GCA_011763525.2 Mormyrus iriodes
CAGCCTCCGGGATAGGCTCCGGACCCCCCGCGACCCGAAATGGAATAAGCGGTTCTGGAAAATGGATGGATGGATAAACTGTTAGAAAATGTACTTCTCAACATTTTGTGTTTAGACCCCCAAATATAATATTTTGTTGTGCCCCTGCCTCACAATGTTCAAAATTCCTCCTCTTGGTTGTTTTTCCAAGAGGAAATGTGCGTTGTACCTTGTTTGATAAATCCGAATATTTTTGTGCATTTTCTTTTTGTGTGTACGAATTTTTTAACAGTGAAATTTAGACAGTGTTTCATAAATGAGGCTCAGGGTCTTGTCTGTTTAGCTTTGTTGCATGGGGATTTAATATCTTGCGGGAGAAGTGAGGGCCTTTCTCTCTTAGCTCTGGATGTGTAGGACCTCCAGGCACAGCTTGAGTCCTCCACTAGGAGGTGCTGTTGCTGTTCAGAGGATATTCTCTTGGAATAGTCTGCTACACAAGGTCCTCAAAGCACAGAACTGATGCACCATGATGTTTTTAAATGCCTGATGGTGGTGCTGTGTCCCCTCGAGTCACTGTCAGCTTTCTGATTCTCCTTTTCTCCTCGTCCCTCCAGACAGCACTACAAAGAACGCCTGAATGTCCCACTCAAAGCGGTGATTGGGTACCAATCACATGACGACACCTCGAGCAAAAGTGGATCCACAACGAAGAACATGTACACGGTTTGAGGAGAGCCCCTTTGGCTCCGCTGTAGGTTTAAAAATTACCCATCTCATCATATTAATACCTTTTTTGAGTTGACTACTGTAGTGTTCTCCATTTAAAAAAAGTAACATTTCACAGTCCAGCAGCTACCAACATCAGTGGACTGATCATGGGATGTCGGTCGTCTGCTTAAATGCTGGCAGATAGTAAAAAGTATTGAACGAGAGTGTATGAACCTATAACTCTGAGGGAAGTGCTGGCTGGTTGTTGAGCACCATCGATGAAAAGCCTTGGGCTTCAATAAAAGACACATTTCTCAGCTTCCTTCCGCTTTTCTTGATCTCTGGCCGCAGTAGCTTGACGTGAGACGCCGCAGCGACGGCTGCCGCCCAAGGGGCGAATTTGAGCAGCAGCTCCCTGGAGAAATTACCTTAGTTAACGTTACCAAGAATGTTGTGCTCAGCTAAGAATTTTTTTTTGTTGTTTTTTTTTTTTTTTCTTTTTTTTTTTGCTTGTAGAACTTTCAAATGGCCGGTTTTCATATTTATGAGAAGTATTGCAGTTTAGCTATACATCTTGGGGATGAGGATGTACCCAGTCCGTTCCCAGAGGAGGTTTGTGGTGTGGAGTGCGCTCAGAATGCTGCACCAGGCATCCACACACCCCCCCCCCCCCCCTACCTTCGAGCAGCATTTCCCACTACTGCCCTCCTAACAATACTGGCGGTGTTTGCTATATTTCACACTACTTCTCGGTTAATGCAAATAGACTCCTCATTGTGAACTGATTTTTGCTCTTAATGTGTCTTTATTATCTGTAATTCCAAGATGTATATGAGATTCTTTGAAATAAAAGTTAAGTGCTTTGCATTTCTGCCATATCCAGGCAGTCGTCTTTGTGTGCGATCGTCACTCTAGGTATGTGAAAGGTCTTTTCCAAATACTGCGGGTTCTTTGTTGGCATGTCACGGCCTCTCAATCTGTGCTCAGTTGTGAACGAATCGCTGATTAATCTGTAGGCGTAGGTACACATGGGCATCCCGGCTGAAAGTTGTTAACAAGAGCTTTGTGTTATATTATCCTGGGGCTGGAGAAATGGAAAGCTACCCTGCGTGTCAGCCTCTGACACGCCAGCAATCAGACCCTGAGTCAGAGCTGACTGGAATCTGCTGTCAAAGCAGCTCCTGCAGCTTGCAGTGTCCTCGCACACAGTTACACACCTGTAATATTTTATATTGAGAGATTTGTAAAATTTTTGCATGACATCTGTTCTGCGAACGTGATGATGAGTGAATGCTCTCAATGTATTGTATAGTTAAGAATCAATTTGCTCATTAAACAAATTGACAACTGTAAAAACAGCCCTCTGGGGCACGAGTTTCAGTTTTCCTAGTACAATAATACTTGCAGAATCAAAGGATTTAAGCTCATTTATTTTTATGGGACCTTTTAAAATGCTTGTGGAATTTAATGTTTTAGAGAGCAGTGATATTTAAGCCAACAACACCAACAACTGTCTTCTGAGAAATATAGTCTACAAAAATTGGTGACCACTGCGAGCAAAGTACTATTATATGTAATGTATGGTTTACAGTACAATGTGTGAGCAAACTAGAGGTACTTGCTGTAAACCCTGGCCACCTCCCATCTCAGATTTGGCACGAAACATCTGCAGTCTGTCCTGTTCAATGGCACCAGTAACTTTCATTGCATTGCATTTAAATACTGAATAACTGAATTTTAGTTGGCTGATCATCGGTGGCCATCTCTCTAATTAAGCCAAATGTTGAGTAACTGGGGTTGTGTGTTAGCTGGTTATTGTCTTGGAAAGTTGTTAACTGATTGTGAAGTTTCCGCACAGTACACTTCATACTTAAGAAGTGAGCACACTTCCAAACTGCATTCAGTGTGCTCATCTGAGGATTGTTTGTGCTTATTCCGTATTTCCACAGTTGTGTATCGGCTGACCTGAGCAAGCATGTACTGCGCTGTGTATTTTTGCTCAGAACAAAAAACAAGATTTAACATTAGAACATATGCAAATTAAGAATAACAATAAAAATGTACAGTAATTTCTTGTTTTCCAAATAGTTATTGATACCTTCTTGGATGGCTAGATGAACATCGCTTTAGTTCCTAAACCTCTCCTCAGGGGTACCCTAGCCATTCCATGTTTTCATTACAGTTTTCAACCAGTTGACTTAATTAAATTAATTTTAAAAAAAAGTCAATGATTATTCATTAATCATGCAAGGTGTGCTGGTGGTTGAGTCAAAAAATACAGTGATGCATTGAATAGTTGCTACAAATACTGGGGTGACTTTAGGAGAGGTTTTGGAATGGCTAAGCTAACACACTTTCACAGGCATCATAGTTTTACACTAACATGAAGATTATTTAAACAAAGTATTGTATTTGTGTGAGTGTAATTAATAAATAAATAAACTATTGATGCCTTCAGGAAAATCACTCGCGTGTTGATGGGATAGGTCCCTACGCTGGTTCATACATTACACACAAAACCACCCTGTGAGCTCAGATGCTTAATTTGGGGAATGACAGGTTTATTCAAATATGGGCATACCTGTAAATTAGTTCACTGAGGTTTAATAAAAGTGTTTGTGTGACAGCTCATGGTTTGGAGTTGATGAAATCTGTGAAAATGACTGTAGTGTGAAGGAGGTTGCCTTTAAAAGCAGATGCTTCTCAGCTTTCAGTTGATTGTTTGAGTCACTGTAATCTGATGGAAAAGTCACTGTTTGCCAATGGTTGACCTGTGTATCCAACCCCACGTGTAGCCTATTTGCATTTGCAGACTCACTGGAATGCTCATTCTTCCTGGCCTTAAGGTCCTGATTATACATACATACATGTGACCTCATCCACTATCCATGTACAGTTCCAGAAAGGTTCTCACCTAAATCAGCTCCCTTGGGGCCAGTCTTGAAACCTTATGAGCCTTTTGAGCAATTAGTAAGTAGTCTATTGCCAAGCTCCTTATAGCTATAGGGTGCGGCCTGATTGTGGGCGCGGGTCCGGTTTGGCTTGTCGGCTTGACGTTATGTGATGCCAAGGCTGCGATTGTGTGACACATGATAGCCGGCGGGCTGCCATTCACCACATAAACTCCTCTGCTGCTCCTATGCTGTCCTGCCTAAAATGTACCTCACAGTTCAGGTAATTCCAGTAGCATCTCAGCCGTCTTCCTCACTGTGGGAGCCCAGGACAGCCTGGGCTGTTCCACTCACCCTGCCAGGGGTGTGTACTCCCCGTCACGGTGGCCGTGAGACACCGGGTCCTTCAGCTCAGTGAACGTTTGTTTGGCAAACAGCAGGACACAGTTTGCTTATTAATTGCATTACAAAAGGTTTTATAATAAATCACTTGCTATTATCCCATTTCTCTCCCCTGTAGTCCAGTTCAAACTGTACAATGAAGATTTAAAGATTTTCAAGTATCGTAAACATAAGTGCTGAAACAGTTAAAAATAAAATTGCACATTATAAACACTGACATTAGTGAGTTATGGGGTGTCGTCTTTATCTGGTCTGGGTGTCATATCCATCACAGCCAGAGCATAACTTAATACATCATAGGTTCATAAATAAATCGGATAAAAATAAAACGCTGCTCTCATTTATACTCTGCAATCACTGCATCATTGCAAAAATATATCAGCGAAATATATCACGCATTTGTTCTTTTTTGCATTCTTCAGGGAAAGGCCTGGAGACACTGGGGTCCCATGCTCAGTTTGGTGCTTACACCTCCCACACTCAAGCAGCTTTTACATTCATTCACCGTGTTTCCAATCAAAATCACATTAGTGTAAACAGGGACTCAAAGTAATCAACATTAAAAGGGGACTGATTCAATGCAAACAAGTAAAGTATTTGTAAGTTGAAGTATTAAGACACTTGAGAGATGAGTCTTCAGTATTGAGGTATTGTTCTGCCTTCCAGTTGGCTGCAAACTGGTGCTAATGCTGTGGAAATGCAGTTTTCAAGAGCAATGCTAGCGTTGGCTGCTAAAGTCTCCTAAAGGCTGCCTCTGAAGGCAGCACAAACTAACTTAACTATTCAGACATCGAGAGAGACATGGTCACAGTGATCAGTTTGATATCTATCTAGTGTTTGGTCCCAGCATCCCTGTAAAAAGCTGATTTTGATGATCTGGAGAAGCTGAGGTGAAGGGGTCATCAGGACATAATGAGGGACCTCTCCTCTTCTCTTTTATGAATCAGCGAAGACAGCATGGATGACGAGAAGAAGTAGAACTCAACTGAAAAACTCAGCTCAAACAGCTCAAGGTTCACGCTAAGGATCCACTCAAATACAGCCGACAGGTGCTGAAACAGGTACAGCTTTTGAGCAAAGAAGATGCAGTCTGGTTGGATTTGGTTAAGGCTTATGATACATAATATAGAAGGACTAACATCAATCTCTGGAAGACCTGGAAGTCTTCAGAAACCGCTCCTTTTTTCCTACAGTCAGGAACCAGCCAGATATGCTGCTATTTCACAAGAAACAGATACATATTAAGGGCACAGGTGGTTTGCAGTTGACACTCAGAAGGATACAAGAGAAAGTAACGAGGACCTGGATGGCAGTGGACAGGCTGCGGATGGGGTAAAGGACTTTTTCCTTGCCTGTGAGCGAGCAACGACTCGTCAGCACCGTCAGCAGGAGGCAGTAGACGCAGATGCAAACAAAGCTGACCGCTGCCCCCAGGTAATGTGGCAGCATCAGGTATCCAGGCTGGAGCACAGGACGCAGTGTGGTTTAGTTAGCGAGCACTCCCACACACTCCTGTCTCCTGAGCAGTGAACTACGGCTCTCTCCATTTACGCAAATGGTTATTCTGCAGCAGCAGTTAGCAACTATCTATGATCATCGCCAGGAAAGGCAGGCTGAAGGTGGGTAGGTGGATGGATGCAGGGGCGTAGGCCTGCTTTCAATACTGGTAGGAACTAGATCAGCCCCAAACCCCCCGCCCCCCAAACACACACAATGCTCCAACAATATTGGGAGGGACATGTCCCTACCGTGCATACCCAAATCTACAGCCTTGGATGGATGGATGTCATGGTGTAGGCTTACCAGGGACACTGACTTTTGCTTACAGGTATGTCAGTGAGCAGCATATTATCTGCTGCCTGTACTGATCCAGGTGACCTTACCTATCCCTGAGCCATGGCGATATCAACTGTGAGGTGGGTATACAATAGCAAAGCTTATAGGTAGAAGGTGCACTTACATTGCAGTTTCCAGCCACGAAGGCACCAAAGGATGCCACACAGCCAAAGCCCAAGGCAACCTGGCTCATGACAGCCTGAATGCTGCACTTGTCCAGAATGTGGGCATGGTGGAAGATACAGAAGACCAGGACTGGGGAAGGAGAGGACACTGGGCATATGGGCATGGTCATGTTACATGACATTACCCAATCAGGTGTTTCACGGGCCACCTGTCATTAAAATGCACTTACACAGGAAGGAGCCTGCATTGATGGTGGCTGTAAACAAGGAGTTCTCTGGAATGCCTTTTCCACTTGTGCTGCAGGCAGGGAAACACAGTGGTTAGAGAGAGCAGAAAGAGCCCACTTCCCCTGGCGGGGCTCAGACTGGCTTTTTGTGTAAGTGCACGACGCCTCTAGTGCCAGACAGGCTTTCTACCTCCCGTACCTTATTGTGGGCATGTGGCCATTCGTGCAGCACAACTCAGACACGTTCGGCTCACAGGATTTCCTGTATTGCCTGAGAAGAGATGCAATGAGAACATCTCTACAGGATCTGCCATCATTAGGGATGTACACAGGAGTACCCCCCCAGTCACTCACCAGTTCAAAATAAATTATTGGCTAATAAAAAGGTTGGCCCCTTTGTATGAATTATGGCCCCTCTTGTACCCCACACCACATCACCCCTGGCCATTATCTACTGCAGATCTGGGCCACCTCAAGAGCCAAATCCAGCTCGCAGAGTTGTTTTTACTGGCCCACATGATCATCAAAAAAATAATTTTAAAAAAGGTAAAGTTTCATGCTTTTCATGTCAAGTCCTCTGAATAAGTGCAAATACAATTTAAACTTCTACGCAGGCATGCATGAATTTTAAAAAAAATGTACATGGATAAGTTGGGGTACCGTCTTCATACGTTAAGTTTAATATGAGATATTGACTGGTTGTTGATTTCTACTTGGATTTTAAAAATAGCAAAGTAAATTCTAACAAGACTTCTATTCTAGCTTTCATTGGATGTGAAAATAATCATTAAAAGCAGCCTTTGCTGACATGCTGCAGCTCAGATTTGGCCCTATACAGAAAATAATTGCTCTTTGGTCTTCAGCTTGTCACAGCGGTGGAGCAGCTTACCAGTTGTTAAGGGAACAGACATGACCGTAGCTGAGTGCCAGGCCGTACCTGCAGCAGACACACAGAAAGCGTGGACTTTAAAGAAGATTCATATGACATGCCAGCAGGGGGGCTCTGGAGACTTTGGGCCCCATGAAAGCATTTCATATTGGGCCCCCAACCCAAACTACTCTAAGTATGTTCCAAATTTTTTAATCGTCCTAACCTTCCCCCCTTTCCAGCAGCCCTGCATGCCAGGCATCACTATTCAGCCATCTGAGGCTGTGAGCTGACACTTCTGTCGTACTGTCCATGTCACGTGATCTATGAAAGATACTTTAATGTACACAGAGGTGAGATTATGTGCGTTATCCATCATCATAAAAAGGCCCGGTTTTCACTATACACATGATAAAGATGGATGAAACACGATCAGTTAGTGGCACAGACTGGGGTGAGCAGCACTATTTCCAGATCAAATAAGGACAAATTTAGAGAAAATGATGCACTTTTAGTTTGCTTTGGTCTTATTATTCATAGGCTGGAGACCTAATTCCCTAAGAACACAGCTGTTCTTCAAAAGAACTTTGACCAATTCTGGTAACCAGGCACACCCAGTATATTAGCAGCATCTTAGAGTTAGTGAATCAATGAACTTTAAACTGCCGTTTCAAAAGCATACACCTTTACTAAACAACTACCTGGATGACTCATCACAGAGGGTTGTGATTTATGATGAAGCAAGTTAGAGATGAGGAGGTTCCGTCTAAGACTGGCAGACCCGAATCACTGAAGAGCACTGAAATCAGAAGGAGAACCTTGACCACGTCTTACTGCACTCAATGATACTTCCTGACAGAACAATTTTCACACTAGTGATGTCAGTGGAGTTTCTAGCTATTGAAAAGATCAGGGACTAAGTCAAGTTTACCTGGGGCTTGACTTTTTTCTGTTTTGATGGAAGATTGGCATCAGGGCTAAAATACTTGGGGCTAGGCTTAAAATACACAGGGCTATAGCCCCGAGTGATCGGGCCTAACGACGCCCATGAGTGATGTTATAGATGACTAGTAAGGACTCTTCAGCTACTGCCAGTAATATTTAAGTGTGTCTAATGTTGAAACATGTAAATGAAATGTTCTCTTTTATTGCTTTGCTACACATATTTATTAGATTTTGATATGAATAGCCTCAATCGGCTGTAACCACGGGGAAACCATGGGTCTCGGAGTGTGGAGGAAATACTAAGCTCAGAAGAGCTGTGGTATGAAACAGAATAAGTCATTGTGGCAAACATGTGCTGTAAAAACCTTTATATGCATTTGACAGGGGCAGGGATGGATCTGTGCCATATTGTGGGTGTGTTTGTTTTGCTTGGTGGGGCATCCAAGAACAGAATAGTACAGTAACCCACTCAAGTACTGATAATACTGTTGGCATTTTGCTTAAGTCCATAAAAAGAATATCAGTATTGTTTCGGATACAAATATACATTTTGTGATGTACTGAAAGTGATGATATTTATTTTTCTGATGTAAATTCAACCTGCAACTGTTGGCCTGTGCCCTTGACTCCTGTGGTTTACTCAGGTGATAGGTTTTCCATAGAAAATTATACAGGGGGTCGTGCAGCTATTCGCAGTGTAGCCTGCCACATACCACAAACGCATTTCAGCTATCTTAGACTTCAATTCCTTTTCACAAATAAAAGTGAAACTATAAAATTTTTTTCTATTTTCAGGCTTAAAAGTACTGTAACAATGTCCTCCTGGAATCCATCTCACAAATCCTGGCCTTGGTTCTCTCATAAATTGTTTTTCTGCCACCAGACAGCTTGACAGACTGTCGCCACTTGTGTTCCGAATAGAATTTACATCATGTTGGACAGAGCATATTATCTCTGTGTGTATTATTGCTGTGTATGAAATATCACACTGAATTATTTCCGTGTAAAGTTCACGTTTAAAGTTATAGCACTGAAAGGCAAGTGAAATGATGAGCTGTGAAAATTATTTTTATTATTTTTTATGGTAAATACTTTTTTGAATCCTAAAATGTCCTAAAAAAAATCCTAAAAAAGCTGCATCCAAAGCCACACTGTTGTCATATCGAAATAACCAGACACCTAATTAAAATGGTTCAAACATACACTGTGAAATAGAAGCAAATCAAAAAATAAGAAGTTAATGTGACTTACACAGTCCATGAGCCAATGAAGGACACCACTGACAGAGCGATGGGTACGATGATCCAGCAAACCATGACTTGTCAAGGAAAAGGTTGTGAAGCAATAGAGTCCCTGAAGATCAGAGTGAAGATGCAGGCATGGGAGACCCAAGTTCCTGTAGACCACTGAGAAGATGCTTCTTCACCTCATAGGGCTATAGCATAGCCTTCTCCATCAGGTCACACTTCCCTGAAACGTGCCTTTCTTCCTTCCTGTCGTTTTTAGAAATGTTACGAGGAAATTATTTGCGATTCTTCTAGAAGCTCAGAAGTCCCTGGAAGGTCTGAATTGTTTATAGCCACTCCCTGCAGGAAACTTGTCGGAGTGGAAGAATGGAAAAGGGGGATGGATCAAATGCACTGCATCAGTGTGTTTGTTTAAGTCCGAGTTCCTGGTGGGTCTGGGCTAGTGAGCCCCATTAACTCTTCCTATACTTCCTATCTTGCTGTGAGGACATTCACTCTCCATGGTGAAAATGACCACATCCTCAAATTTTCAAATCTAAAGCCTTTAATAAAAAAAAGTGATGGTTTGGTGCCCAGTGTTTGCAATTTGCAATATTAGTTCTAGGTTTAATGACTTTTGGCAGGTATAAATCGCATTTTTTTTGTAGTATTGTCAGTAGTCCTAAGGTGCTTATACAGTTGTGTTTAAAACTAATTTAAAGACATATTTTTATTCATTAGCCTTTCATGGACATCAGTAACTTTGGTTTTGTAGCTATTGATTTGCCTGTCCTCGTTTTTCTGTTGGATGTATTATGTCTTATTGTATTTTATTTCATTTAGAAATTTTATTCTATGATTAATCACTTTGGTTACAACATTATTGGTGTTGTTTTAAGCGTGCTATATAAATAAATTACCATTGCATTATACAGTAGGGTGTACACTTAGTATAAGACTACATCACTCCACCTGCAGGGGGACTGACACAGCCACTGGGCCGGGTTTTCTCCATTCCTCTATAAGCAGTGTGTAAATTTCTTTTGACAGTATTGCTCATCCTGCCAAACGCATCATATAAATTAAAATAGAATTTTTTAATATAACCAAATATATTTATTCCAAGCTGTTTCAAAGAACACATTAAAAGTGCTAAAAAATTGATCGCTTTGTGTATCAGACAGCTGAACTTGTGCCTGTAGATTTCAGGTGAAAACATGCGTACCGCTTTGTTATAGCAAACATCCAAGAGAGTGAAATGAAATGCACTGGCTCAAGTTTCAAATTTAAATTATTACATACACAAACATACACTGTACTAGGGTGTTGTAAAATGTTTTTCCACCAGCTTCTAGAATTGCGTTTGAAAGAAAATACGTAATAAATAATGAGATAGTATAAAACAGATAAGACTACATAACATTTCAAAATATTCAGTAAAATTGGGCTCTGTTTGTCACCATATTTACGCACTTGGTGGCACAATACACCCAATCAAAAATGTAAAAATTGTTATGTGAAAAAATGAATGGGTAGACTGCTTTATTTAACATTCTGTTGACTTTAACTTATATGCCAGTCAACTGATACTTCCTAGCTCTAATGAACAACATTATGTGTTAAGATTTAATCTTAAAGCGTTTAGTTGTTTAAATAGTGAAGCATCACAGTGCAATCAGCTCCCCGTCTTCCCACCTGCATACGCCCACTATAGCGTTATCCATAACGGTGCAGCAACCAATGTGAACGCGCCCGAAGAGCCTGCCGTCACATGACCTTGCGTGCGCCAGCATCGGGAACGCGCCCGTCTGAAGTGGCGGACGGCGTCCTCAGCAAAACTAGCTGAGATGGCGGCGACTAGAACATGGAGGTTTTCCCAGATTTCGCTGCTGCGCGCCCTCCCGCTTCGTACAAGGTGCTGTGTCCGGGTTTCCCCCATTTCACCGCCTGCGTGCGAGTCTCACTTACCGCTGACGTTTCCTAGTTGAGCGGCTAGTTAGTATTAACGGGGGCGGTGTGGCGTAGCATAGCGTATGGAAATGGCTTTAGACTAATTAGCGGGGTCGTTTCTGGTGATGTTTTGAGGGACTAAGGCGGGCTGATCCCCCCCGGTGGTAACGTCGCCGGTATCTCCAACAGGTCTTCAGTCCTGGCTAAGCACGCCCCGCACCCCAGGCGCGCCGTACAAAGCGGTACCAAATCACTGCTCCTCTGTAGGCCCACAGTCAGCCAACTGCCAGGTAATCTGGGCTCTGGCAGCCGTGCAACCTCGTGTGCAATGATCGAAACGCCCTAAAACAATGCATAACACAGTAGCATGTCATCTGCTCTGCGGTGGGAAATCTATTTTGCAGAGTAAGAACTCAAACTGAAGGTTGTAAGCTAAAATGTTTCTGCACCATCCTTTTTCATACGCATACAGCTCTGGAAAAAATTGAGACCACTCCATATTTTTTCTAAATTTCTATGTTTTTTTTTTTAATCTTCATTGTTAAATCCTGGTTTAATTGTGGTTCTGTTGGCGGAAGGCTATACTGAGCAGCAGGTTGCTTCCAGGCTTAAAGTTTCCAAGACAGCAGTACATAAGAAAAAGGTAAAGCAGGAGACACTGGGAATGACCGGAAACCAGCCAGCTAAAGGGCGGAAGTAACTTTGTAATGCCAAAGATGACTGTTAAATCGTCTGACAGTTTCTCATGAATCATTGGACGACATCAAGTGACCTTCAAAGGGAATGGGAAACATTAAGTGCAGGTGTGAAGTGCACTGCTATGACAGTTAGTATAAAGCAACTAAAAAGCCCATCATCAATGAGAAGCACGGAAGATCCAGACTGGCATTTGCAAAAGAAAGTGTATTTTACAAAGGCGTATACCTCTAAATTGAGAAATGAGTGAAACTAAATTTTTTCCTGTGGTCTCTTAATTTTTTTATGAGCTGTATTTCCATACATGTGAGGGTGAGAGACAAGAGCCTGCCTGGTGCAGTAAGTGTACACTGGGCTTCATGGTCTGTCCATCCAGGAGCTAAACAGTCACTTTTCCCCTTTGGTAGCTGCTCTGAGCGTAAATAGCAGCCCAGCGATCATTCTGACCACTCCAGGACTGCGACACTTTCCAGTGACTGTTATCTGGGAGAAAATGATGCTGACTGCATTTCATCAACCAGCCTGAGTCTGTGTTATGTAAGCAAGCACATGGGGGTCGCTGGAGGTCTTATGAAACTATGCCTTTTGTGATTGGTCCGTTTTAGTGCGGCAGCTGTATGTTCAAACGCAGGACACGCCCAATCCGAGGAGTCTGAAATTTCTGCCTGGCAGAGCTGTCCTGGGCACTGGAACGCTGAGCTTCCCCAGTGCCGGACATGCTAAGAACTCACCACTGGCCAGGTCAGCATTTTCACTGAGCCCTACCCTCACCTCGACTGCAGTTGATGTGGGGAGTTGTGCCAGTGTTGACCAGACTCTTATATGCTCTTACAGGGAGATTTTTAAGGTGGAGGGAGTGAAAGCAGTGTTCTTCGGTCCTGACTTCATCACAGTGACAAAGGTACCTTTCTTGAATGGACGACCGTTGACATACTAGTGTGAAATAATAGGACCAACTGCCACAGTACACGGGACAACAAGAAAGGGGGACTGTGTTGCCTGTGGGAGTTTTACTTGCATAAAAATGTTCTGATGGCAGAATGAAAAGTGATTGGTTCAGAGAGAGAACCAATCAAATCGTAGAGGAGGTGGGTCCAAGCAAATAAAGGAGCCAGGGCCAAGACATCTGATTGGTTGGTCTGACATCTGACCAAGATCTAATTGGTTATCTCTCTGAACCAATCATTTTTTGTTCTGTCCTCAGGACATTTTTGTGTAAGTAAAACTCCAATGAGTGACCGCCTCTGTGTATGATACCAGAATTTGTTTTGGCAGAACTAGGGCTGAGGGTAAACAACGCAGTCTCATGGGGCTGATAATTCAGGTTTTCAAGTTTTGATTGTTAATTGTGTTCTGAGGAACACAGTGAAATTCTCATGCCATAGTTATAGGGTATGGGGCAGGTGTATGGCGGACAACAGGATAAACAAGATTGCAGTAAGACAGTATAGGAAGTGAAACAATAAATATGCCATAAATAGGTGGTGCATCTGGCAAGGATGTAAGTACAGTAATAAGTAACAAGGCAGCGGTGAGATGAAAGATCAGGCTCATTGGCTGCCATGGCCTGGCCCCCCTTTCTTTCAGTTATGATGCTGTTGACCTGGGTTGCAGTACTATCACACTGAAGACACAAACCAGACAGAAGTAAACTGGAAATGTATAGAAAATGAAATTGTGAAGCTGAGAACTTCTGTTGATAATGTCAAAGAAGGTTGCAGAATTTGGATGGGCATCAGTGTGAAGACTTAACGAGGTGACAGTGTGGGGTTGTCGTCGGTCTGTTTGCAGAGGGATGATGACGTGGAATGGGCCGACATCAAGCGTGGCGTCATAGAGGCCGTGACGGAATTCTTCCAGAGCGGAAGCCCTATAACCACGGGGGAGACGCACACAGAAAGTGGTATGCAGGAATCCGGAAGGCTGAACTAATTAAACAGACCCTACAGCTGAAAGCGCAAAACTAAATGTCACTTAAGATTCACCTTGTCAATTCTCAGTGACATTCTGTAAACTGATGAGGAGCTGCTCTAATGTGGCAGTATGGTGAACCAACTAGCCATTTTATTTGGAATGTGAAATACTTGTAACACTCAGGTTCATTAATGAGGTTCATTTGGACTGTGAGGTTGTCATGGTTTTTTAACCCCTCGAGTCACTTTATATTGGTTTCCTTACTGTGAGGCTGTCTGTACCGTGTCAGGCAGGTGGAATGTAAAAGTCAGTCCTTAGAGTAATATCTGACTTTGTGTGTAGAACACAATGCTCATCATCATGGATGTTTTTTTTTTTGCTGACAAAAACTTTAGTTACACAGAATATACATAAACTGCTAATTTTTTAATTGATCAGTAGTCAGTACAATGCATATGGTAGATATGATTTTACCCAAAAATCCAGCATAACTGACACAAAATGACAACTGCAAGTCCACATTTTGGAGCCTGGACTTCAGTTGCTTCTGTGGATTTGCTCACTTCTTTAGTTTACAGTGGTCTGTAAAAATACAGCAACTTAAATCGATTCATACAATAAGTCACACGACTATGGCAGTGTATTGCTGCCATCACGATAAAATAATCTGCCCGGTTTCTCGTTAACTTGCTATAAAGAGAAACCGGGCAAATTTAATTTTATCATGGTGGCAGCAGTACGCTGCTGTACACAACAGTTCTTTCCCATTTTAGAAGTGTTTCTGCAGCATTCAACACTAACACTGCCACTTAGTCTTTTTGCCACTCAGTGGGTGTAAACGCAGTGACTTCCGCCTACTGTGATGTTATGCATGGTAGATTGGATTGGATTATTTTTATTATCCCCAAGGGGCAATTTGGTTTGCAGACGGCAGTCAACACGACCAACACACACACACACAAAATTAAATAAATAATAAAAGACAAATACATTTAGCATACAATAGATGACATCATATTACAGTTGCAATAATATGTAGTAAACTAAAATCAATTAGTCTTTGTTAAAATATATATGCAATAGCCAGAGGACCTAAAACTTATTTAAAAACCCAACAGCTGATGGAACAAATGATCTCAGGTACCTGTTTGATTTGGCCCTCCCAGAAAACTTGTACCGCCTCCCTGTTGGCAAGAGACAAAACTCTGTATGAAGAGGGTGTTGGGTATCTGCCAGAATGACCTTTGCCCTCTGAATGGCCAGGATTATTCAAGTTGGTGCCAGTAGTCTTCTGACACTAGCTTGAAGGGTAATGGGTAGGACAGTATTCAATGTTGACTATATGAGGGGGGGGCAGCATAGTTCTGAGCATTGTTTGGAGGGGGGCACCAACCAGATATTGTTTTGTGCCTCTGCTCTATATCCCAGCTCCTTTGGAAGAGGATGAAGATGAAGTGGTCTCTATGATCAAAGAACTGCTGGACACCAGAATCAGGTGCAGCTGAAATAGAACCTGCATTTGAAGTTTCGTTGTTTTGAGGTCAGGCCTTTCCTGTTTAATGCACACATACTGTCTCTGGCCGTGTGTCGTCATGAGAACAAACGTACTAGGTACCGTTCCCTAGTACCAATTCTCTGAGTTGAAAAGTGTGGGAATTGAATACGCAAGGACATTATGTTTGCAGATGTGTGCAAAGTACCTTGATAAAGGCTCTCAGAATGGGAATGACTATCAGTGTCCCCAGATCCTCCATAAAATCAAATCAGAGCCCAGTCCCTGAAACAGCACTAACGTTTGAGATGAGTATACTGTATCTGAGTGGGGTCACGGCAAGCAGAAATGGAACATGAGGATCTGTATTTGGCTGAGGCACGCTAAAACCCCAACAGGGTGTCCTGGCCTCCCCTCCAGGCCCACGGTGCAGGAAGATGGCGGTGATGTCATCTTCAAGGGCTTTGAGGACGGCACGGTGCGGCTCAAACTACTGGGGGCCTGCACGGGCTGCCCCAGCTCCACGCGGACACTGAAGAATGGCATCGAGAACATGCTGCAGTTCTACATTCCCGAGGTGGACCACGTGGAGCAGGTTAGGCCTACAATGTGTGCGTCACCAACCATGGCCCCATTCTGTCTTTGGGTACAACTTTATCTCCTGCTTCCTGTTTTTAGGTGGAGGATGAAGTGGATGAAATCAGCAATAAGGTGTTCAGCGAGCTGGACCTCAAGTTAAAGGACTCTTAGCCTGCTGCTGTTCCCACGCATCTTTATTTTTTCCTTCAAACCTAAGACCCTTGTGATCTTGCTGTTTATTTTGCACATATTGTGGGTATAGACTGGCATCCCATCCAAGGCATTACCCTGCATGGTGCCCTATGCTGTCCGGGATGGCCTCCCCCCGGACCCAGAGCAGTATAAGCAGTTGGAAGATGGCTGGATATCATGAGCTAGATGGGATCTAAAGTGAATGTACATGAAAAATGATGTATATATTGCAAAATGTATTCTTAATGCCTTTTTTTTGCACTGGGTACTGTAACCAGCATACGTAAAAAATAAAGTTGATTTACATTAACTTGGAGTGACAAAATCTTGTTAATAAGGCTTGATACAGCAAAATATTTAATCATTTTTTTCATATCAGTCATTATCGATAATAACCACAATATAATTCAAGTCATTATCTCTTTACTTAAAGGCTTCATTCTTGCTTAAAATTTTTCCCTTAGCATTCCCCTTCTATTCAATCTATTTTTACATAGTGCCATTCACAACAGACTCACCCCAAGGTGTGATGGGTGTGTTGTGATACATTACAACATCATTAAGACAGAATAATACAAAACAGAAAAAAAGAGAGAAATGAAAGAAAGAAAGCCAGATGACAATGGAGGAGAGGAACCAAAATCTCCCAAGAAGGGAGGAAAAGAAAAACTGGGGGTCCAAGGTCAACTGGCTGCCCAACCCCCCTTCTGGGCATGCTAACATTATAGGAATAAGAAAAGATTATTCTTGCTTGCTAAAAGCAAGGTGTAGACTGTGATCAGGTCAATCCAAAATTCATCAATGAGTTGACTGTCCACGCCGACCTGTGTAGGGTGGCAGATTGAAGATTGCAACCATGATGTCACATCCACAATGTTAGCCCTCCATGGGACTGAACCTGGACTCCAGCTCAGATGGTGCCCACCCTGGGCACCATCCAGACGTGGGAAGGAAGGTAGAGAGCTCGGGTGGTCAGAACATGCATAGACACATTAATGAACAAGCACAGTAGATAGAAATGGCAGATTCAGAACATGAAAAAAGAACACATTGAATGTACTGCAAATTGAAACCTAATTTTAATAAATAGAACACACAAAAATATTTTATGTCATAGGGTGGCGTTATAGATTTGATTTTTTATTTCATTTTTATTTTTTCATTTGATATCCAATTTAGTTTGTTACTTTTCAGTGTTAATTTATTAGTTTTTGTATATTTCTATTTAGTGTTTTTGTTTTTTTTTTAAGTTCACGATACACAGCAGCACTCCGTTGCGTGTCAAACTTTAAATTGCCAAAATACCTCCACACCATATCTTCTGTTTAAAAATATATCATAGCTGCCGAGCGGTCACATTGTCCACCTACACCTGAAGGTTCCTCGGAATGGGCTCTAATCTCTCCGATGACCCATGTAGGCTTATAAAACAAGAACAGTAGCAAGTGACATGCTCTGTTCTCAGTAAAACTTTCCGTGCGACTTTTGGCCATGTTTTTTTTCTTAAAAAGAACTATCGTATGATTGGTTGGAATTGCGTTCATTTATGTGATGTGATGGGTTGATGCGCAAGCGCATAACTTTGGGTTGAGCATGGGGGGGTTTGAGGCCTTCACCCATTTAAGGGGTGCAGGGGAGAAATTCATGAATGCATTTAATTGAATGGGACAAAATCATTTCTAGATATCTATGGCACAGTAAAAAGCCAAAGATACAGTATAAAACACTTCAGCTGGGGCAAATAAGGGGGGAATGGCTCTGCCCTGCCTCAGAGATTACTATGTCACGGCTCAGCTAAGAGTACTAATATGCTGGTGTAATCCCAATTATTCGGCATGTTGGAAGGACACTGAAACTTCGCTGTCAGATGCTGTTCAGATTCAGGCGATGATAGCTGATAAACTAAGATCTCAACTTTCTGATAGAGATAATCCATGGATTGGTCTACCCCTGAAGATACAGGATGGTATTATTAAAACCCACAATGTAGAGAGCCCTGTAAAAACCCTGAGATGGCGCTCCTTTGATAGATTTTGTTTCCAATATGTTAGATAACAGATTCAAATTATGGACTACAAAAGGGATTTCGGTTTACTGGGTTATTATGACTGATGGTAATCTATAACATTTCCAAACATTAAAAGAAATTTTTTAATTAGAACAAAGACATTTCCATAGATATCTACAAATAAGACACCATTTCTATCGGGGAACAAAAGGGAGAGATACAATAGAAACCAATAAAAATAGTATCTTAGAGCCATTTTACTTCACATAGTTGTACCAAAATTGTGTCTAAATTCTATGATGCTTTCTTGGCCCATAAAAGACAGTTCTCACAGTATATAAAAGAAAAATGGGAACAATGAAGTAATTAACTATCTGAGGAGGCATGGGGGAAATATTTACACCATTCAATGGGAATCTACTCTATCTAATAATTGGAGGGAGTTTTGTTGGAAGAACTTAATGGAGTTCTTTATTACACCTTCACAGACGAAACATTTTCGAGTGGCTCAATGTGCTGGAGGAGCTGTCGTGAAACAAATGCTAATCACTATCACACTTTCTGGGATTGCCAGGCTATTCATTACTTTTGGCGAGATATACATAAGACCCTGGAGGGGACACCAACTCTCTGAGTCCTTTATAAATTTGATACTCTTTATATGGGGAGTATGCCTGGGAACAACAAGAGGTAATCACGTTTAAAACAATTTTACCCAAAAGTAACAAAGCTATAACAAGAAAGCAGCTGCAGGCTGCACCACCGACCTTACAAGACTTCCTGAATGAAATACAGGATATTTTTGTTATGGAAAGGATCACATTTGCTCTAAGATAACAAAAAGAGAGATTTTGTAAATATTGGGCTAAATGGATTCATTTCCAAGATTCTGTTGATCTGGGTCTCTTTGTGCTATAGATGGCTGCAAAGATTTTTCATGTAACAATGCTAGTTTATTTGATTAAATATTGAGTCATCTCCCTGCTACTTACTATTCTTATTTTTATACTTTTATTTCTAATTTTCATTTGCTTTTCTAGAAAGTGTTTGAAGCAGCTGCACTGTATTTTGAAAGAGTCAAAACTCAGTAAATAGTCACGCTGTCTATTTTATTACCTTATAGTCATTCAACAAATATACAAATGACAATTAGACGGTAAACTGCAGAAAAAGAAAAAAAAAAATCTGTTATAACAATCATCCGCATGTAGTGATCAGTTTCACTCATACGTGATCACTTCACGTTCAGTTCAAGTTGCTGTGCCACCTTCCACTTTTTTTTGATTGGTTCTGACAGTCTTTGACACAGCAATACCATCCAACTATCGTGAACAGAGCAGGGTTACTCAAAAAAAGCACCCATAACTAAGAAAACCCATAAGTGCCTTGCACCATGATGTCATTGCCACAGGGCTGCATCTGGGTCCAATGCCAGCAGGGTGTGGCACCCCCCCGGGCCTCGATGCATGTGGCGATGCGGTGCGGAAGGGAGTCATACAGCCGTTGTATCCTCTCTTGTGGCAAGTCGGCCCATAGCTGTTGTAACTGGCCCTCAAGATCCTGCAGATTGGCACTGGGTCTGAGTTGATGTCGAAGCTGATCCCACAAATGTTCAATTGGGGAAAGATCGGGGGACCTGGCTGGCCATGGGAGGACCTCAACATGACGCAGGCAGTCCATAGACACACGTGCTGTGTGTGGACGGGCATTGTCTTGTTGAAAGACTGTACCAGGGTGCTGACTCAGAAGGGGTAAGACATGCGGACGCAAGATGTCACTGACATAGCGCTGTGCAGTCAGGGTCCCCCGAATCACTACCAGAGATGACCTAAAGTCATACCCTATGGCTCCCCACACCATGATGCCTGGAGTAATGCCGGCGTGTCTCTCCACAATGTTGGCAGGACTGGTCCTCTCTCCTCGGTCATCCTGACAGTCATCCATGGTAATGCAGAACCAAGATTCAACACTGAACATGGTAAGACGCCACTCGTCATCGGTCCATGCCTCCCGGTTACGGCACCACTCCAAACGCAGCCGTCTCTGTGCTGGTGTTAACGGCAGCCTAAGCATGGGACGGTGAACCTGTAGTCCGGCTGATGCCAGTCGTCGAGACACGGTGCGGGATGACACGGGGTGTAGTAGAGAGTCCAATACCTGTGTCCGGATGGCAGGCACAGATGTCATGGGGTTCTGTAATGCTTGGAGCACAATAAGATGATCCTCCCTTGGTGTGGTCTGTCTTGGGCGACCGGAACCTTCACGACGTGCATAGATGCCCTCACGTGCCCATTGGTTCCAACATCGGGCGACTGTGACATCTGTATGCCCCACATGCCGGGCAATTGCACGATTCGACCACCCGGCGTCATGTAAACCCACAATGCGACCCCTATCAAACTCCGTCAAGTGTTGGTAATGCTGTCTAATGCGTCTACGAGGCATCCTCTCCGTCTGGTGACGTGCCAGTGTAGCTGCCGCTGCTGACAACTAGCATAGAAAGGGGACGACTCACTGATCGATTTCCATTGTTTATTTGTTCCTGCTGCAGAAAATAAATACATTCACTTTCTTAGCTTCGTTGAGCAAGAATGACTTCTATAAGTGAAATATCAAGGGAACTAGTAGTATTTTACCTAGAGTGGCATACATGTTATGAGTTACAACAAAAAAAGTCACTTTGTCAGAAAATGTTTAAAATAAAAATATGTCGGAACTCCTCTTTACCACACTCACCTTCAGCAGCGCGAAAGTGCGCTTTGACAGAGGAGGCGGAGCTACGCGAACTAAAAAGGGCGAACGCGGGGGGTGACGTGCAGCGGCGGGCTTGAATATGTAATAACCGAAAATAAGATAAAATTCACATACTTATAAAATGGTAAATTAATGATAAACAATGGTCAAAAATTAAAGTAAAAGCAAAGGTCCATTTCCAATCTGTTACACCAGCTCCCTGCAAATCGAATCATTTACATACCCATCGCTGGTCTGCACGTGTATCAAATTACATCCAAATCGGACCATTACTTCTGGGTGCTTAACTTTTTTTTGTCACTGAATATATATTCCAAGACGATTTACATGTTATGAAATTCCCCACGCGTCAGCCATATTGTGCGAAATACCAGCCATGGAGATATAGCAGTGCCTCTTTAGGAATTTATAACTTAACATGATATATTTTGTTTAAGTACACCAAAAATCGCGGTACAGAGTTAGAATAAAGTGAAGAATACGTAAGAAAACTTTCAAAAACAAAAACCTTTTGCACTCAAACAGTTCACCACTCAGACCCAAGGAAGGTCTTAGGCATGCGCACATTTCTACCTCACGTCCGTTCTGACGCATGTGCACTACTCAACCTTAATGTAACTCTAACGCATGCGCATTAACAGTGTTCTCCGTATATCCGCCGGTCCGTCTTCGGAGAGTTAAGGTAGGAGATCGTAGTATTAAATATTGGTAAAATGGTTGAATGCAATGTTTTGGTGGAGTTTAGAAATATGTTGTCATTTTGTTTGTTATAGAAAGCGCAGAGGCACGGTGAAAAATCTTGAGTTGGTAATCAAGCTTGGCTATCGGGTTATCTGTTAGCTCGGGCCTGTCCTGCACTGCATGAAAACAAAACAAGTCCGTCATGTTCGATGGTCCCAGCTAATCCCCACTGGCACATTATGATGGCTGCGGGGACACCATGTCTACAGTCTCTCATCTACTATTGCACAGCTGAAAAGGATCTGAAGTCCGTACTTAATTCATATTACTGTACGGTCACCGTGCATACGGTCTGGTTATTTTGCCAATTAACTTAAGTTAACATGTTATGTAATCTTACTACAAAAATGGGCCGGACTGGAAAATGAATGTCGCTGCGCTCATGCTGATATCGCGTGCCTGTGCCTGTTAAATATGTTTATGTCGCAACTGCACGTGACGAACTTGCTCCCGGTCACGGTTCTGGGTGAGTGTTTCGGTGATCTTTTTCTGATAGACCGCACAGGAGTCGTCGTTAGGAAGCCGAAGCACGGAAGGCTGTGATGGCTCAGTTTGGGGGACAGAAGAACCCGCCGTGGGCGGCTCAGTTCGCCGCGACGGCCGTATCACAGCCGGGACACTCGGGGCAGCCGCTGGATCTTAACAGTCTGCACTGTAAGTACAAGGACGCTGTCCTTTGCTCATCTTGCCCACGCTTGCTTGTGCTGCATAAGGACTGGGCTCAGACTGACTGACGTGGGTGTTTTCACAGCGCTGGGTGTCCAGCAGCCTTCTCTACTGGGTGCCTCCCCCTCCATGTACTCCCAGCAATCAGCTCTGGCTGCTGCCTCGCTGAGCTCGCAGTCTGCCGCCAACTACCAGCTGTCCCAGCAGACTGCCACCCTGCAGCAGCAAGCGGCCGCAGCTGCCGCCGCCCTACAGCAGGTGAGAAAGACGGGCAATCATATGCAGGACTCTCTGCTGGCTGCTGTCGTGTCACAGGGTGTGTGTCTCTTTTTGTGATTCCTCCCTGGTCGGCCATGTGACATCACGGGTGATGGCGGATTTCAGCAACACCTTGTCTGTTCCTTTCAGTCGCAGATCAACACGGCCTTGCAGCAGTATCAGCAACAGCCTCAGCCCCCTCCACCGCAACAGACCCTTTATAATGTCCCTCACCAGGTAATGTGTCCATTTTGCAGAGGTGAATTATGGGAAAGGGGGAGCAGTGAGTGCCACTGCATGCAGGGGCACTTCTTCCAATTGTCCAGAGAGGTGCAGGTGGGCTGTTTTTTTTTTTTATTCTGAGTGTGTGTGCCCTGCAGTGCACTGGCATCTTGCCCAGCATGGCCAGTCATTGATTCCAGATTTTATGTGACCATGTACTGAATACATGGGGCGTGTGACTCAACGGGTCAGGACACTGTGCATGTAATCGGAAGGGTTGCCAGAGTGTTTTCAATGTTAGGTCCTTGAGTAAGGCCCTTAACCCTCAACTGCAACAGGGACACTCTGACTCTGTTTTCAATTGTACATTGCTTTGGATAAAAACCTGCTAAATAAGGAAGTCGAATTTCTAATGTTTATGGGAAAAGGATGGATCATGTTCTGTGGTATGAAAATCTGTACTAAGCAATGCGATGGTTAGATCATGTACTGCTGCTAGAGGCCCAGGACCTGCAACGTGCTGGTGTAGGAAACTGGCTGTGACGCTCTGCCTGTCTATCTGTCTCTCCCCTGTCCCAGATACCCCAGCCTCAGCCTGGCCTGCTCTCTCAGGTAACCGTGAGACTGTGACACATTTCTGCAGCAGACAGCCGGCTGCATGTGTGAGTGACCAACCAGTGTGTGTTTGCAGCCCCCGGTGGCTCTGCCCAGCCCCCAGCCGGCCGCGCAGATCACCGTGTCATATCCAACGCCCCGCTCCAGCCACCAGCAGCAGCCACAGCCTCAGAAGCAGCGTGTGTTCACCGGTGTAGTCAGCAAGCTGCACGACACCTTTGGCTTCGTAGATGAGGATGTCTTCTTCCAGCTCAGGTAGCGGGCGGCAGGTGGAGGGGACCCGCGCACAGGGCATGGGTTGTCGAAGTGAGAGAGTGGCGTGAAGCAGCATGTGTTTCTGAAAGACCCTTTACAGACCAGTTTATTTTGGTGCGACTCGTTTATTGCATTATTACGGGTTTTTATGGGTGCTGCAGTGTAACTGGTGTATTCTGGAATGGCTACGTTCTTACAGTATCACTGGTTTATTTTAGTATGGCTGGTTTATTGCAGTACGACTCGGTTATTTTGGTACGGCTAGATTCTTATTATTGTGTCAATAGTTTATTTTGGTACAGCTAGTTTTATTTTAGGATTTATCATGCAGTGGTTAGCACTGTTGCCTCACACCTCTGGGATCAGGGTTCACGTCTCCGCCCGGGTTCCATGTGTGTGGAG
>JAAGVU020000061.1:12510778-12521532 GCA_011763525.2 Mormyrus iriodes
CCAGCACACTTAGTGTGACGTCTGTGACGTCCCGCCCCCTCACTGCATACGCCTGCGTTGTGGACACCAGCCGTCCTCATACCATGTTAAATATCTTACATATTTAACTGGGCCTCACTGTGTCTCTGGGCTGCCTCGTGCAGATGGGGAGGGGGTTACTGTGTCTGAAGCTCCCGGCCTGAGCCTTGGTCTGCTGTGAACAGCTGTGATTGGTTGATGTGATCCCTTTGGGGGCGGGTGGGGAGGGGGGCCTTGTAGACGAGCGCTGAAGGACACGGGGGGCGGGCTCTGGGGCACTGTGTAGCCTATGGATTTAGGCCTTTTCGATGCTTGACAGATGTTTCTTTCCAATGCGCTTCTTCCTTTGCGACAGGTATCGTTTTGCAGAGATTCGCTATCACCGCCCTGAGGAGACACACAAGGGCCGGACAGTGGGCGCACATGTGGAGACAGTGGTTTTATTTCTCCCGGATGTTTGGCATTGTCTTCCTACCCGCTCAGAGTGGGAGGGGCTGTCCCGGGGCCTCAAGGAGCAGCTGGCAGAGAAACTCGTGGCTGAACGAAAGGAAGCAGATGGAGAACAGGCACTGAGCGCTAATCCTGTCTTCTCATTTCCGCTTCTCACAGGCACAGGAAACAAACACAAACAGACAAGTATCACAGACAGCACACAAACCCGCCCCCTCCCCTCTCCCCGCCCCTCTGCCCGCCCCGCGTCACACAGCCGCCACACATCGTGACCACCCCCCTTGGCCGCTGGTAAAACAGCTTCCAGCCCATCAGTGTCACCTGTGTTCTGTGTTTGACCTCGAGTCAAATTAAGATGAATTGCTGTGATGTCACTGTGATGCGGGCCGCCGGCAGCCGGAAGGTGGCCTCTCACGTAGAAGCGTGTCTCTGAAAGGCTTGCTGGAACCTGGAGGACCAGTTGCACAGATGTTTAGTACCTCTGCTTCCCTCTCTAAAGTTGTTTCACCTCTGTATCCGCTGAACTCCAGAAACTCTTGAGTTCTGTCTCCTGTCTGGCCCTTTCGGTTTCACGCTACGTCTTTGTCCGGCTTTACTTAGACCTTTTTTTTTCCTCCCCCCAAAGTCCTTAATTTTCCAGGAAAGTTGTTGGAAGGACAGTAAAAGACAAAGCAAAATGATAGTTTTAAGTAATCACAATGATTTGGAAGCATGATAAGGCGTAGGACTAGGAATCCACACAAGGCCAGTTTGAAAGCAGCTTCGAGCGACCCTAATCCCCTGCTTCGACCTGTCATCACTGATTACCTTTTTGTGTTCCACAGACCTGGCTTTGATTGGCTGATGGTGGCATTTTGCTCTGTAAGAGGCTAGAGAACCTGTATGTGCCCTAGAAATGTATGCTTACCCAATCAAGCACTTATTAGGAGGAGAGAGAGACTCATTTGTGACAATGCTACTTGCACGGATCAGCTTTGTGTCACAATCCCAAGGGTAGGGGAGCAGGACACTGATTCCCTCTCGTCTCTCTGAACATCTCGTCCCTCAGGAGGAGGAAGAGAAAGATGAGGATGACACCAAGGAAGTCACGACTCCGACGCACTGGTCCAAACTGGACCCCAAGACAATGAAGGTACAATGGATTGGGAGGTCTGGGTATCCCATTACCATTGGGCTAGCTTTCAAAAGGTTTAATGTGGTGGGGGGGTTGGGGCTGTCATACAGGTGAGCGACCTGCGGAAGGAGCTAGAGAGCCGGTCTTTGAGCTCCAAGGGGCTGAAGTCACAGTTGATTGCACGGCTGACTAAGCAGCTGAAGGGGGAGGAACAAGTGGAGGAGATCAAGGAGACAGAGAAGCCCGAGGCTGGGCCTGCGGAAGAGGAGGAGGCAGGCCGCACGGAGGACGACCGAGAGGTGCTCCTCAGGGGTGGGGTGAAGGGGAGGGGGCTGCCTTTAGCTTAAATAGCATAGATGGTATTCCGCCATGATGGGAGAGGGCGGAAGCTTTCGATAACATGGCAGGTAACGGTGATCCCTCTTCAGGAGGAGGAGCGTAGGAGGCTAGAGGAGCAGGAGAGGCAGCGGCGGGAGCGGCGCTACATCCTGCCGGAGGAGCCGAGCATCATCGTCCATCCCAACTGGGGGGCCAAGAATGGAAAGTTTGACTGCAGCATCATGTCCCTGAGTGTGCTGCTGGACTACCGGCTCGAAGACAACAAGGAGCACTCCTTCGAGGTGAGTGGCGCCCTCGGGGAGGGGGTGGTGGTCACGTGACGCTTCCTTTAACACGTTGTCAGAAGTGTATTCACTGCTTTACTGTCCTGAAAAACCAACCTGTTAGTGCTGAAAGACATTAAATGAGGTGTTACCTTTCCATTGCATTGTACAGAGGTCAGCTACTGGTCCAACTAAGGTTCTTAGTTACAGATCAGCTTGTCAGTCTCCTGTATTCACTATGTGTGACTGTCAGTACCTGTGGAGCGACTGAACCAGGGTAACATCTTATCTATATTCCTTCCAGTGTTATTCGCTCGGTTTTCACATGCTCACGTGGGCAGTTCTTTTAATGTCATTTTTGTTTTTACACATTTTACCTTCATATATTCTCGTGTGAGGCGGGGTGATGGTGTAATGGTTAGCATTGTTGCCTCATTGTACCTGTACAATGGAGGTTCGAGTCTCTGCCCTGGGTCCATGGTGTGGAGTTTGCACGTTCTTTTCGTGTCGTCGTGGGGTTTGGGTGGTTTCCACCCGCAGTCCAAAAACATGCTACGGTGAATTGGACTTGCCGAATTGCCTGTAGGTGTAAATAGTATGTGTGCCCTGCGATGGGTTGGCACCCGATTCAGGGTTGTTCCCTGCCTTGCAACCTTAGCTTCCAAAATAGGCTCTGGACCCCCCCTTGACCCTGAATATTACATGTGGGTATAGAAAAGGAATGGATGGATATTCTTGGATCGTGTTGGCTTCATTATACGCATTTGCGTTTTTCATATCTTGGAAGAATCTTTCGTCATCTGAGACTTGTCTACACTTCTCATGGCAGGAATGCACCATCACTCCGGTCTGGTTTTGTCGTGCGCCAGTTAAAGCATTATAAAGCCTCCCCAGCAGTTGTTCTCGGTGAGATTCATGCCCTGCTTCATCAGCGCTGTTCTCCAGGCCAAAGACCCGTGCCATTTGACGGAGCGCGCCCTGGCGCCTCCCTGACCGCAAACGGTTGACCGTGCAGCAGGGCGTCAACCGGCCGAGAGCGTACGGAAGAGGGAAGCACAGAGACGGGTGGTGCGTTCTGACAGCACAGGTACAGCGCTTTGTACGGAGAAGCTGACCCTAACCGATGCATGGATGAGCATCTACAGGCTTGGGTGCAGTGGAATCGGGCCCAGCCGGCCGATTCCTCCCTCCTCCACCCCATGGGACTCGGGCAAACGGAGCTCCCAGTCACAGTCGGCAAATGATGTACCTCAGACTGGAACCTGAGCCATGGGGCTCAGAGGCGCTTTTTAACCCGCTGAGCCACCAGGGAGTCCAGCTTCTCCTTTGGGTGGTTCTAGCAGAACTGCAGTGAGGCCAAAATTCTCATTCAGTCCTGTTTCTCACGATCATATTAGATCCATATTTTCCCTAAACGTTACAATTCTATTATTTATATTGTATTAGAATAAAATGTCAATTATTGATATTAGATAATGAAATAATTATATGGCATGTGTTTACATCATATTAGATGGTGTAAGAACGCAGAAAAGAATGCGGTGAGTTCAGTGTCTTTTGTCAGGGCACAATATGCCAGAGACTGTACATTGAAATTCTACTGGGGAGGCTCCAGTGATCCCTACTCAGACAAAGACACAAAATATACAGAGTAAAGGGTAATGAATAATGTAAAAACTTGAAGAGCATGTTGGGTTGAAACTCCGAGTCAGTTATTCAGGCACTTTCCCTACGCTTATGTGCGCGGCTATCAGTCCTCAATGTTCTTTTCTCACTGTAAGCAACTGCACTTTATTTCCTTATTCTGGCATAGTCTCTGGTCTATATTATGCATTTATGGGTGAGATGTGGTCTTATTCTGTAAATAACTTATTTTTTTATACACATTTTTCAAGACTGGGAAGGTTATTTCATCCATCTGCATGTGCCTGTGTGTGGAGTCTAACGTTTTAAATTCATTTTCTGATTTTGTTGTCTCTAGAGTTTCGTTTCTCGTGAGATGCACAGAAAGAGAGGCTAGTTTCACTCTCGAAAATAAACCTGCCACCAGTCTCTTTCGCTTGTTGGTATATTGTGTATTGCATTCTCAGTTTCTGTTTCTGATGCACATTTGTTTGTGAGATATTATGAGAATGAAACGTAGCTCTCATAACCGTGTGTAAGAAAGTGGAAAGGAAGCGCATGATAAATGCAGGTATGCAACCTGGGATAGACAGACAGATTTAATGAATACCAGGAGAATTTTGTTTACATACATCAGTAAGGATCAAGACGTGCACACATATATAGTCATGCATAGTTTTGTGGGTCTTTCTCTGTTTAAAATGCTGTCCTGACGTGTCACGGTAGATGCTGTGGCCTGTCACCTCTGAAGGAGGCGTTGTAGTGCCTGATGTCTGCAAAATTGTAAGGATCTTCAGTAGTGCTTCTTAGCACACCATGGTACAATGAGCCGTTGGATAAAAGTGCTCCAAGAGGCGTCCCATGGAGGGGATGTCCAGAATTGTTCATTATTTTCTCCAATATTTCCAGAATCTTCTCTACATCTGTCTCCAGTGGATCCAGGCTTAGTCGTGTGATTTTGGTCACGCGTTTAACTGCCTTCTCTGGTGTCTCTTATACAGCTGTGCTGGCGTAATGTCAGTTGGTGTTTGTAATGGGCGTTTGCGTCGAAGACATAAGAGTGGCTGATGCGGTTAAATAAACTAGAGTCCCGCAGATTGAAGCCTGGAGATCATGCTCCTTAATGGGGCGAGTCAGACGTGAGGAGGTGTGACTGTCTGTAACTGATACTGTGACTCATGGTGCATGTAGATGAGGAGCAGAAGCAGAGGAGAATAACAGTAGGATGAAGATCCCCAAACAGGATGCACAAGAAAGACCTGTCCAGTGAAATAAAATATTATGCAGGCTAGTCATCAACAGGGTCCAGGTTCAGCTCACCAACCTGCGTCTGGTCGCCAATAAGGGGTCAGCATTTTACACTGTCAGCCGACCCGTTTCAAAATCTCACCTTGCAGCAACCGACCACTACCTCACCTTGTTTGGCTAATTAATATCTCATTGACTTGTTAAACTAATTTTAACTAACTAACTAAGTGAGCTGGTTGAAAAAACAATGATTTCATGGAATGCCTGGGGTGTCCCTGAAGAGAGGTTTGGGAACTGAAGCGGGGTTCATCTAGGCATCCAACAAGTTATCTAACTTATTGGAGAACAAAAGAAATTCCTGTTTTATTTGCGTATGTTCTGTTGTTAATATTTTTTTTCCTCTGAACACACATACACTAACTACCAAGATAAATAGCTTTATTTCCTTTGATTGCCTAAGACTCTTGCGCAGTATGTATGTCCAGGCGGTAGTGCCAAATAAATAGAGAAGCGTTGTAGATGTAAAAATGCCTGACATACAAGACATGCGCTGGATTTGGTTAGCAATTACCCTTTGTTAAGGAGCATACCTGAGTGTAGCTAAGCATCCCTGAATCTTGTTTGCTTACGGCTGTGTATGGCTTGACATAAGTTTCATTACACACTGTTGTTTCCAGAATTGCACAACGTTATTTTGGCTTTTCAGGTGTATCTATATCAGGAACTTTATTGCCTGTGTATTTTTCTTTTAGATTTAATTGTGATTGTGACACTGGAATTTCCTCATCCTGTAGGTGTCGCTGTTTGCCGAGCTGTTCAACGAGATGCTGCAGCGGGACTTTGGCTATAGGATCTACAGAGCCTTGGCTGCAGTCCCAATCAAAGATGATAAGCGCGACAAGAGGGACAAGGCCAAGAAGGAGGTGGAGAAGAAAGACACTAGAAGAGACAAGGATGAGGAAAATGGAGAGCCATCTGCGAAGAAAGGACGAGAGGAGAAGAGGGTGGGTGGAGGCGAAGGGCAAGCGGGGTGGGGATGGAGGCAGTGTGAGTCTGACGTGGGACTTCATTCGCTTGAATGTTCTGTTCACTGGCATATAAGGAGGAAGACAAGGAGAGATCACTGAGGAAAGAGGAGTCGAGAGATGAGGATGAGGACAGCACCACGAATGCAGAGGAGTACGACCCGCTGGAGGCCGAGGAGGCCGAAGATGACGAAGGTAAGGAGGGGAGCCACGATGGCTAGCGTTTATCCAGGGTGTGATGTAGAATAACAACCGTCTCCTCCCCATTTAAGACGATGACGACTCGGATGGGAGAGACCGAAGGGATGACCGTCGAGATGACAGGAAGTCAAGAGAGCGGTCCTCCAAAGACAAGGTGAATACTGACCTCATCAGGTGCCTTCATGCCTCCTGTGGCAAAGATGCTAAAGATTCTGCTGACATGGATGGAACCTAAATTCACAAGTACATGTCCAGCAGGGAAAACATTATGCTAATTTTGCCTATGAGTTGGTTACGGCTAAAGCTGGTAAACAGTCAGTCATAATCAGCAATTTCTCCCACTAAAGACTTTCCTGACATCGCAGGAAAAGGAGAAGAAGCAGATGATCACACACGACAAAGATCTCCTCATGGCCTTCGTGTACTTCGATCAAAGCCATTGTGGCTATCTCCTGGAGAAGGACTTGGAGGAGATCATGTACACGCTGGGGCTGCACCTCTCTCGTGCGCAGGTAGCTCATGATGCAGGGCATGCTGGGATTTCACTCTTACCAATTCCCTGCAGTAACTTCTGTCACTTGCTGGGCATCTGTGTATAGGTCAAGAAGTTACTGAATAAGCCCCTGATCAGAGAATCGTGCTTCTACCGGAAGCTGACTGACCAGCCGAAAGATGAGGCCCCCCCGACCATCAGCGAGGAGTCACCTGACAACCTTTCAGGTACAAGCCGAAACCGGGTGTCTCCCCCTGGTGGCCAGTGGCACCCAGCCTACACGCCTGTACTCAGTGTTTCTTGTCTGCACAGGAAACAGGGCGCTGCTGCCGTCCTACAAGGTGAAGGGGGAGCCAAACGAGTCGAGCGGCTTGATCGTGTACAACGGCGCCATGGTGGATGTCGGCAGTGTACTGCAGAAACTGGACAAGAGTGAGAGAGCCAGGGAGGAGATCGAGCAGAAGCTGATGCTGCAAGACACTAAAATGGGTACAGACAGCCATCCCCCATGACCTTGACCAGCAGTGTGGGGCTCAGTGATCAGAAGGTCACTGGTTCGAATCCCAACCTCAGCAGAATATAGCCTATCCTCAGGTTATGATGGTGTTACGTTCCCATAAACCTATCATAAGGCGAAAATGCATTTTAATACAGTACACCTAACCGAACAAACATCATAGCCTAACCAATAGCCTGCCTTAAAAACATGCTTAGAACACTTACATTAGCCGACAGTTGGGCAAAATCATTAACACAAAGCCTATTTTATGATGAAGTGTTGAATATCTCATGTAATATATTGAATAATGTACTGAAAGTGAAAAACATTTACCCATCGTAAAGTTGAGATATCGTAACACAGACCATCGTAACCTGGGGGGGGACTCAGTTCTCCTCAGGCCTGACCCTGCGCTTGGACCCCGAGCTTCTAAGGTCTGCCAGTTGTACCCTATAGCTGTAGGTAATTGTACATAGTAATGTATAGAAATGGACTCTGAGGAACATTCTTGTACCATTGGGGATACAGTGATGTTGTTTGTACCTTACGGATGTTCCTCAGAGTCCATTTCTGTACCTTAAAAGGTACAATTAGCAGACCCTTGAGAGTACAAGCCCAGAGACGAGCAAAGAGACAAGTTGGTAGTTTTTTTTCTGACGATGTGGTACAAATGTGAAGTAAAAGCATTAATGCCATTTTCTACGAATGTTTCGCAGAGGAGGATGCAAAGCTGATATCGCAGCTGGAAAGTACCAACGGCAGCCTAGTGCGAGAGGTGGAGGAGCTGAAGAGCAACCTGGTCCAGACCCAGAGGACCCTGGCGGCCACGGAGGAGACACAGAGCTGCCTACAAGACCAGCTGCAGAAGACTGTGTGCAGCCTGACGACGGTGATGAAGGAACTGCAGGGTGTGTTAAGAAAGGTGAGCTTCCCCAGTCAGAGCCCTGATGTGAACATCACCCTGCCACAGATAGACTGACAACGGCCTTCTGTGTTCTAGGACCTTCCTGAGGAAGAGAGTGTCCCAAAAGTACAAACCAACGGCTCGGAGGACTGAGCTCCCCCTTTGTACACATGGGTTAGGTGTCACTGCTGTGGCCATGTACAGAATTTCGTTTCTTACCGATACAATTCTGTTTTCAGATTCTTCTCTAATGATTTTAACTAAACTTGTTCTTTTCGTAACTATGCTAAGCGCCCTTGGCTTTGCAGTTTTGACCGTACACACTTTTTGTTCGTGTGTAGCGCTCTACTTTAGCAATAAGTGTGTTATTTATGTTTGTGGTGAAACTTCCTGAGTCTTTAACCAATAATAAACTGATGGAAAAAAATGTGTTTTGTCCTGTACCACCATGAACCGAACAGCCACAAAGCACTTTAGAGCCCATGACGCGGGCGGCTCGGTGACGAACAGGATCGGCGACGGTTGAGGATATGCTTCCCCCTTGTGGACATGATTCCGTAAACAGGAAATGAAATGATCGCAGCCGGAATTTTATAATGCGATTGGAGTGTATCTGATGCAGAGATCACGCAGGTGTACAGTGGGTTTTTGTTTTCCGCGCGTCACGAAAAAGAAAGTGGGGGGGCGGGGGGGCTGTCAAAGCAGTAGCCTTGGATCAGAGCGAGGGAGACGAAGCCAGGTTTGCAATAGAAAGTACCGCGATTTCACTCATGCCAAGATATGAAAGGACAGTAGACAAATGAAGCTTCTGATAGCATTCAGTATCATACGATACTACGTTTGCTTCAAAGCGTCAGTCATATCCAGCGCTGGGCGCTTTAACCAAGAAATTAGGTAATTAGTCGCAACGACTAAGATTTATAGTTCTTTTTTTCCCCTCAGTTTGTTGTCATTAACCTGGATATGAGTTGTATAAAAACATTACATGTATACTGCTAACACTGTTACAGGTTGTGTGGAATGCGTGACTCTCATGGTGTGTTTCAGTGCTGGTCGGAGCCCATGTGGCGCTCTAGGCAAGCTTCACCGGCCAATTCTGGGGTTTGTAGTCCCAGCGCATGCGGCTTGCCAATCGGCTCCCCTCAGCAGATGGCGCCCTAGGCGGCCGCCTCTGTCACCTAATGGGTTAGCTGGCACTGGTGTGTTTTCATATATGTAAATAAAAGTAGAAAAACAAGGAGAAGCTGACGCCACGGAGAGGCCTTGCACGCTGTCCGGGTGAGTGTCTCCCTCTTGTGGTCAAAAAAGAGTACTACGCGCGCCGCTCAATTCCTGAGCCATGTCCGAGCTGCCCATTTCTGCGGGTTTCACGCTACTCTGTTTACCTCACACACTCAAAATGATCTTTGCAGTTATGTTAGCGTCTTTAAAACTGCGGCTGCCAAGCGGGGTGCTGTTCCTAAATCCCGAGACGACCTTTGGATCACCGCCACTCTCTTGGGGAAAATCGAATCTTCCAAAAATGTTTACTCTCTCTCTCAAATTATGAGAAATAATAATAGTATTGATTTTAACTTACCAAAAACTATTTGCTATGAGTAATGGAGGAGAGTGCAGACATGTTATGGCATTCATTCTAGAATAATCTTCAGGATGTAAAGATGTGCTTGGTACTCATGGCACCAGTGTGTAAGGCTATAACTGCCTATCGTAATGTTTGATGAATCCTCCAATTAATTGTTAAATACTGCTAAACCAGAGCTCTCTGTTTGTTTTTAACCCCTCCCCCTCGCATCACGCCAACAAACCATGATGTTTGAGAGGTTAGGTGGTTCCTTATTAATTCAATAAAAATTGTTCATTGCAAGTGCAAGTACTGTATGTGTACTGTGGTCTTGGTGTGTTGGCGTAGCGCACAGGAACAAGCGGGCTTGTGAAGCAAAGTAGCTCCGTTGTACTTTACGTAAAAAAATAAGAAAATAGGAGCACTAAAGAAACCAAAGTGGGGGGTGCGGAGGACTATTAATCACCTTTTTAGGGTCATCGTGCTCACGCTATTGTATACTATTCCCGGTTCAAAAAGTTATAGAATTATATTAATATTATGATTATAATTTATTATAAAATTATATTAATGACGGTGCCTAGCGCCGGGTTGGCGCCCCATCCTGGGTTGTTCCCTGCCTTGCGCCCGCAGCCTCTGGGATAGGCTCCGGACCCCCGCGACCCCAGTGGGATAAGCGGCAGTGTTGGGAGTAACGCGTCACAAAAGTAACGAATTATTGTAATGCATTGCTTTTTGCTGTAACGCGGTAATGTAAGGCATTACCGAAAAAAATTTGGTAATATTTTACTCGGTACAAATGCCAGTAACGCGCGCTACAATGCATTTTTAACGCGGAATGAAGTGATGTTTTTTTTTTTCATACAAATTCGCCAAAATCACCGCGAGATCAGCAGAGGAGAAACGTCCGCGCAAAATGTTTAACTTCTTCTAGTTAGACAGAACAGGGAGATGAGCGAACCTGCAACTGATCTAACGTCGGATAGTACATTCTCCAGATGGGCATACGCCCA
>JAAGVU020000061.1:12521632-12553701 GCA_011763525.2 Mormyrus iriodes
TCCATATTTCCAGTTATTTTGGTGAGAGTAACTTAAAAGTAATGCAATAGTAGTGTAATGCCTTACATTTTAAATACGGTAATATTGTAATGTAATGAATTACTTTGAAATGACAGTAACAATAATGCATTACAGTTTTGAAGTAACTTTCCCAACACTGATAAGCGGTTACAGTAAATGGATGGATGGATTAATGACGGTCAGTCATATGTTTACCTTTTGACGTCATGGCTCGTGGAACGTCACTAGCAGAGAACACGGCTCTGATGGAACGCAGCACGTGCACTACCGCAGTAAAAGGCGCGTTCTAATATGGCAAGCCAAATTGTCTATTAGTGTAAGGTTTACTCATAACTTGATTCTTACTAATGAAAATGCAATTTTCACTAGTAAGAATATGAATTCAAGATATCTACAGATACATATGATCATTTTTACTAGTAAGAATTGTATTTTTGCCAGTAAAAATTCTTATTATAGAGCTCTATAAGTCAGGGGTGGCCAGTCTTATCCGCAAAGGGCCAGTGTGTATGTGGGTTTTCGCTGCAACTCCCTAATTTATATTACTAATTAGAGGGCTGATTGGCTGAAGATTCCTCACACCTGGGTTTGAACAGCTGACCTAAAGGTTATCCCAAAAACCTGCATACACACTGGCCCTTTGCGGATAAGATTGGCCACCCCTGCTATAAGTAAATTTTTACTAGTCATACACTCCCATTGACTTCCCTTATATTTTTGCCTCATGTATCCTAAGTTAAATTTTCACTAGTAAAAAGCCATATTGTATTACAGATCTCTACAATTACACACCCTATCCAAAATGTGTATTTCAGATCACTGCAATTACATTCTAGAGATCTGTAATGAAATTTTTACTAGTAAAAACTCAGTTGTTGATTTGTGGCACTGGAATTCTTACTAGTCAAAATGTATTTCCAGATATCTACAGTAGGGGTTCTTACTAGTAAGAACTGAATGATAGAACTCTACAACATGACTTTTATTAATGAATAATTAATATACAATCTATTTTAAGAGAAAAATATGTATATTTATAATATGTAAAAATTGAATTGTTCTAGGCTTCTATTCTGTTAGTGTCTTATATGAGGTAATACAATAGCTGATTGCACAGGTGTGGGTCTGTGCACATTTGTATTCCATGTGTTAAAAATGACTGACGTTTCATTTATGTTGTTTTTCCTCATTCAGGAGTAAGCAAATGGTGAAAGCAGTAAGTATTGGGCGGTCTGGGACAAGTGCGGAGAGGAGGATGAGGTGCCTTCCCTTGTAAGACCACCCTCTGACCAGACTGGCTGTCGTAGTGTCTCATAAACCTGAAAGCCAACTGCAAAAGCAATTAGTTGGACGGATGGCTGCTGCAGATATGAGGCAAAGTGAATACTGACCTCATCTTTGGGACTAAAATGGGCAAGTGGGACGAAATCATCGATGGGGGGGGGACTACAGGAGGAAGAATACTCCCCAGAACCTCCACCAACTGAGCAGGCTGGGAGATTTTATGTCATAAATATGCATGAAGTGGTAGTGGCTGATTTGGAGGGAGAAAAGATTATAAAAAAAAGCCTGCAGTTGATAATCAAACTAGCCTCAGCGTTGAAGCCCCAATGCTAGAATTCTTCAAGGCACAGTTAGTTAAAACACTATGAAAATGGTGTCAAACTTGAGGTCGATCAGGTACAAATTGAAGAGGTCAAAGTGCAACACATTGGAAAAGAACACAGAAAACTGAATGAAGTATTACTGAAGAGCTGACCAAGAATGACCGGGAAGCAGGCAAGGTCAAGGGGTCAGCTGCAAAGGGAAGTGTGCTGAAGGTGCCCCTGTAGGCAACGTGGCAGGAGAGAAAAGAGGTGGAAGAACATAGAAAGTTCTACCACCGCTGCCAACCAGAAGAGCTTTGGGCTGAAGCTCAGCGTCCTTCTCAGCCCCTTAAATGACTTATGCAATTAATTTTAAGACAAAAAGCAAGGATTCTCCTGGACAAGATCCCACTCTGTCACCAGGTACACAAACCTGAGGCAATTTAGAGACATCAATTCTCTTCGCATCACAGGACTACAGGAAGAAACTACAGTACAGAATCCTATCCAACATGGGGAAAGCATGAAAATTTTGGACACACACAGCGGAAGTGGGATTTGACTTTGGAGATGTGTCAGTATTGTTAACAACTGTGCCACCATCCTTAAATGACATATTTACTTCCTTGATGGAAATATATTTAAAACTATCCAATCAAAATGTTTATCCTGGTCAGGGTCATGCTAGGGTGTAGATTTTATTATATTCTTTGTTTCATGTCAACCTTTCTGTATTTTCATGTATTTTCAGGAATTGTGGTGGCAAACGGTAAAGCAGATTGGCCCGATGAACGTCTTCACTCCTGCTGCAATGTGATGTAATTTCAACACAGTATCACAAGTTTACCAGAGTTCAATTGAGCTATTGAATGGCATGATGGTGCAGTGGTTTGACCTGTTGCCTCACACCTCTAGGACCAGGGTTCAAGTCTCTGCCAAGGTTCTGTGTGTGTTCTTTCTGTGTTGCTGTGGGGTTCCCTCCCCCCACTCTAAAAGTGTGCTGAGTTATTAAGGGACTTGTGATAGATGGTTGCTGTGAGTGGATGGATACTCTGATATGTTTTTGTCGTTTTCTAATTTCTGTTTAATGATCTGATCTCTAAAAAGTTTGCTGAGGTAAGTTGAAGTACTTCAGTCATCCATCCATTTTCTGTAATCACTTGTCCTATTCATGGTTGTGCCTATGGGCACAGGGTAGGGAACAACCTAGGATGGGGTGTGTCTGGTTAACCTCAGCATGTTTTTGGGCTGTGGCTACCTGGAGGAAGCCCCATGGTCAGAACATGCAAACTACACACATGGAGCAGTGGGTCAGGCTTGAACCCAGGTTGCAGAGGTGTGAGGCAACAGTGCTAACCACTACACCATTGCACCACCACCACCCCTTCCAGTGATTATGATTATGGTGTCCTGTATTGGGTCAAATCCTGGAATCACCCAGAAGAAGTTGGTTTCATTCTCAAAATGTCTCAGAGACAAATGCATGTGGAGAACAGAAACTGACACTGCATAAGAATACATTATATGAAAATACATAATTCTTATATAGTAATTTTACTTTTTACATTTTATATTCTTTATATATTTTATAGAATTTATACAGTACGTGAATTTTATAGAGTATATATTTATACATATATATTTCATATATACATTATATATAATCGTATACATATATTCCATATTATATATATATATATTATTTTATTCAATACACTATGTATAGTATAGTAGTAATTGCTATTCTTGCACTTTTCAAGGTATTGACCATAGGCACAACATCATAGACGCACTATCTACCTCCACAGTCCTTAAGTGTCATTCTATTATTGTGTGTATAAATGTGTATTTGAGCTATTGGATGCTTAAATTTCCTTCAGGATCAATAAAGTATGAATATATGCATCTATCTATCTATCTGAACATCTATCTAAAAAGACATGAGAAATCGTATCTTAACCGATGGCAGGATTTATTTCTCTTCATAGGCTTAATACGAGGCACGAAACTGCAAGAACAACAAAATAAGCGAATGAAGTTGAAAACAGTTCATTATACACATGAGCGCAAGGAGATAAAACAGCAGAGTGTAAGAAACAAGTGAAAAAATAAAAGAACTGGAAACCGCCTGAATAACTGGCTCGGAGTTTCAACATAACATACTATGTATCTTTCATCATATTTATATTTTCAGATTTCCTTATTCCTTATCACTTGTGTGTCTTGGTGTAAGAATTACCGGAGCATCACCATAAACATTTTAAGAAGAAGGTACCACAGAGACCTGTGGATATTACAATTGTTTTAATACGAAATAGAGAAGAGAATATATGCATACGTCTTGGAGATTATTGTCACTGGTACACAGCATTTCGATTCATGAGATAATACAGAAGCACTACACGGCTCCCTTGGGACATCGCCGTCATGATAGTAACACGCACAGCGGTTTATACAGCCACATTGTAGCCTAACTGCACTCATCATAGATGTTTATAGCTTGGCTCTCCATTAACTAAACTAAGCACTCCAGCATTTTCGAAGATTGGACAAAGTTAGTTGCAAACCACTGGGAAACTGAAGACGCTTAGTCAGCTAACAGCTCAGCCTCGACCAGCGGCTTACAATGCATCAGTGCCTCTTAGTGAGTCTTGGCTTTGGATAATGTGTGAGCACCTAGAGAACCAGCCTGTCTTACAAGCAGCAGTAACAAAGGCTGCTTTGTGTGGGAGTCTCATTGCTTAGTATATAAGTACAACAAATAGCTTACAAATAAATAATGAATAGAAAGCGACGAGGAGTACAAACGCAAGACGGCAGCGTGTAATGCCATTTGTCCACCAAGCACAGAATCAGCATTAGCAACTGGGAACATTTTACAACAAACCACTGAATACTCCGCAGTCCCTGAACCCCACTATGCACCTGACTTCAACAGCTTACAGAACCGTCCACGCCCGTATCTCCATCAGAACGCTGATTGGCTGCGCGCGCACGCCTGGCCCTGCCTCCTGCGCGTCATCACGGTTACCTTGGAAGCGCTCGCGCGGCGGGTCAGTGCCGCGCTCTGTAGGAATGCGAGCGAGCTGCGAGGGACTGCCGAGGCTCGCTGTACGGGAGTCGCTCCGGGTGCTTCTGTGATCCCATATGAAGTTTATTTGGATGTAATCGAAGGCGAAACAATGTCTCAGCCGCAGCGGGTTGTGCAGCTGTCCGCAGCGTCGCTGGCGCTGGTCTTGGGCCGGAGCGGCCGGCGCGCTGTAGGCGGCGGAGAGGAGCACGGCGCTCACGTCCGGAGCGGACAGGACATCTTCGAAGATTTTCAGGCGCAGAACTTGCGCAGCTTTTGGAACAAAAGACTTGTCAAAGCGGTGGCGGCTGTGAGCTTCCAGGGATGGCTGGAGAATCTGGTGCTTTTGGTGCAGGGAGCCGCGGACCATGTGGAGGTGCTGCGGGAAGCGTGGATGCGCCGGGCGCTGAGGTCTCCGATGGGCTTCGTCATTAAAGCCGTGGGTACGTCCTCCAGCGCCGCCTCAGTCCATTTCCTGTATGAAAAACAGTGCAATTTCAGACGCGGGTGGAGATCGCGGGGTGAAGCACCGATAAACCGTCTGTTTTCGCCTGTGAGCTGACCAGGAGCCGTGCCAGTTCCCGGAGTTGGGAAACGTCAATGTTGTCGCATTTATGCGGTGATCAAATTCATACTCCAACAGTATAACAGTAGTGTTTCTGCTGTTTGTTCAGTCTGGGGGAAGTCCTTGAGACAGTAGTGGCCACACGAGACCAGATCACATGACCAGAGGCCTGTATGATGGTATGAAATGCAGGGCCCCTTGCCCCACTGTGTCTACCAGGTGGTCCACCTTGTTGTGCTAAGTGTTCATCGCCTGTGGGGGAGCGTAAATGGCTGGAACGTGGGGGAGGGTGACAGTGGGGGGGCAACACCTTGCTAGGCTTGGACCATTCCCATGCCTTTTGTGATGCGTTAAGCTGGGGGCAGCATGCTCATTCACACGGTGGGGTCACCCCACATGAAAGTTCATGTGAAACAGCATGACTGTCTTTCCCATCAAGCAGTGGGGGCTTACAAACAAGCATTTCTCATTAATTCTCTGTATGCAAGTTAAAGCCCTCACCATCCACATCAGTTAGGATGCTCCTACACTCAGCTTGGTGTCTGTTCGTGTCCATGGCGTCATATTGGCGCTAACGCACTGTAACATATGCTGTGGTATGTGTTTAAATGTATTAATTTATCTGAATCTTTTATCCAAAGTGACCTAGAGTAGAATAGAGTAGAACGTGTGTGCTCCCAGGGATGTGAACCCACAACCTTTGTGGTGTTAGCACAATGCGCTGCTTGTTGAAATACAGCAATGAAAGTGTTTATAAAGCTCACCGATTATCGCACTGACTGTGAATGGGCAGCTTACCATTTTCCGACGATGATGGAGGTTCGATCTTCAGCAGGTGCCTTAAATTTTTCTGAATTATGGAATCAAGGGTTAAACAAGAAAAACACCATTTTGCCTATATGTTTAGAGCCCCCCCACCCCACCCCACCCCAGCAGGGATTAGCTGATGTTGTACATTTAATTTATTGCGCAGACATTTTTATCCAAAGTGACATACACGTTTGAGAAAGCAGGGTTTGGCGGTCCCTGGAGCAATTGCAGGTAAAGGGTTTTGCTGAAGGACACAATGATGAAATCACTCAGCTGACCTTGGGATTTCAACCAGCCTCTTTCCAGTCACAGGGGCCTAATCCACTGAGCCGCACCATCCTCCAAAGAGTAAAGTCTGAGATTCAAACCCACAACATTCAGGTTCAAAGGTTGGTTTTCCTGCCACTGCCAGTTGCCCACCCCCACCCCGCACCTACAACTTGTTCCAGGCAATTAACTGCTTCTGACAGACTTAAAGAATAACAGATGTCACCTCTGTGAATGTTTAAGCTGCTCTAAGGTCTTTCCTCCTGTGGGAGTGTTCCCGCCTCCCATGGTTTGCGAGGAATGCCACAGCCTGGGCTGTCAGATGGGCAGTGGAGGAAGTCGCCCTACAGTGGCCCTCGTCTGGGCACAGCACCCTGCCCAACCTGTTCAGCTACCACATCGCACCGAAACCTGAGTCGCCCTACAACAAAACAGGCGGCCAGCAGGCCCCAGGGAGGGAGCAGCAGCATTTTACCGGAACAACAAGGCAGAACAACTCTGTCTCAGGCCTGCCCACACACCGGTCTACATAAGCATGTGGGTTAAGTTCTGAGAGAAAAAAAGAAAGCGTTTTATTAAATGGAAAATCCTTTGGGAATACGCTGGCTTTTCCCCGGGCCCCGGTGTCACTTCCTGCTACACTGATGCAATTTGAAACATCATACTTCATCTCCAGTGAGTTTGCAACAAATACACCGAGCAGAGCTGAGCTAGCCAGACCTCAAACACAGCCGGGGGAGGGGGGTCACGGGGGCTTTTTCGTGGTTCCTGGCATGATGTGCAGTTGCCATGGCAGCCCACAGGCACTCGTGCATGCGACAAAAGCCCTGTGTGTGTGATGCACGGTCTTGAGTTAGCAGCAGCGCAGAAATTCAGCCACGGGCCAGTAAGACCCTGTCGTGACTGCTACCGCCACCATCACAAACAGGATGCGGTTCACCTGGGGGACACGGTCCCCTCAGCACACAGGGACAGAGCCTGCTTTCAAAGGGCGCTGCCCCCTCCTCCTTCTCCCAGCTCTAATTCCTGGGGCTCTTTTCATCTCCAGTTTTTCCTCAGAATTTCCCAAACAATGAGCGGAATTAGAACAGGATATCCAGTGACAGCTGAGAACTACCCCCCCCCACCACCACACACACCCACCCACTCCCAGTGGCACTCCGATGACAGCATGAATGCCTCGTGCTGACCACCACTACTATATACACTGTCCTGAGCTGTGCATCCCTTCAAGGAGATTGTTCACCTCCCCCTACACCTGTTTGTGTGCCCCTGTTTCACTCCCAGCTAAACATCTATCAGGGGAGGATGAATGTACAGAATTAATATGCGGTCAAACTAGCATGAAAAAAATACTCTCGTCTCATCCACTTCCATTATAACTCTGTGACTGCAGATTTCTCACTTCTGGTAGCAGAGCGATTTCATCTTAATTGAACTCTGACCCGTGAATTTTTGTAGCTCGACCAGTCAGGTACAGTGTGGGTGGGGTTGACATTTCAGCCTCTCCAGCTGTGCAGCACCCAATTCCTTTTTGACAGTCTACTGCCAGAGTATAAATTTGTAAACTAGAGAATAGCTATATGAGTGGCAGGGAACATTCAAACGGGTCTCGAAGGTAGAAAACGTGTTACTGTGCATTTTATAATATCGCTAGTCTGTATGCTTCACACCTAGCTTACCAGACTTGAAGGCTAATATTAAAATCTGCATTTATTTCATTGTGTGCTACTAATTTCAGCAGTACTGACCAGTGAGGTACAAGAAAAAAATGTAATAAGTAGTTTTCAAATATATGTTTTAAAGGCAAAGTGTATGTGACTAATTCCTTCTTAACATCACTGCACCAACACTATCTTGCAACAAAATGTCACACCCTGAACCACACCCATTTTCACTACGAAGACTATACTATACTAATACTATTTTTTTTTGTGCTAGTGTGACCATGACTTTACGCTTTCTCCCTGTATATGAAGCATGTGAGATTCCCAGCCCCCTGCACTATAAGTAATCTGCTAAACATTCATATTTTCATGAACTATTTTCTGCATGTCAGAAAAAACAGCCGACGTACATCATGTTCTTACCCCCTTTAACCTGGCGTGGGCAGGGAGCAGACTCAGAATACCCATGTTTTGGCAGAGGGGGCACTTCCTGTTACCCATGACCTTTGACCCGGCTGTCTTTGCGTTGTCCTCACAGGTGACCTGAGCCCCGTGCAGATGAGCCCTATAGCACAATCCCAGTTCATTCCCCTGTCGGAAGTGCTGTGCTCTGTCATTTCGGACATGAATGACACCCATGTCACTGTCACCCAGGAGGCTCTGCTCAGCCATATGGCCGCAGCCCACCCAGGTAGGTGACACACAGCCGCCCGAGAGGAGTGTTGCCATCACAGCAGCTATTAACTGTCGCACGCCATCCACCCAGGCATGGCCATACCCGGGCCGGACATCCTGCACAGCGCGCTGGGCTCCTTGATCAAAGACAGGAAGATTTACCACACAGGGGAGGGCTACTTCATCGTCACTCCTCAGACATATTTCATTACCCACCGGCGGTGCTGGCCCTCTGGGGAAGATGAGCCACCGTCCCCCCCTCCCGTCACCTACCTGCTGAGCACGGAGAGCTGCGTGGAGGCAGCCACGGCTGCCCACTGTGGCTCCTGCAGCTGCTTCAGTGAGCTCACCAGCAAGAGCCTCGGGCCGCCCAATGAGCCCAGGGCTTCCGTGAAGCACCGGTCCACCTCCACGACTCTGGACCAGCACGGGAGCCGTGCACAAGAGGACAAGCCTGGGCGCCGCTTTGGCCTTGGCCTCTTCCGCCGCAACCCAGCCAAGAAGGACAGGGCCAAGAAGGAGCTGGCCACTTTCTCTGGGCAGTTCCCCCCTGAGGAGTGGCCGGTGCGAGATGAGGACGACCTGAACAAGTTACCACGTGACCTGGAGCACGCCATCATCCGGCGCATCAACCCCGCGCTCACCGTGCACAACCTGGCCAGGCACACCGTGCTCATGAAGAAACTGGAGGAGCATGGGACGCAGAAGGGCACGTCCACGGAGGGGCCCCCGCCGCAGGCCACCAAGGCTGACCGGAGCAGGCAGAGAGGACACGCCTACGTCAGGAAGCAAGGAAAGGGTGAGGTGGTGGCAGCGATGGCTGCCGCAGATGAATGGCGCTGGGAGCCTTCTGGAGATGCCAAGGATCTGGACAAGAAGCGCATCGAGAACCCCTTCCAGCGAAGAGAGAGACGGCAGAAGCATGGTCACCGGGGTCAGAGGAGGAGGGACGGCAAGGCCCAGCTGCCTGACCGGGTGAGCGGGGTCAGTCACAGGTCAAAGTCTTGGGATCCCTGTCAGACAGACCCCAGCAGATCGTCTGCTGTCATGGAGGAGCCCTACGGGGGCCTTCGCTCAAGCCCTGGAGGGGAGTGCGGTCCTGGTTACCCAGACGCTAGCACCCTGAGAATAGATGACAAACTGAAGCAGAGTAAAACCAGGAGCAGGGACTCCCTGGATGGGAGGCCGGAGGACACCAAACAGGGCAGGACCTCAGACCGCAGGAGTGTGTATGGCCAGATCGGTGAGGTGGACATCTCTGTGCCTCAGGGGCCCTGCACAGGAGGGCCAAAACAGGGGCCAGACCGTGTACTCGCAACGCAGCCAGGCCCATGGGACGTACATGGCAGGACGCTCCACCATGGGCCACCAGAGGGTGGCACCTGCAGCTCCCTCTACCTGAACGAGGACTCCGTGACTGACTGCAGTGCGACACCTCAGAAGTGCTTCGCCCACATCCAGGCCTCCCATGCTGCCCTGACGTCAGGGGGCGGCACAGCATTGAGCAGAGGCTTCCCTGGCGACGCGGGGGAGGATTCTCGGCAGGGCCACTCTGGCGGCCCCAACGTGGGCCCATCACCTGAGACCCAGGGTGTAGGCAGGGCCATGTGGACTCAGGTGTGGACCATCAGCACAGAGGCCCCCAGCCCAGCACCCAGGGGAGGAGACAGCAGGACGGGGCTGGGCGATGGCCCCCAGGGGTCACTTGAGCCCCACAATGCCCTGTTTGCCGTTAAAACTCATCAAGACAGACCAGCAGAAGCAGGAGAGAACCACAGCAGCCCAGGGGACAGTGGCGTCGACTCGCCCAGGTGAGCGGCCCACAGAGCCAGTCCCCACATTATTTATTGCAACCTTCCTCTGGGGTCACATGACCAGATATGACCACGCCTTGACCGTCATAAGAGCTCTCCATTGCTGCACTTATATCCTGAGCCCATTTCCTCAATCTGCCCGCAGGACTCAGGTCAGCATGACGCCCAGCACCTGCGATGCCCTGACAAGCCTGCAGCAGCAGCAGCAGGAATTCTTGCAGGCTGCACAGCCATCCCGCCCCCAGGCCACACTGATGCAACTCACACCAGTCATGAATGTGTGAGCAGGACAGCGGTGTATCATTGAGAAGGTGGCAGTCAGGACACACAGCCAGCTGATGTACATGTGTAAATAGAGCCCGAGGTCCCTGCAGGAACATTTGTGTATTTATGGCTTTCGTTCTATAATTTTATACACCGATTTCTGGACAGATCATTAAGGTTTTTAATTTTCTAACTTTTGACAGTACTTTCAGTGAATAAAACGATGTACTCAGTTTCTGAGTTACCAGATCAGTATCTTAACATTAATGGCACAAAAAGTAGATTTTTAAAGATGTGCAAACAGATAAATCTGATAACGATGTTTTAGGTCCTGTAGCTACAGGTGGTCACGATCTGCAGCTGACCTTAGATCAGCAGCATCTGAGCACCGACTTTTTAAAAAGGCCACACAGTAGCTTTCAGTGGAGTTCTGTGAATATCACTATACACTGTCACACAAATACACTGGCACTGTCACAAAGAACACATTTGCTGCACACACAGGCTGCTGTTCATTGTCATTCGTTCAGAAATAACTGACAGCAGAGCCCTCTAGTGGACAAATCACTGCAAAATCTCAGATTTGGAAGAGCAAATCTATTTCCCTATTTTAGTTTCCCACAGTATGTAATTCACATTGCCATTGTAACTAGCTTTCATTTCCATTGGCGTGAGGCAGGATATTCTGCATTTTAACCACCAATTGGGGGGTAGGTCTGACAATCTGAATACAGATATCCTGAGTATTTGGCACTGTACAAATTCCCCAGAACATCACCGCTGTAACATACCAGGTCACAGCAGCTAAATGCTAAGGGCAATGAGCATCACATTATGCGGAGGACTAAACTCTACCTCAACATCTGGGCCTGCAACTTGCACCGCGTTTCAGAGACCCAATAAACAGCTATTAAAACATACTTTAATCTTTGAGGGCAATTTGAATAGCCAAGCAGTGTGTGGAGATTAGGAAATGGCCTCACCCTCACAGCCGTATCCTACCCCCCAAAGGAACTAATGAAGCGCATAGGTTTGGTTTCAAAATTGGCAAGGATTACATCTGCCCCTAACCTCCCACCCATGTAAAAACATAAATGGTACTCCCATAATATTGATAACATGTCCCCATGTACCTAAATCTATGCCTTCAGAGCCATTCTCAAGACAACACCAGAGGCTCAAAGCCACTGAACGAAGGGCAGGAATAAGCAGGACGAAAGCTCACAGGATCACATGCTTCGTACAGCCTGAGGCAGGCAATCAGCCGTGATGTCATTCACTTCCAGCCCGATGGTTCTTACACTAGAAAGGCCAGTGGTAGTAGACCTGTAACCACATCAATCCACCCTATCGAGGTACTTACACTGAACCGGAAAGTAGGCAACAGATCGGGCAGCTTGTGTGGGGGGGACTAACATCACGAAGCCCTCCCACCTGGAACTGTCTGTCTGGCCAGTGCCCCAGCAAGTCACAGAGACAGGCAGCCGTTTGAATGTGATGATTTATTTCATGCTTTGTACAAGATTGTCTGCCAAATATTAACATTAATGCATAATATGCAACTGATGTATACGTAAGGGATTAATAAGCAGCATCATAGCCGGTGGAAACGTGAAGGGTTCTGCCAAAGAGAACATGTCCGCCGAGCAGTTCTCGCTCCGCGCCCACCCACAGCAGACCCCCAGCTCCCTACCAGTCAGGCAGTAACACAAACAAGGGTGAACAGTCAACAACCTTTATTTATCCATATGTGTCACTCCAAACCTGGGAGACAGCTGGAACAATGGTGAGCCTCTGCAGTCAGAGGTCAATCAAAAGTATGGACCAACCAGATTGTAACTTACTCTAATTATCTATACTGTTGCCAATCAATAGACAGGAAAATTAAAAGACAATAGTAACATATTGGAAACATATTTCATATACATAGAAGCCAAACCAAAATAAACGTATCAATGAAGTCAAAGGAAAACATAGGTTAGTATGTTTAGGAACAAAAGGAGCTAGCCAAAACCTTACAAATATTTTCATCAACAGCTTGGCATACAATTCTACACGGCATGCAATAAGGCACCTATCTCTAACACAATGATTAAGCCTAAGCTACACGCTGAAGCACAATTAGCCCAAAGCAAATTAGAACGCTCACACCCCCTTAAAAACATCCCATCCATTTCCCTTTCAATAATCCAAACGATATTCAAAAAAAAAAAAAAAAAACATGTATGTAAAATAATCGTACACAGGACAGTAAGTAGAAAGCACAAGCCCATGGAATTGGACATCTGAAGATGCTAAGGTCTCAGTAAAAGCGAGCTATGCTATTTGTCTTGATAAGTACACACTACGATCTATAACACAGTCGAACTGGATAGCCTGTAGAATGTATTCTGAATAAACATTAACTATGTGCTATACAACGCTAATTCATCGTTTCCAAAGCAATTGCAAGGAATATTCTGAATGTGTTAATATGCACAACCACATATTGTTAATATACATTTGGTATTACAGTACCAGGGACCTGGCCGGGGTCTCTTTGAAGGAGTTTTCAGAATGCCACAGGATCACATCAACCCCTCCACACACGCGCCAGCATCGAACTCGCCACTGGATGGTGCCAGCGGGTCCGAAAGGCACTCGGCAGAGAAGTGCCGTGTCGATGTGGAGGGAACACGGGCGGCGCTAAAGACCGCGCTGTAGGGAAGTCGGGGCGCCCCCGCCAGCACCCCACCGAGTTGCGGGAGCGTGGACTCGTCTCGAAGTGGCAGCCGCCACGGCTCGGCGCTCCCCACGTGGGAAAACGCCCAGATGGCAGAATCTGTGCGGCTCGGAATCTTAATCCTTTGCTGACAGCTTTCCGAATCTGCTCAGCACTTCCCCATGACGGGGCAAGTGGGCCCCACAGGCAAACAGGTCAGAATAACCCAAAGTACCTACCAACAAACTATTTACACCATTACTGACAGCATTGCAAAGTCCGCAAAGAATTAAAATGTGGGAAATTGCACCGTCCACATCAATTTGAAGATGAAAGCCAACGTAAACCTTGAGGCAGGTGGGCAGGCAGGACCCTCTCAGCGATCAGGCACAAGTGCCTCGCAGGTATCTCACACGAGATACATTCAGGGTCATTTGTGTGTTGCCTGAATACAGCCCGGCAGCCAACGTCAAGCTGTCAGCAAAAGGTTATTTCTCCCGACACCGAGTGCGAATCGCGGCCCAAACGTCTGGACTGTTTGAAAAGGGTCACTCATCCGTCGCAGCTTTGTATACCTGGAGTAGCTAAAGACAGGAGCATGGCGAGAGGCGCCTGAGCTGACAGGACGCGCCCGCCCGCTCGCGCATCACTGGTCTAGGTGGACCCGGTGGTGCCGGGACAGAGAGGACGAATGATTGAAACCCTTCCCGCACTGGGAGCAGCGGTAGGGCTTCTCTGCATTGAGAATGCGCTGGTGTTTCAGGATGGTGGTATGAGGGAAGCCCTTCTCTGCCTGGGCGGCCGTGTATGCAGCCTTCTCCTCCAGGTGGACCCGCTGGTGCCTGGACAGCGAGGAGGAGTGGTTGAAGCGCTTGCCACAGTGATTGCAGCTGTATGTCTTTCCGTCTAGGTGAGTTCTTTGGTGCCTCGACAAGGAGGACGAGTGATTGAAGCTTTTCTCACAATGGCTGCAGCTGTATGGCTTCTCTCCCGAATGCATGCTGCGCTTTAGGCTTGAGCCAAATGGAAATCCCTTCCCCCCCGGGGTGCAGCTGTACATTTTGTCATCTAGATGGATGCGGTGATGCCGGGACAGGGAGGAGGAGTGGTTGAAGCTCTTCTCGCACTGGGAGCATCTGTACGGCTTCCCGCCAGAGTGGATCTGCTGGTGCTTCTTGAGGTGACGCCTCCTCACAAAGCTCTTGCGGCACATGGTGCACTTGTAGGGCTTCTCGCCCGAGTGCACCCGCTGGTGCTCCCGCAAGGTGGTAGCTGCAGCGAAACACTTGCCACACTGGGTGCAGCGGTGGGGCTTGTCGCCGGGGCCGGCGCCACCCACGTGGATCCTCTGATGCTGCTTCAGGTTGGACGCTGCGGTGAAACTCTTGCCACACTGGCCGCAGCTGTATGGCTTCTCGCGGGCGTGCATCTCCTGGTGCTTCTTGAGGTGGCGCCGGCGGACGAAGCTCTTGCGGCACTGTGAGCACTTGTAGGGCTTCTCCTCCGAATGCAACTTCATGTGCTCCCGCAGGGTGATGGCCGCTGCGAAGCCCTTGCCACACTCAGAGCAGCGGTGCGGTTTATCAGCAGCATGGATCAGTGAGTGTGCCTTCAAACCAAAGGCATCCATGCAGCTCTTGCCAACCACCTCCACCCCTGCCCCATACGGCTTTTCCTTCAAGTGGATTTTCAGGTGCTCCTTCAGGCTGGACTCCACAGCAAAGCTCTCGCCGCACTGGATACAGCAGTAGGGGGCGGCCGCTTTGTGGATCTCGTAGTGCTGGTGGAGGTCTGAGGCACTGTCAAAGAGCTCCCCACACTCGTTACAAATCAGTCTCTGAGCCTCGTGGATCACCACACCGTTTTCCGTCTCCACCATCAGTGCCTGGTCTTCTGCCTTGATTATGTGTGTGCCATCCGCCCCACCTATCTGCGTCTTGATGATGTCACCCAGCAGGCTCTCGCTGGTCACACACTTGATTTCAGCCCCAGTGTAACACTGCAAGTCTGTCTGGTGCTCCGCCTTCGTGTAATCGTGATCTGTCTCAGCTATGATCTGGTCGGAATCCACACAAGGGACAGAGCCCAGCTCGGCACCCAGACCCTGGATCTTAGACAGGTGTGCGCCGTGAATATGGTCCAGATCGTGGTCCCGCTTCACATCCAGAGCCATGATCTCAGATCCTGACGTATAGTGCACCTCAGTGACCTGACTGTGCGGTATGACACACTCGGAACCCAGGGTGTCCAGCCCCGGCGTGTCACACTCAGTCTCTGACTCGGCCATTATAACAGACTCCAGCCTGACGGCTTAGAGGGCTCCTCTTAGCGAGCCGGGCTTGTCCTTTGGCGGCGCTGCCGTGAGCCCCTGTACGCTGATGCAAAGCACACCACCTGCGAGGAGGACAGGGACACGGCAAACTCACATCAGGACATCGGGCAGGCTGTGCCAGTTCCAACCATGCAGTCCTTCACAACCCCCCACCACCACCACCCACATCAAGCAGCATAGATCAACCGTAAATAACAGGACCCCATAAAGAGGGTGTGTCAGACTCCTGAGAGTGCCCATCCAGGCGACAGCAGGGCACCATCACCACAACACCGCCGAGGAGCAACTTCCTGGTCACTTGGAGCAGCTGCGTAGAGGACAGCAGCACACACACAGAGACACCGCTCATGTACATAAAATGCCTCGACACCAATAAACGACACATTTCAAAATAAAGCACGTACATTGCAAAAACACCTCAGCCTTTCACTTTAATGAGCGAGGTTTTAAAGCCCCCAACTAGACGCCTGAAGGCCCAAGCAGGAGGAGAAGACTCCCAACGCACCGCGCCCGCAGAGGCTGCGCCTAGGCCAAAACAGATCGCGGCCCTCCACACGCAAAACCTCTTGGACTAGAAAACGCAGTTTAAGGGCACCCAAAAACGGCCAATCATTCACCTTATAAATTATTTACAGAGGCGAGAGGCGGATCGGGGAGGCGCGCCGCACGCCAGTGCGTTCGGCGCAGGCATCTTGAGCCCCACTCCGCCGTCGAGCTGCCCTAAGATGGCCGCCGTCGACTTCCGCCCTTGAAAGCGCATTTCGGCGGTGCGCTCAACCAGGCAGGCCATCGCCTGCTTCACATGGTGACAAACTCCAGGGGACTGGGAGCGACGACGTCGAGTTCGCGGGGCGCCCTGCGGTGAGCTTAGCGGTACCCGGCTGCAATATGAGCGACGTAAAAGCCCGGGAAAGCGGCCCCCATCTTACATAATCAACAAAGCCACCGGCCGAGCAGGAGCGGAGGCCGCCCCGCCACACCGGGCGTCCCTGCTCCCCTCAGAATAGAAAAAAACTGCATTTTGAACCCCGAAATGCATGCGGAACCGGGACCACAGAAGTCCGCTGCCGCTTTCCGAGCAGCTACGGCCCGTGCTAACCGGGACTGCCAAGGTTAGCATCCGCAGCGGGGCCTGCTAACCAGGGCAGCCCCACCATCCTACGCCTCACGGCCGGGGTGCATATACAATTGCTAACAAACACCGGCTTCCAGCGCGGCCAATATCGGCCTAAGTCGACGGTTTTCCCACACAAAGGCGTGGAAGCTCTAATCTGGGGCTCGGCTTGCAGCGTGCGCCTAGCCGCTAGCGGGGCAGCAGCACGGCAGTCGGAGGCGGCTAGCCCATCGCTTCATTAAGCGCCGTAACCCACCCGTCACTCACCCGAGTGGCCTTTACTTTATTTCTGATCTACACGAAGCTGAGAAGGGAAGTTTCCCGTCGAATTTTGCGCCTGCGTCCCCTGTTTTCCAACTCTCGGCCGCCTGTCCGTCAGCTCGCCCTCCTTCTCCGCTCTTCCTCTCTCTGTTGCGCTGGCGCCACTGATCTACTGGCGCCAACAGCGTCGACGTCCTCATGCAAAGGATTTATCGCAGGCAATCCTGTATCGTGACACGCCGCTGCCCCCTGCGGGCCGGAGGTCCGAGCCGCCTCTGTTAGGATTCCTACGTGTGTTTCACTGTTCAGAATCAGATGTGGTTGTTGCAGACACAATGTACACACTATCAGGACGGTGAAAAACTTTGTCCCTGTATCTCAGTCACAAACTTACAACAAAAATGTAAAGAAAACAAAAGTAATAAGGTTCAACAATTTAAATATGCGACAGATCAAATAGATAGAAGACAAGCACGAGATATTGCATATTGCATTGTTTTGACGAGTACCAAACAGACCAAAAAGCAAGCGCCACGCGCGAGTGGGTCATGAATGGCCTGCGTTTGGTTTTAGTTGTTTATTTGTATGTGATTTCATCTAACAAGTGTTCATAATTCGACTTTAGTCTGAGCATATAACCAAATCTTCAGGTAATTCTGGTGTTTTTACAAATCTGCTAAACAGGTTTTCCCTTAATATGTGTATGTATGCGTCCTTCTCTGGGCAAAATGCTGATTATAAATGCAGTCAGTTTCACTTTTCAATTGCAATTTTCTTTTTGGTTATTACATTAAATGTAAATGCAGATAAAAATATAGCATAATTTAGCCGATAATATTCGCTAGAATTTGTCTTTTTATCTGTGTACGTTCATACATGTACACTGCAGCGAATTTCTTTCATTTATGTGGTCTTATGAAGTGGCATTACACCCTTTCCCACAATTACCGGGGTTAACTGACTGACGTTACCGCGAGCAGGACTAAAACTGAAAAGGTTGTGTTGCTTATAGTTTGTTTTGAGGTTGGTGGATCTCTCAAAATAAAGTCGTACAGAGAAAAACATTTTTTAAACTTTAAAAAACAAGAACGACATTTTTTTCTGGACCATGTCGGACCGTGTTAAAAAGATAAAATATTTCAAAAGCTAAAAAGGTGAACATATTACTAGGCTAAGGTATCATTTTAACAGAGTAATCCATATGCATTCATATACACTGCAGAAGTCGAGTTGTAAAGATATGTCAAATAAAAAAAAAAAATTGCTGAGCGGGGGTGGGACGAGACGGGGCTTTTCGTATTAAATCGGGTCCCCTAATTCAGCAACATTGATGCAATCGGTAGGTTTACTTTTTTGTGATCGCCAATTACATAGACAAATTATAGCAGTGGTGAGAGGGAATGGAATAGTCCTACCTATTTTCTAAGGGGATTGTTATTATCTTTTTTCCTACAGGCGGGGACAGCGTCCACGTGTACCCATCATAATTCGCGCATCTATCATAACCTTACTCGACCCCCGCATAAATCTCTAAAAATCGACTTCCACCAACAGGACTCTTGTATATGTCATCATCGTCACGACCCAGCTTGTAATATCGGCTACCAAACTGCTGACATGAAATCAGTTTCGCTGACCTGGAAAGGTCTCTGTAACATGGTTTTTAATAAATACAAACATGAACGTGCAATTTGACCACAAAATATAGACTTTCTGTACTATGGAATTCTTAACAAAATATATCCAATGAATAAATAAAATTATATGCAAATGAAACATCAGTATATATTGCACTCCTATAAAAAGAAAAATTCTGCACTTTTAAAAAGTCTGCGCTTCTCCAGCTCCGCCTGGTCTCTCTCTACCATCCAGGCGTTTGAGAAACTTCCAGTCATTAGCATCGGCAGGCGCGCACTGCGCTTGCTCAGTTCTAATGAGAAGAGATCACACAGACTCGCGTGCCGCGTATTTGCGCGTTTGTCTATGCAGAACAATCGTGTATTGTGTGTGTACACCATTTTAGTTGTATTTTTGTATTTCTCGGATTTAACTGGTTCAATGGTAGTAAATGGCTCGAAACATCTGGACCTTCACTGTAGGACCCTGCAGTCTGATATTAAGAAAACTGTTTTCTAAAATAAAATCTCGCATATACTTTCTAAGCATTTTAAAAGACTCATGTCATTTTCTCCATTCGTTGCAGTTTATCAGCCTGATTGGCTGTTTTGGTTATGTGTACCGCCCCCAGGTTGAAGGTCAGAAAGATCTGGCTTTACTGGTCTCACCTGTACCCCATTCCTACCTCACATTCCTACCCACATCATTCCAAGCTGAGTTTCACTGAAACCTGTCTCTGCCACCAGTCCTGACGCCGCCTCTGTACAAGGTGCCACCAAATGTCTCAGAGAAACAGCACAGGAGAGCAGGAACAGCTGGGCACAATGGGCAAGGGTCGAAGATCAGGCTCTGTCAGCCACCTCAAAGCTGAACATGCAGGGGTGCCGTGTGACTTTTGCACTAGGAAGAAGCACAAAGCTGTCAAGTCCTGCCTGTCATGCCTGGCCTCTTACTGCGAAACTCACCTGCAGCCTCACTACGAATACCCGGCTTTTATGAAGCACGAACTCGTCAAAGCCACAGGAAAAATCCAGGACAAGATATGCCCTCGGCATGACAAACTGCTGGAGATTTACTGCTGCACAGATCAGCTCTGTATCTGCTCACTCTGCATGATGAATGAGCACAAAAACCACAAAACAGTCCATGCAGCAGTAGAAAGGACCGAGAAACAGGTAAGGACATAAAGTGCATGATGGCCACCCACCTGTCTAGCCTGCTGTTAATTTAGATGTTTGCTAAACTCATTCTTACCTGAAACTTGCAGATTCCTGATCAGGGCATGTGCTCAATAATAATAATGCAGCTCTGGAAAAAATTAAGAAACCACTCTGTATTTAAAAAAATCTGCATTCTTAAATCCTGATTTAATCCTGGTTCTGCTGCCCGAAGGCTACATTGCGAGACAGGTTGCTTCTAGGCTCAAAGTTTGTAAGACAGCAGTATACAGGTGAGGCAGGAGACACTGGCAATGACCAAAAACCAGCCAGTTAGAGGGCAGAAGCGAGTTTCTAATGCCAGAGAGGACCATCCACTTATCTGGCAGTGCCTCATAAATCGGAGAATGACCTCAAATGACCTTCAAAAGGAATGGGAAACATTAAGTGGTGTGAAGTGCACTGCTAGGACAGTTCATATCAGGCTCCTAGAAACAGGACTGAAGACCCATAAAGCAAGGACTTCATCAATGAGAAGCAGGGAAGAGCCAGGCTGGAGTTTGCAAAATTTATATTTTACACAGACACATTCCCATAAACTGAGAAATAAGTGACACTAAAAATGTTGCCGTGGTCTCTTTTTTTCCCAGACCTGTACGTATGTTACTGAATCAGTTCATATAATGCAGTAGGTTACAACAGGAGCCCTCCACCTAGCACATCTCTGCATTTAAATTCATTGCATTTAGTTCATAGCTTGGGTCTTTTATTGAGGATCAGTATGAATATGAAAGACGCTGTTACAGAAGCGATAGCAGGCACTGCACACAGAGTACCTTATGGGGGCGCTGTGTCCAGATACCGCTGAGAAGGGATTTACCACATACCTCTATATGTTCACAGAAGCTTTTAGGTCCAACCTTACTGCAGTCCCAGCAGAAGATCCAGGGAAAGGTGAAGAGATGGCAGGATCTGAATCAGACGGTGGATCTTTTCAAGGTGGGCACAGATGCTGGAGAAGGGTTAGGCCTGATCAGCGTAGCTCTCCAATGAGAGCAGATTTGGGGGAAATCTGACTTAACCAATCACATGTCTTCTCCTCTCTGCATATCCTGAAGCATTCTGTACAGACGGCTATGGAGGAGAATGAAAGGATGTTCACCGACTTCATCCGCTCTGTTGAAAGGAGACACTTTGAGGTGAAAGAGCTGATCAGAAATCAGGAGAAGGCTGCGGTCTCCAAAGCAGAAGGCCTCCTGAGCAGACTGGAGCAGGAGATTACGGAGCTGAGGGGGAGACACTCGAAGCTGGAGCAGCTCTCGCAAACCGACGATCACATTCATTTTCTTCAGGTAACTTCTCTCCTGGTGCAGCAGCACGCAGCATACAGTGAGCAGTGTCTCTCATAGGTGACCTGATGGGAACTCTCAGCAAACCTGTCCATCTCCATTCTCTTCTGAACAGAGCTGGCAGGTTTTTGGTGCTCCTTCCAGCTATGAAGATCTGAACAACATCAGTGTCAACCACCAGGTCTCCTTTGTTGCTCTGAGAAAAGCCATATCGGACATGAAAAATCAACTAGAGGATGTCTGCAAGGGCGAAATGGACAAGATTACCGCTAGAGGTGTGTAGTCTGCATACTTTTTGGATATGAAACACAGCATTTTTGTCTCATCGATCAAGAATATTATTAAAAAATCTGAATTAGGTGAACTTTCTCACTTTTATGGAACCTAAATATATATGATATAGACATGCCCCATCCTATAAACGGCTTGTGTTCATCTCACTAATACCTGCCTTCTGTTCATTGCCACCCAACAGCAAGAGATATTCAAATTATAGAGACCAGAGAGCCCAAGGCCAGTGATGACTTCCTACCCTGTGAGCAAACACTCCTACTGGACATGAGCTGTCTCTACACAGAGACACCAGAATGTTCCAGGTTGAATGACAGAAAGCTTGTGCAGAGACTGATGTTACACTCTTCTCTAGTCCCATGTGCATCTTTCTGTGTGACTTCAGGACAGTCAACCTGCTTCCTTACAGATTAACACAGCACCGTTTTACGGGCCTTGTGACCGTGTTGTCTTTATCTTCTTCCATCAGATTCCTGCCAGCTCATGCTGGATCCCAACACGGCCCACAGAAAGCTCGTCCTCTCCAAGGGGAACATGGAGTTGACAATGAAGAGCCAGGAGCAGCCGTATCCCAGCCACCCTCAGAGATTTGACCACTGGCAGCAGGTTTTATGCACGGAGGGCCTGAAAGAGGCCAGATTCTACTGGGAGCTGGACTGGAAAGGCAGCGAGGTAGATATAGCAGTGACCTATAAAGGGATCAGCAGGAAAGGCGACAGCAACAACTGCAGCTTCGGCTTGAACGACAAGTCCTGGAGCCTGTACTGCTCACGCTCAAAATGCTGTTTCGTACACGACAACGTGAGCACCACGCTGGCTGTGCCAGAATCTTCCAGAATTGGGGTCTTCCTGGATCACCGCGCTGGAATCCTGAGCTACTACAACATCTCCGATACAAGGAAACTCATCCATCGAATCCAGACCTCATTTACTGAACCACTGTACCCGGGCTTTGGGCTCTGGGGTTACGGGTCGTCGATATTTCTCCACTAGTCATACAAAGCATGCGTTTCTGCTCTTAGTCGTTACATTACTGGGGAAATCTGTAATAACATTTTCTCTCTGCAACAAACAAAGCAGGGTACTTACAAGAAACTGATATTCTTGTGTTATTTACATATTAATTTTTTCATATGAATATGTATGTATGCAAAACTTTTCATGCATTGCACATTTTCATTAAATGAATATGTATTTAAAATTAATACCCACTGTACTGATAATTACTTATTCCTGCATTGGCTGAAATAACGTGAAAGGCTCCATACTTTAAACACATGATAGTATTAGTTACAGGCAAGTTGAGAACAACAGTATGAGGATGGATGTCAGTGAGTCACTCAGCACTCCAGCTGTGCCCCTATATATAGGTTGGAGAAGCCATGCACACATTATGTGAGATAGTGGAATGTACCTTTACAGGACCACATGGGTGAAGCTGCATCTTTTCTGCTTATGGGCTAGGTACGCTAACGATGCTCCCCCTCTAGAATGCCTGGCACACTGCGGAGCTGGGCTAGCCCACCTGCTGTACAACAGGAGGGTAAATGATGCAATACATCACAGCAACGTACAGTTGGTAAGAATCTGCAAAGAACCCCCCCCAGAAGCCCGGAGGGGTGGTACTGTTTAGATGGAGAAAAATGCTCCTTATGGCAAAACACCAAACTTTAAATCCATTTTACATTGTTTCCTCATTTAGTATTTATATCCATAGACATTCACAGAGTCTGAGAATCTGACAAGGAGAGTCTGCAATCTCCTTGTCCTAAATCCAAACATTTACCACTAACATGCCTGGGCTGCTGAACATCACCCAGGGTTTCTTTCAAGACAAGTTATGTACTTATCTAGTTACTTAGGGAATGATTAGCATGAGTTAATAGGAACATTTGAGATGAGGTCAATGAGCAAAGGCAGAGGGGGGCAGTAAGATTCCCAGAATGCCATTGGATGTAGATCACTGGCAGGGCCTGTGGTGGAAGTCCATGTACAACACTGATGAGGGAAATGCCCATGTGTTCTGCTTCAGGGCAGCCTGTGGGTGGAGATGCCTTATCCAAAGCCTTTCAGTTACACCTGCCCTGCAGGTGTACAGTAAACAATGACTGTTTTTTACTCTCAGACTCTTGGGTTTACAGTATGAGCAGGATATTATAGCCGTCTGCACTGTATAAATTACAGGTGTATGAAATGGATCCAAACCAGTTAGCTAGCAAGTTAAGAATCAAACAATCATTTCATGGCCCGTGCCTGTTTTTGACTGCCCTCCTGTGGTGGCAAAAGGTAGTGCAGATTGGACCGACCGACGTCCTAACTCTGCAACGCGAAATAATTTCAATTTCCAGGATAAGCTCCGAACCCCTGCGACCCAGAATAGGACTAGCGGTTGCAGAAAACAGATGGATGGATCCAAGATATAAAACAGAGGAAACATAAACAGTATTGTTAGTTCACTTTTCCATCAAGTACAGCATAAGAGCATCAAACAGGATACGGTTAACATGTATTACAGAATAGAATCGGTTCCCTAAACAAGATTCGTTTACATATATGGTAGAAGCATGTGATTAACGTACGTCAGATCATGCCAAATGTGTTAATGTGCTGTCGGTGCTTTTTAGCTCCGACAGGAGGCTGACCTGACGGGTTCGTTTGGTTTGCATGGATCTAGACAATGGAGACATGCAGATTAGGTAGTTCGGTAGTCTAGCAGTCTTCCCCCATTGATGGATTTCTTCTATCGCCGTTTTCCACCATTCGCCTGAATGAGTTACAGTAGTGCAGTTAACACAGCAAAGAAAGTGCCAAAAGTCTACCTAATAGGAAAATAACCCAATTAAATCAAATCAAATTAACCAAAGTCTGGGAGGGGAAAAAATGAAGAAAAAATATAACCAATTATACAATACCAGTTTATAGGTAATCGCTCTTTAAATCCCTTGCGTTAAGCCAAAAGTGCCAGTAAGAGGAGCTAAAAAAAGTTAACAACTTGCCATTGGACCAAGCAGAAGAAACATTTGTATGTATAGTGTGATCGAAAGTTGTCCATTTACATTAGAAAAGTAACGCATACAGCCTATATTAAAACTATGATTAAGTGACAAAGTGGCTGTGTGTGACTTAAAAACAGCTTGTGTTTAAACTGTACGGAAAGAGCATATTTTTAACTCTCATGCACGTCGTTCAGACCACCGACGATCATGCATCCAGACAAAGGGCAACTTTGGTCAGCTAACTGGAGTGAGATTTTCAATTCGAGACAAGTTTGCGCACGCATGTACATGGATGTAACAGTTTTATTAACTTGTAAACAGTCTGTAGGGTTTAGAAACTACTCCAACGCTTTTGATGTAGCTTATTTTAGGTTTATAATGGAATAATATGAATTTTCCGTAAGATTTCTTGCGTGAGCTTGAGAGTCTGAAAGCGCAACTCTCACACCAGATGCATGAGAGTTGGCAACCCTGCAGACGTGATCGAAAGCAATATGATTCTTACATTTTGTAATGACATTTTTAATTATAATTAGTTCTTATCTTCTTTTAGTCTTTAGTGCAGTAGTTTTAAAGAAGTGTATTTGTATGAACCGTGAAAGAACTCTTCCGGACCCTGCAGTGTTCGATTGCTCTTCCTGGCTGGATCGGGTTATCGTAGGTTGATACTATGCCTGGCAGCATTCGCTGACCACGGTAGGTCGCTGTCCTGTCCTGCTCTATTTGTCAGTAGGTATGATGGTTTTACGTAATCTTTAATATAAACTGATGGTGTCTAAATTGTTGATAGGTGTGTGCGTGCATAAGATAATATTTTTAATGTAGTCTTTAGTACTGCTGGACTGTTTACAACTGCGGACAGTATCGCGAACATCACATTAAATTAATGAATAAGATATTAGATGCATTAACTAAAGTTCATATATCTCGTTAAACGGAGGAATTATGGGACAACATTTTTTTGTTTTAGGCCGCTTAAACTGCTGGTCTTTAAAAAAACACAGAAATGGTTATAGTGGTTGGTTATTTTATGTTTATTCACTATCATCACATTAAATATGGTACCGTTGATGCTTTATTTATAACCAGGGATTGAGATCACAGTACGCAAGTACACATTAGCGGTATGAAGTTAGCGATTAAAATCGGTGACAATTTCTTGTCATAACAGCGCAAACGCACATAAAATGAGTAGGCATTTGCGCCGTTATTACGAAAAATGCCGCGAATTTTAATCTTTGTTCAGCGAATGGATAGCAGTGACGTCAGTCCCTGTTCATAGAGAAGGGGTGAGTGCAGACGAGCGAGACCGCCTGCGGTTTCCCATGGCGTGCTGCGGCCCGAACGTCGCATCCGGGGAGAGGCGGCTTGCAGGGGCTTGGCAACGCGTCCTCCTCAGTTTTTACACATCACATGTACTTTGTATCCTCAAGCAGGGATTACATAACGGGGTATGTTGAGTTTGAGCCAGTTTCTGACCGCATGACCTTGAGATTGAACGTGCTTTTAATAATTGATAGGCAGGCTGCAGGGAAATTAGCTTCTCACTGGCTGCATTCACTCGAGTTAAGGCTTGATAAACAGGCTGCCTCGGTTCAGAAAAGGTAAGTGATTCAGGAATGATTACATTTCTTCTTATTATTGGGTCTGGACAATGCTATTGAGTGAATTTATATAACAAACAGCCAAACAATGAGAAGGAGAATGAGGGAAAGTGAGTGTGATGAGTAGGAGGCTAAGATTTACACGGTACTGCTTTCTTGTATTGGCCAAATTGGGAAGTGTTTACATGACAGTACAATGGTATCTATTGACACAGACAGGGCTTCTCTCTCGCTGGTGAAACACTGCACCTGTTTTTTTCAGTATTGCTCATAGTGTCTAGTCCAAACGGAGCCCTGTATTTTCTCTTCTCTGCCCCAGCAAAATAAAGTTTACTGCAGCAAGTTTTTGAATGCTGGCTTATAGATGGTTAACTGGCAGACTATGAAAATTTTTAAAAAGTGTAGACTTTTATTCTCCCTACAAAAAGCTTACCGTATCTGATATGAAATGGATGTGTATGGTGAACAGTGCTGATTCTGTCCCGGCCCACGTCTGGCTTCTCATTTGTCTAGTGTAAATCTCATTTTTTGTGTAAATTTAAGGCATGAAATGGAACCCTGACACCTTTTTCTGCAGTGCTGTCCTTTACCCTGTAGGGGGAGCTCCTGGCCATGTGGTCACTGGGACTGGGAGCAATTGGTGCAGCCATTGCGGGCATCTTCCTTGGCAACACTGATTTGTTATTGGATAAGCCAGTGTCGGCCAGTGTGGAGTACCTGGGGGAGACTGATCTGAAAACAATAGCAGATGGTGAGAAAACTGTTGTTGTTTATGCTGGACTGGGCTACTAGTGAGCTGTTTACAGAAGCCCCTGGAGTGAGAAAGAGCTTTTTCTAATATGGCCATTGTGTAGTAAGGTTAGCAGTCCCCTGGCCTGATCCTAATTATGTTTAGTTAGCAAGGTTATTGTTTAAAGAGCAGAATTGGCCTGGTGCAGTGAGTGCTGTCTGTCTGTCTACAGATGAGAAGACGTTTAAGGCTGGGTCCCTGTGGGAGAGATCGGGGGCTGTTATCATGGCCGTGAGACGGCCCGGATGATTCTTGTGCAGAGAGGTACTGGTGTTGTTTCAGAGGCTGTTGGAATGCTATGGGGGAGGGGCTGTGACAGTGTGGACTGCTTTCTACATAGGAGGCCGCAGAGCTCTCCTCTCTCAAGCCCCAGTTGGACCAGCTCGGTGTTCCCCTCTATGCTGTCGTGAAGGAGAACATTGAGTCGGAGGTCCACGACTTCAAGCAGTTTTTCTCTGGCAACATCTTTCTGGATGAGAAGGTAAGAGGGCGGCTGACACGGTTGTCCAAGCGAGTGCTGCCTTGGCCCAATTCCGAAGTCTTCCTCCCTTTCAGCGATGTTTCTACGGACCTGCGCAGAGGAAAATGGGCGGCTTGGGGATCATTCGCCTGGGGGTGTGGGCCAACTTCCTGCGGGTCTGGAGGAGTGGGTACACAGGAAATTTGAAGGGCGAGGGTTTCGTCCTGGGCGGCGTATTTGTCATCGGAGCAGGAGAGCAGGTGCGCGTTGCACAGCGGCTGCTTCTCAGTGTGAAGGAAGTAGCAGATGTAAGCATGGATGGAGGCTGGGTCTTCCTCTGAAGTTACACCTGTCTTTGATTCCAGGGCATCCTGCTGGAGCACCGTGAGAAGGAGTTTGGAGATAAAGTCAACATAACCTCTGTCCTGGAAGCAGCCAGGAAGATCCAGCCAGAGAAATAGATGTGTTTTTGACAGACATGTCTTCTTGTGGGTCCCCACCAGGGAGCGCTGTTCGGTGTGGAGGTGACTGCTTCCCCCCACTAGTTTACTGAAAGTAGACTTAGATTTAGATAAGCATCCTGAACCCATATCACTTGCTGCTCTGTGTAAACCAGGGGCTGTGCCTGGGTGTCCACAGCCAGCTGTGTGTGTGTGTGCTCATGACAGCCAGCGCCTAACTCTGCTGAGGGAGCAGGCTAGATACTTCACCCACACACATGCCGCCATGGCTGTGGGCGCCCCTGCACGGACAGGTCTGACTGCAACACAGGCTCACAATAAAGACATTTGGAGCTACTGGTCTTGACGCCTTCTCACTGGAATGACTGGGAGCCACAGAACCCAGCCCTTTATGGCCCAGGAGCAGGACGCAGGGCTGGGCAATTAAGTGAGGACAGCAGGAGACCCATCACACATATAAAGACAGCGTTTTGTTCCCAATCCCTTTATTACACACATACAGTGCACAAAATCAACAACAGTGAGACGATTAATTACCATCAGTCACTTTGCATATTAGTCATTTGTGCCTTTAAACAGCCACTTCAAACAATTTCTGCTGGTGGCTTCAGCCAAAAAGCAAATTCATCCCATGAATTACACTAACTGTGATTGTAACGTTTTTAAGAGAAAAACTTTGAACACCTAAGCCACAAAGCACTGGTTTAAAAATGATGGCATAGAACAGCGTTTCTCAATCCGGTCCTCAAGGACCCCCAGACCGGCTCCATTTTGGCTGGAACTGTGAAGGATCAAACCCGTGGACCATCTGGGGGTCTCCGAGGACCAGACTGAGAAACGGTGGCCTACAACCTGTGCAGAAGGTCCATTTCAATCTTTGGCAGATGCTTCCCTTTTATGTGTGGCCTGAGCATCCTCCCTCATAAGTGTGCATCAAGGGAAGGTGCTCAGTCTGAGCCGCAGTGTGCAAGGAATGTGACCCTTGACACCATCACTAGTCACATTTGGCGTGGGCACATGTTGGAGATCAATGAGGGAAACCGTGTAAGAGCCACATCTGTCTGCACAGGCCCTCGGCCATTTGCCGCAGTAAGGAGGCTTTGTAACACCTGAAATCAAACACATGGGGTGGCAGTGCTGCAGGGCGCCAGCCTGCTTGCAGCCTTAAAGGATTTAAAAGGATCTCTGATGTGAATTTTCTAATACTGGACCACAGAAAGCACACAGTGGCTGTACAAAACACAGAGAGCCTCATAGATGCATAGGTTTGGTCACGATACCGTCACGACATCTCCAAAACCACTCACGAGGTAAATAAGCTACAGGGGTGTGCAGAGAGGGAGAGGGAAGCACCTTAGGCAGCGGGCTGGTCACACTGACCACGGCAAGTGTAAAACCCACAGCGGATTCCTGCACATGCACTCTGTCAGCTGGAAGACATTCTGATCAGTAACAATCAGCCAGGTTTCTCCCTGTCAGCTCTGCGTTTCCTGCACAGATGCTTCTGGAAAATCAAAAGTGAGCATTTGAAATACTTATGCTGATGGAGTGATTGAAATGAAATGAGCAGGGTTGCCAACTTTGCTCAGCTGGCTAGAGTGAGATTTTCAATTCGAGACAAACCTGCACACGCATTTACATGGATGTAACGGTTTTATTACCTTGTGAATCGTCTGTAGGGTTTGCAAACTACCCCAATGCTTTTGCTGTAGCTAATTTTAGGTTTATAATGTAATAATATAGATTTGCTGTTAGATTTCTTGCGTGAGCATGAGAGTCTGGAAGCGTGAGTGCCATGCCAGATGTGTGAGAGCTGGCAACCCTGGAACTGAGACCGTATGACGGGAATGGAGCAGGGCCCAGCCGCCCCTTTCAAGTTAAAATGGAGTACAGTATGGAAATCCTCACATGGCACATATGGAACACTGTAATGTGGTTTTTACCGGGACTGTGGAGTACCGCCCAGTCTGCCTTATAAAACTGACTTCTTGTAAAGCAGACTGTATAACTGGCTTGAAGTCACACTGTCCAAATACCTCCAGAATGACCAGTGGGACCCTGTGGCTTGCTGGTGCATCTCCCCTCGTGTGCCTGTAGGGGGCTCGGCACTGGCCCGAGTGGCTACAGGCCCTTGTTGAAGTACACGGTGACAGTATTGGGGCTGATCTCGGCCACCCGCTGCTGGAGCTCCACCTCCAGGCTGCTCACCGCCATGGAGCTGTAGACACAGAAGAGTCGGGCATCTGTGAGAACACACCTACCACAGGGGGCCACAGGGCTGAAGCTGGTAGCTAAATGTAGTTGTACCTCTTCTGTGGAAACAGGGCGCAGCATAGCGGGGTGGCAAACACCAGACTAAAAGAAAAGAAAAAAAAGAAAGGACCAGGGTACACTCCAGTCTACAAGGGGGCACTGATTTTTGTTTAGACTAAATCACTCCCAAAAAAATAAGCTTCTTGAAATCAAAACCCAAGCATATAAGTACACGTGTGAGGCACATCCATCAGCAACCACTAGGGGGCATAGCCTGCCGGATACTCACCAAATTCCTACCAGGCCCACCTGCAGCGGTGCGTTGAGCACAGGAAACCTCTGGGAGGAGAAGGCGACACAGGGTATTAAGACCGACCATCCATGGGGCACCCCCCTCACCAGGCCAGGCCCTTCGCAGGAATTACCTTCAGGATAGCTTTCTTTTCCAGTGTGTTCATGATGACAGGTGGGATGGCTGGGAACACAGAGAGCAGACAACTGTTCTCACAATGGCTCGCTGTGAGCCTCTGCCCTCACGGCCTCCCTATAAGCAGCAGCGGTTGGCCAGCTAGCCCAATTTCCAGCACGTGCCTCCGCAACAAGTGTTCTAACTGATATGCATCTGTTTTCACAGTACACAGTGTCTTTGTGCCCTCCAGCACAGTGTTACCTGGCTGCCACCCCCTTGTTTTGGTCACACACACATACCTCACTGCATGAGTTCCCACCACATAAATGCAGGAGAATGGTGACCACATGGCCACCAGTGGGAGCCCTTACCCATGGCCGGCACAGCCATGCCGATCCGAGACACGACCACTTGGAAGATGGCCTGCTGGGCTGCCTTGGTGGATTCACCCAAGCGGTTGCCATTTTCATCTGTCACTGGGATGCCGTGCTTCAGTTCTCTGAGGGAGGTACCAGGTCCACGTTAGCAGCACAGTTTAGTGGCCCACCCTGTGAGCAGTACAGTCTAACAGCCCTCAAGCCTTACCTCTGCCTCATGAAGGGGATATTGATGCAGTTGGCAGCAGCGACCGCAGCAAAGGGAACGAACCGGCCCATAATAGCAGGCAGGTGCTGCAGGGAGAGCAGACAAGGGGGCTTAGGGAGCACTGTGAGTGACACAGGCTGGCAAAGAGAGACACAGGGAGCTCTATGCAGGCAGTGGTACCTTGGTAAGAGACTTCAGCCCCAGTGCTGTGACTACAGCCCCAGTGGTGGCACTGACATATGCAGCTCCCAGCTGACTGTGGAAACACAGGGGGGACCCATGGATTAAAGCAAAAAAACAAAAAAAAATCATCTGACTGAAATTTTTATTTTATTTTTTTCAAACCATTTTCATCTTTTTGCACCATGAACTAAATGGCTTGCCATTATCGCCCATTTCATTTAGCCAAGCCCATCTCCACTTATTCTTTACCGTTTTGTTGATGTCCGACACATCTGTGCCTTCCTTTAACAAAAGTTTGTCCATGCTGGCAAAACCAAAAGCAAATTGACGCGCGCGAGTGATGCAAATCGAAGGGCCTATGTCCTGTAAGATATGGCTTTACGGACTATTTATATAGCCTACGATTACAAATAGCATAAACTCATTTTAAAGCAGGCTGAATACTGCAGACTGTTGCTTATAAAGAGTGATGATCCAATCTACTTTAGGCATGTACTTATGCCATACATGTCAATTTTCAACATTGAAAATAAGGGATTTTTCCCAAGATCCAGACCCAAAATACAGGAAATTTAGAGCAGCTTCCCATTGCCATTCCTCTGTTAACAGCAAGAAAACGGACTCCTAAACTGCTGTTATTTATTTATTTTTAACGGAGCATAAGCTCTCGCAGCACCGGAGCCACTGTCTTGAATCCTGAGCTTCGGAGTTTTGGCTTCTTTATCTATTAAAGCAATGGGTTTTCTCCACTGTTTTCCGACCTTTTT
>JAAGVU020000061.1:12557976-12609085 GCA_011763525.2 Mormyrus iriodes
TGAAGGCGAAAGGGGGTCAAACACCGTATTAGTATGGTGTTCCTAATAATCCTTTAGGTGAGTGTATATATTAAAATAACGACAGTCATCAAGGACAGAACTGCATATCACACAGAAGTTTTGAAAAATGAGGCATAAAATTTATAATGCAATAAAAGCCATCCAATAATATCCATGCAGGCTACATTACACAAATTAAATTTAAAATGACACGGTCCAAAACAGCAAATCTATGTTCTACAATTGTATTCAATGTTTTTTAAATTATTCTTTTAAATCATTTTTATAGCTAATTTTTCATTAAGACAGAAAATGTGGCTGACTCAAAATACAGGTGAACTTGGAAATTTTGAAAGGGCGTGTCATTTTTTGGTGTATTAGATTACTAGCGCTTTTTGTAGTTTTGCTCCTACTTTGGATATTGAATAAGTTAATAAGTTTAACAGGAAGAGGCTGTGTGGTAAGTGATATGAACGGTTTTAAACCAAAAGTATAAAGGCGTAAAAGACTGCTAATAAAATGGCAATAAAATTAATGTTTACAAATTTAAAAGTGATTATGTGTTTTTTTTATATTAAATTATTGTTATATATAGTAATGCAAGCAGTTCTTAAACTGAAACCTGGCAGGTGATATTAATTTCAGCAGCGCGCCTCAAACACCTCAAAGAGCCAATCCAAAAAGATCTCCGCCTTTGTCTAATTCCGCTAAACCAATGAGATTGTCTTGGAGGGTTGGCCCTAGTGCACCTGAGACCCACCGTTCTAACAGGTGAGGTCATTCGGCACAACGGGAAGACATAAAGGTAATGTTAATAATTTCGTATAAGGCTTATTTCGATATCTCTTTGAGTATTAGGTAGCTGTATAGCCATTCCGCAATATGTAGCCAGTGAAGCAACTTATATGTATCTATACGCTGTACATGAGTCTGAGTTTTGAGTTACTAATATTAACTGAATCAATACAAATTAAAAATCTAATTTAAATTTTCTTACAACCGACAGTTATAATTAATATAATAGCGTGACTTCTCTCTGGGGAGAAAGTAATTTACAATTATCATCTACTAGTTGAAGCACTTACACCTAAACCGATCGTAACGCGTCAGTGTTAATGCTGATGGAGAGCTAAGCTTAAATGCGAGCTGTGCCACTTGCGACATGTAGCGGGTTTGTTTTTCGGCTGCCGGTAGAGGCAGCCGGTTTGCGATCGCTGTCCGAGGTTCTGGAAACCTTCCACATCGTGATTCGTGGAAAAGCTCCATCTCCTAGATGACCAAAAACAACTGGGAAAGCGATTAGAGTTTGAAATGATATGTAAAAGATATGCTTTTGTTCCTGTATTAAATGCTTGACATTCGAGTGTGCCTGTGTGCCTCCAGGACCATACATGTCCAAGTGGCCTTAGACAGGCCAGGGTGCAGGCATGGCCCCCAGGAGACAGCGTGGAGACAGCCGGTAGTGCAACCAGTCCAGGTGATAGTGCCCAGCGGTGGGTGACACTCACCTAATGCTTGGGAAGCCGCACTCACCATGGCCCAGTCATCTGCCAATGGGGCCTCCCCGAGCTGCCACACAGGGGGTGCTCACACAGCCACACGCTACCTGCATAAGAAGCAGCAACGACATCGGGGCATTAGATCCTCCTCACCCATGGGCAGAGTCATCCTCATCAACTCACCCGTGGATGGTAAGAGTGTGGGTGCTGCAACCAGCTATGGCTCACTGCACCGTGGTGTCACATGGGAAGAGTGGTTCATCCATGGCAGGCTGCTGCATCTCACCGTACCTGTCTATATTAACACCCCCAGGGGGGGACGACAGCGAAGACATTCATACAGTCACAGTGGAGAAGAGCGCTGACGGCCGGCTGGGCTTCAGCGTGCGCGGAGGGTCCGAGCACGGCCTCAGCATCTTCGTCAGTAAGGTGGAGGATGGCAGCTCTGCAGGTGAGAGCGAGCAGCAAGACATCAGAACTGGTGATGGCGGGTGCGTACATGCGTGCGCATATGTATCCTGCTTCCCCCAGAACAAGCGGGCCTCTGTGTCGGAGACAAGCTGGTGGAGGTGAACGGTGTCAGCCTGGAGAGCATCACCATGAGCAGTGCCGTGAAGGTCCTGACGGGCAACAGTCGGCTGCGTGTGGTCCTGCGGCGGGTAGGGAAGGTGCCCGGAATACGCTACTCCAAGGAGAAGACCACCTGGTACGGGCACCCGTCAGTGGGCTGTGTGGGTCACAAACAGGGTGGCTTTACAACCATCAGAGCACCTGTGTGCATGTCTCTGCAGGGTGGACTTGATTCATCGCAGGATGGTGGTGGAGGAGAGTGGGAGGACCCCCTCAGACACCAGCTTGGACGGCGCCCTCCGCAGGATTGTGCACCTTTACACCACCTCAGATGACTACTGCCTGGGCTTCAACATCCGTGGGGGCAAGGAGTTTGGCCTTGGCATCTACGTCTCAAAGTACATGCAAACCGGCATTAGGGAATGCTCGCGGGTGGCCTTGAAGAGCAAGTTAATAGTCACTATCTTGGTCTCTTGGCCAGGCTGGACCCAGGAGGCTTGGCAGAGCAGAACGGCATCAAAATTGGAGATCAGATTTTGGCTGCTAACGGGGTGAGCTTCGAGGACATCAGCCACAGCAGCGCTGTGGAGGTGCTGAAGAGCCACACGCACATCATGCTGACCATCAAGGTGAGCTCACTGCTCTCCGTTTTACTGTCACCCTTTCCACTTTGGGTCACTTTTAGGTAGGACATCCTGGTTTAGGCCATGTCTCAGTAATATTCCAGGCAACTTATCACACCTGTTTTTAAGCCCAACAGCTTCATTTGCAATCTATTTAAATCTTCTAAAAAAGGTTATGGTCCTAAACATAACAATTACCAATTCCAGTAACAACAACTACTACATTTAGATGCTATTTTGTGTTTCTCTTGAAAGTAGTAGTAGAAAACGGTAAAAGAAACCAGCATTAAGTTATGTGTCCTGTGTTTAACAAGGTATAAAAAAGAAGGCAGAGCTCATGTTGGCTGTATGGATCCATGTGGCAGCGTGTTAGAGTGTGGAGTGAGGGCGTGAAGCCACGCGGGCTGACGGGGGGGGTGGGTGCACAGATCACTGGAGTGAAGCCCATCACTGGTTACTCACCTTACTCACTAGGGCTCAGGTTCCCCCGGCGACAAACAAGCTCCAACCTGCATTATTCACAGGTCCTGGGGATCAGGTTGCGAGTAGCAGAACGTCCCCCCTCCCCTGGTAAAAGTAACGCTAAGCCAAACCCCATCTGTCTCTTTACCCCCCCTCCCCGTCACACCCCTGAGCTGTGTGGCGATGCCAGGCTGCCAGGTGGATCCTCTGGATAGGACCATCATCTTGTCCATTACACCTGATTGTCACTGCCCTGCTCAGTGATGAGCACCCTCTGCCTGTAGGCTGGCTGCACTGCACCGACTCCCCCCAAAATGGCTGGCAGGAAAGCTGACGTCTTATGACTCTTCTGTTGCAGGAAGCAGGTCGATATCCCGCTTACAAAGAAATGGTGGCGGAATATAGCTGGCTCAACAAACGTATGTCGCATTTTGTTCCGATGTAATGTAGTTTATGAAGTTTACCCCATGCTTCGTATGATATAGTCAAATTGTACAGCATGTAAGTGTAATGAACTCTACAGGCATTAATTAAGCAGGATTACAGCTCCAGGGCCCGCTGACTGTTGCATTAGTACTGAAGCCTGTGCTGGTTCTCTTCTCCTCCCAGTGGCCAACGGCCCCCGCAAGGCCTCTTCCCAGGGTTCGGACACCAACTCGTCCACCTCCTCGCTGTCCTCGGGGACGCCCATCAGTTCCCTCAGCGGCCTGTCTCACATTATGTTCCCGTCAAGCTTGCCAGCCTTCGGCACTGAAATGGCCGATGTCTGCGTCACCACAGAGGAGCCGTCGGCCATCCCAAGCTTGCACAAGATGGAGACCGCCATCCAGACTGACCTTCTGGAGTCAGAGCTCGCCCTGAGGGGGGGTGCCACTATGTCCACAGACACCAGCCGCACCTTGGGGGCCACCGTCCTGCTAAAAGACACGGCCATTCGGAGTGGCAGTATGGAGAGAGGGGGGCGGTGCCATCCCAGGACATTCTCCGTAGGGGACTCCCCCAAGACAGCGGTCCTGATAGCCCTGAGCAGGCCACCCCGGCCCATACGGCGCTCCCAGAGTCACATCACGCTGGCAGGTAGGACGGGTAGAGGGTAGGCCTGTTAGCTTGTTAGCATATAGCATGTTGCTTGTCAACCCCCCACCCTGTGTTCTGCAGAAGACAAGCAGAAAAGGGAGCAGCAGACGCGGCAGAGGGACCGTGAGGGCGGGGCGCTGCGGCGTTCCAAGACCTTCGTCAGCCTGCTGTTCAGAGGGGCCCGTAAGAGGGAGGCTTCACGAGAAAACAAAGAGCAGCCCGGCACCGCAGGTAGACACAAGAGCCGCTCCAAATCTCCATCCCAGGACAAGGAGCCCTTCCCTGGCTTGGTGCTGCTGGATGCGGTGGAGGACATGGCCCAGAAGTTGCTGGAAAAGGACGAGGTCATCGCAGTGCTCAGGCACTGCAGGAGGGTGAGCAGCATCAGGCTGGTAACCTCCCTTCTCTATTGAGTACCTTAGATGCTCATTCTGATAGGCAACCTGTGAAGGTCATGCCACACGCCCAACCAATGGGCTTCCTAATCAGGACAGTGGTCTGTGGTATTATGTGTGTATGATGGGCCTAATGATGTCACACATAATGGGAACAAGGTGACATAATATCCATGTACTTATGAGTGCAATGTGTCAGAATCCTAAAACCACTTACATGTCAGTACTGACTGTTGCCTCAACAATCCTCCATCCTTGTTCTGTCATCAGTTTCTTACAGAGCGGGTGGTGGAGGAGCTAGTGCGCCCCCTGCTGCTGATTTTAGACAGGCCAGAGAAGCTGCTGCTGCTCCGTGAGATCAGGTGGGCTATGTGAGGATGGAGATCACTGTCACACTAATGGAGCTATGCAAAGTGCTGGTGTGGGTGGTGATGGTCAGATGAACTTACAATCGTCCCACATCTTCTTGCTGCAGAATGCTGATGCAGCCCACAGAGCTGGGACGCTTTGATAGCCTGGTTATCCCTTTCGAGCTGGAGGCTTACGAAATTCTGAAGAGTCGATCTGGTGAGCACACGGTGTGCACCCACACTCTGCACGTGCAGAATTAATCCAGCAGAGGGCGCCCTCTGTGTTGATGATGAATATTAAGTACACACACAGCTGTGTATGTCCTGTGTTTGCCTCTACTCCTCAGCCAGGTCTCCTGCCTTGCGTTCCCCTAGAGCTGGGCTCGCTCCCAGACGCCACCTCATCACGCCCATCCCAGGTGAGTTGGAGCCATGCAGAGGCTCCAATGAGACCAAGACCCAGGTCTTTGGTCATTCTGCACTACAGGTGTCTCATTCTGAAGCTGCATGGCTACGAGCTCAGAACTGTTTCATGCCACATCACATGATTTCTCAGCTGCTCTCCGTATGGTCAGCCACGCTTTATAGAGGAGTCGCTGGTGACCTTTGACCTCACAGCGGTCACATTCTTGCTGGTAATTAATGCTGCGCTCCCTGACCTGGAAAATGAGCTGCTATGCTCTTTGTCCACTGTGCAGCGGTACAGAGCTGTAACCCAAGCCCTCCATCTGAGAGCAGCCTAAGCATTTGCCGGCCGCGTGACTGGAAGTGGTACCGGACCTTAGTTCTCTGCTCCTAATTTGCGGTTTGTCTCATCTCAGACTACAGGGGAGGCTTCCACCTACAGCCGACCCAGGAACTGGAGAGAGCCCGGCAACGATCAGAGGAGATGGCACGTCTGCAGCTGTCTGGGACCCCACTGCTGGATGTACCGGTGGATGGCCACACTGCCAACCCACTCTGCCCACATCCCACCACCCCTGTGCCCCTATGCCCTAACTGGTTACTGGCTGAGTCCGTCAGAAGTACCAACCGTGTCTCCCTTTGGACACCGAGTGACGGCACAGTCCGCTCTTTGTGCCATGAAGTGGCATCCCTTTCCCCAGTCCCCGAAAGGGGGAGGTCCCCTTTCCGGAACAGCCATGCCAAGGCCAAGGAAAGTACGGTGCGTAGCTCAGTAAGCCCAGCGCATCCACGGAGACCCCTGCTGTCGCAGGTGTTCGCCACCCCGGTCTCTGTGGCGGCCTCTGCAAGAAGGGAGCAGGTAGATGGGCGTGATGCTCATGTCCACGCCAGACCCCAAGAGCACGAACTGAGCAGTGTAACCATTTCCAAAACGAAGCAGTCCCTGGGTGAGTCTACAATTCTACCATTGGATAGTTTGTCTGCACTTAGATTTCTTACCATAAGTAAACAATCAAATATGCATAACGGATAACCATATAGTGAAAGCAAGTAATAAGTGTACTGTACATAAAAAGTCATATTTTATGTGTCTGGGTTACCAAAACAAGTCATTCTGTGGCATAAACTGAAGGTCTTCTTCACATGTAATTGCAAAAGCTAGCAGCTACAAGAATGGCTTATGGGGTAGATGGTAGTAAGACAGCAGAGAAAAGAAACCCATGATGCTCTGTAAGCAGCCAGGGGCTGTTTCATAAGGTAACATGCCAGCTAGAGATGCACCGATCCATACATATTAGATAGATCGCGTATCGGCCATATGTACCCGATCCACGATCGATACTTCCTAAATCAGTTAGCTGCAGTCTGTAAAAAGATAGCGCCTGTATGATTTGGGAGTCGCGGCATTAGGCCGATTCCCACAGTCGCTACAGGTTGTGATACACGAGGAGCTGCGATCGCAACTAAGTGTATGTGATGCTGTTGTCGGTAGGAGAAAAATTGTGGGGCATTTTAAGCATTCGCCACTTGCGCATACTCTCTTGGAAGATATTGATTGAACTGCAAATGCCTCAGAAATGCATAAAATAAGACGCAGGTAGAATAGTACGTTATGTTTCTTGTAGCCTAGTTAAAGATTTTTTTGGCATAAATTTTTTTCTTTTGCATTTAGTTATTTATATTATATTTATATATTATTTATTGAAATATGAAAGTAAAAAGAGCTCTTGTATCGGCTCAACCCATCCCCAATGCCAGCATTCCATGAATCCCACATATCCTACTTCCTTCCAAAGGTTTGGCAAAACGAACCACCACTGGAAACAAATTAGATTAAGACATGAGCCCAGAGTGTGAGCCCTCCTGGGATGCTAGCCCACGTCCATGTTCTAATGATAGAGCGTCCTGGGTGAAACTTTACACAGCACCAAGGACTGTGTGTGAGGAAAGCCTCGGCAGACGAATGAATTAGTGATGCCCCTGAGGAGCACCCCAGTCCCATGTTCTCCTCATGTTTCTCCAGGAATCAGCATCTCGGGTGGGATTGAGTCCAAGGTGCAGCCAGTTGTGAAGATAGAGAAGATATTTCCTGGAGGTGCAGCTTCGACGAGCGAGGGGCTTAAGGTACTGCCGGCTCCAGCCAAAGCCCATCACCTGAGTTCCTTTTGGCTCCCACATATTCTAATGTGTATGGGACAGTCCAAGGTTACCTGTTTCAAGCCATTTACACTAATGGCCAAAATTGTGTAAACACTTCTAATTTTTCAAGATTGCAGAGCTTTACTCCAGTTACTTAATCATCCACTGTATATGTGTAACATTCTGTTTATAAATGTTACCACCAATATCCGTTTAGTAATTTTTAAAGCATAATCCCAAAAATGCTAGGTGTTTCCATTTTCCCACTAACATAGGTCTCCTTAGTATCTGCTTTAGATCAGTGTCTCACCCAGGTCCTTGGGGACCCCCAGCCGCTCCACATTTTTGCTCCCTCCAAAATAGTCCACATTATTGGGGGCTGGGAGAGTGAAAAAACATGTACTGGCTGGGGGCCCCTGAGGACCAGTTTGAGAAGCACTGCTTTAGATTCAACCTCATCTTGGTTAGTTCTTAGGAGACAAAACTTGTTTTGAGGTATAGAATGGGTATAGAATCACTTTAAATCATGGCCACCAGAATATCAGTTATCTATCCCAAGATCAATTAGTATAGTCCTTCTAGAAAACTATGATACCTTATTTCAGCGTTCCACATACTTCTAGCTGCCCACCAAGGCGTAGACGGATAAACGCGTCTCTGTGCATCGGCAGGCCGGGTTCGAGCTGGTGTCCGTGGATGGGGAGTCGCTGCAAGGTGTCACGCACCAGCAGGCCGTGGATATCATACGCAAGGCCTTCAGCAACAAAGCCACAGACCCCATGGTGTTTGTGCTTAAAGTGCCCAAGGGCTACAGCTGCCCAGACCCGCAGCAGGAAGACGCTGTTTTGTGATGGATGTAGGAAATCACTTACCGCTTGACTGGGAGTTTGATGAAAAACCAAGAATGATGCTCCGCTGTCTCACAGACCACATCGGAGGTGCCAGCGACAGAGGCATTTCATTGGAGCCTTTGTTCAGGTTTTCAAGTGAAACAACCCAGGACTGGCAGGTGGAAACACTCAGCAAACCCCACCTCCCACTGAATGGGGTATACTGATGGGATGTATGGGGCACAGCTCACATTCGGTGAGTGAGCAAATCCCCTCTACATTAGACTGGCGGACATAATGTTAGCATAGCCTTGCACAAAATTCATACCTGCACAATTTGGAGTCTGTCTAGGGGATTCCAAGCAGATTAGGGCTTATTGCTTCACTGTCCCACAGCAGAGACTTAAAAGGGCAAGAAGCACCACCACAGCTCTTATGGAAAATTGCACAACCTATAAAAGGATCCATGGTGCCTACTGTCCGTCTACTATAGAACATTCATTATCTACAAATGTCATGGCTTAGCTGTATAAACGGGCATTTGAGCCAGAAGACATTGGGTTCACATCCAGGACTGGAGATGACACAAATCCAGTGATACAGTTAATGACTTGCACAGGCATTCCCAGTCCCGAATAGAGGCACCTTTTTAAATAGAGAGGAAAAAGACATGCTGAATGATTTAATGAATTGCATTTTTACAAAATGTTTTTAAACATTGTTTGTGGTTATTACAATAAGTATACTGCATTAAAATACAATTCTGGCTGTTGTGTTTCATTTAACTTGCAGCATGGCAGGAATTCAGTAGTATTCCGTACAAGCAGCACGCTCAGCACGTGATACAGCACGCGGTCGTCAGTTACAGTGTGGGGCTCCCCCAAAATCCAGAACACAACATATCAGCCGAAGAGTAAGAAGAGTCCAGAAGTCTGGGCTAATTTATAGCCTTGTAGCTTCACCAAGGCAGAACTGGGTTCTCATGGGCCCCTCTGAACAGACAGGGAGGGATACGGCCAGCTGTGTATGCTTAAATTGGTGGCAGTTCACATATGCAGTGCACTGCACAAGCTCACCCACTCACCACAGCTGAGGCATGACGTCCACAGCTCACGTTTGCCACACCTGATACACTGTTTTCTAATACAGTTAAAATAAGGCAGGTATCAGTGAACAAGTAATACAGCAGTACTTCTGCCAGACTCAAAACCAAGGAAAGGTGTACTACACCTCCCCACACACACACACACACACACACACACACACACACACAAAGAAGGTGATACCATACAAAAGTACACCCTGTCTAGGGCTGCATGGCATCGTCTGATAAAACAAATGACGAAAGCATTGTGCCTTTACTAATAGTCTTAAGCAAAACACCCAAAACCCATCTGCACATTTAATAAACAAAATGTTACAATGTTACTGTTCATCACTGAATAAAAACAACCCAAATTTAAAAACAAGACCATGACAATCCCTTCATGGTCAGCATTGAATACCTCCAGAAATGAGCAGTAGTGAAGATCACCTGAAGTGTTCTTGGGGGTGCTGGGGTGAGCTGATGGGTTCATTCGCTGTCCCCTCCCCCATTATCGACTAGCCCAATGTAGCTGTGCGTGCAGGGACTTGAGGGAGGTGCTACTCCACACAGCAGGGATACGTGTCCAGCAGGGCCAGAGACGAAGGGTCAGCCTGGTCTGGACACATAGTGCTTATCTGCCACCAGCAGTAGAAACTGGAACACAAACAGCCATAAAGTCACTAGTGACATAGGCAGGGCTGGAAATTAAGCTAGCTCACTTATCGTAGGTATTTTTGACAGAAGAGCGAGTATGTGCTCTGAATGAGTAAACTGTGCTTGAAAATGAATAGTCGAAATATCGAAAATAACATGACAAATGTTTTACTGTAAGATGCGATGGCCTTTGGTTGCTCGTGACATACAGGATACTCTCATATTATATACATGACCCTATCACTCATACCTAAAATCGGTACACTTGCAGGCAATGTGAGCCGTCCTGTAATGAAAAATGCTGTCCCTCTTTTTAAATCAATATGGGACACCATTTGCCCTGAATCTCATCAGACAAAGTGGAAACCCTAACTGCTGGTTTTTGTGACTAAGCACTTGCATTCTTGTATGTTCTACTGGATGGCAAAGCTTCAAGTGGTGTAATGTTTGCAGTTTTACTTGGCACGAATTTTCGTTGGTTTTTCAGTTCACAGGGCACAACACTACACTGCTGCAGGTCAGACTTTAAATTGCCAAAGTACCGCCACACTACCAACATGTCTTTACATGGTTTATTATTATTTTTTAAAAGATGCTGTGGATGCTGAGCTGTCACTTGCTTCACACACAAAGTATCCTCTGAGGGAGGGCTTCTCTTCCATGTCACCAAAACGGCAACATGAGGCATGCTCTGCTAACTCAATCAACTTTGCTGTACATTTGTTGAACATAGGTTGTCCGTTCTTAAAAGAGTACCATATGATTTACTGGAGTCGTGTTAGTTTCTGTAATGTGATTGATTGATGGCACACATCAGCCTATGTTCTTTATCAACAATTTAGTTTCATTTCAATTTCAGTTTCTCATTTTCTTTAAATTTGATCACAATAAGCTGACATATTTAATATTGCCCAGCCCTAGCTATGGTGCATTTTTACTGAACTAGGCCAGTTTGCTAGCAGCAAAATTCCTAAGTTTAACCCCTTGAAATAGTGTTTCCATGCTCTTTGAAGCCCGAAGAACAAACAGGTAGAAAACAGCTCATCTGTTGACTAGGTGATCAGGTATCATTTAACCAGGCATTGAAGCCTAAGTACCAAAGAAAGATAAGCTGGTACTATTCTTTGTCAGCACATTTAAATATCTGGGTAGGACGCTAATTTACTTAAAATATGCAAACAACATACTCTGAGTGTGACTGTCATCAGGAAGTGAAGCTGCTAGCGGACAAGGCCTTGAACTGGAGTCAGGTTCGGGCACATCTGTGCGAACAGCTGCATCCTGACAAGTATTTGTCTGACTCTGCTGACAGTCGGACTCAGCGTCCTCAGGCAAGGGCTGCCAGTAGTCATACAGCAGGCCCTGGAGAGTTAAGAAAAAAGTGTCAAAAGCTAAAGCTTCTCATCAATACCCTTTGTAAGCAGAGCTTTGCCTTAGGCTTACAGAGACGCTAGTACCTCAGAAGGCCCGGACTTCTGAAGGAGAACTTGCCACCTAGTGTAGATCCTTGCCACAAAGTCCTTCACCTGCAGGACAGACGTCAGTTACAGTGTGATACTAGGCATTGCATTTATCCTAAATGCAGACACCTCTCTGCTTTATGCTTAGACTGCTGTATTCCATGGGGGAGGAATGACAAAGAGGCCCCAGCCCGGTGGAGAACATACCTTACTCCTGTACAGACACTTCTCAGTTTCCCTGATGTCACATTTGATGTGCTTCTCCAGTTCTGCACTGAGTATCTTCAGGTGTTTCTGTCACAGAAGGGGGCAGCATGTGTGACAGCAGTGACACGCATGACCATACTTGGGGTGGAAGGCAAGGGCCACTTAACATAGTTTTGGAGAAGTGTTCACCATAACTGGGCTACCAGAGTAATACTCCTTTCTCAATTTACCATATTCCTGTAATAATCAGTCATTTCTTCAATTACCTTTTGGCGCAAGGGAAACGACTCAAAGTTTGATGCTTCGTTAATCAGAGCCAGGAGGCTGTAGCAGAGGTAATAAACCTGGAACAAAAAAAAATACAAGAATTTAAAAGGTGATTTGGAAGCATGGCATCATGAAAAGCATGATGGAGACTCCACAGTAAAACATGAGCTGAGAGGGACTCCAGGTTTACCTGCTGGTCTTGGGAAATGACACCGTCCTCCGGGACCTGGTCTTCCCTCACAGGAAAAAGGGCCTTGAGCAGTGCTGAGGGGCGCATGCGCGAGATGAACGGCCGCAGCACTGCCAGCTGGAGGCAGGACAAGGGAGCGGGTTACATAGGTTGGCCCAAGGCACAAAGCCCAGGCACTCTGACAGGCGCACTATTGCTTATGTTCATACCAGCCGCTTCCTGTCATGCCATGTATATACACACAACAAGACATTTTTGTCATTTGTTTAAGAGTACAACAGCAAGAACTGTGTTGGGACTACAAGTCCACCAGGGTTTTAAAGGCAACAGACAGTGTTACCTGAAAATCAGAGTTGGTAGGTTTATAAGTGCATTTGTGGTCTAACAGTTTGGAGATAATGGTCACACTGACATGCTTCCTGAGTTGCCTATGGAAGATAGAGAAAGAGTAAATGGAACATTCAGCACAAAACCGACAAAACTTGCAAATGAGTGAGCAGAACCAACAGTGATGGAAATTAGGCTCTGAACTCTCACCCATGTCCTGCCTGACTACCAGCAGGCATTTTACTGGTTTCTATTAACACCAAGTCAATGCCACCACAACAAAAAGCACTGGCTGACTTACTTCCCTCTCTTGGTGTGTGGGAGCAGATGAACCAATCTCCGGAGGTTGTGGTGGTTATCTGACAGGTCAGCCAAGGCCAGGCAAATACGTGGCAGCTGGAAAACCAAGACCACAGTGAAGTCTGTAAGATCCTCTCTAGTCAGGGACCATATGACAACCACAGAGGGCCCATGTCACCAGCTGTGGATGACTCCTGACAGGCCTGGCCGGGAGGGGGTACTTTCACTGGATATCAATGTACCACACCAAAGAACCTGTTAAAAAGCTCACCTGTTCATCCCAGTCTCTGCTGTTGTCCAGTAGCACCTCCAGTAGGAAGTTCAGGTCCTCTGTGGCCAGCAGCTGCAGTCGGGTCTCCAGGCTGAGCTTGCAGACGGCGGTCAGCAGCAAGAACAGCTCATCATCGCTGTAGGCCTTGGAGGCTAGAAAAGTGCTCAAAGCCAGGTACTGCCCCCACCCACACACACATATTCAGATGAATGTCAGTCCCAACACTCGGAACCAGTGGTAACCATTCAACGAGGCGTCTCCAATCAGCTCACCTTAATGACATTCTCCACGTTATGCTCTGGGAAGGACATGGGCTTAGTGTTCCGACCATGCTCAGTCTGGATCAGAACACACTGCCTGGGAATCAAACAACGAAAATAAAAATAGCAGAAATTTTGGCCAAACTGAGTGCTAATGTCATTATTCGTACAAACATTTCGGGGGGGGGGGGGGGTTACACTCACAAAAGGTCACCCTCAGAGAAAGGGGGCTGCAGAGACTGCAGGGGGAAGAGGGTGATGAATGGCACCCCCATATTGAGGAAGATGAGGGCCACCTCCCTCAGGCTGGGAGTCCACACCTGAAATTCCCCATTTTGGTTCTCCACTAGAGGCAAGAGACAGACATGCTAACCTGCTGTAGGTTCGGAACAGAAGCAGTGTTACGCACAGTAAACCAGCTGGTCAGAAGCAGGACCTACCGATCTGTTCTGCAGCCATTACGGCAATATCTTGCAAGGACCTAAGAATCTGGGTGGAAGTTTTTCTGTCAGGATGGACGGACATCATCTGTGACAACAGATGTAAACACAAAGCAATTAGTCCTCAAACAACAAAAGCATAGTGTTACCTATCCTGGCCATGACTGTGGGATCCAGATTAATATAATTACATGGTGTGAATCAAAGCCAGGGTAATTTTTGTTAACGAAAAACTAAAATATCTCTCTCTCTCTCTCTCTCTCACACACAGGGGTTGGACAATGAAACTGAAACTTGTTTTAGACCACAGTAATTTATTAGTAGTGTAAGGCCTCCTTTTGTGGCCAATAGAGCATCAGTTCATCTTGGGAATGACAGACAAGTCCTGCACGGTGGCCAGATGGATTTTAAGCCATTCCTCTAGCAGAACAGTGGTCAGGTCACTGCATGATGCTGGTGGAGAAAAACATTTCCTGACCCGCTCCTTCAAACCACCAAAAAGTAGCCCAATAATGTGTAGGCCATGGGAGATGTTCAGCTTCACTTTCATGTTCATCAAACTGCTCCATTACCCATCTTGCTGTGTATTGGTGATCCAAACTAACTCTCCCAGATATGGGAAATGCAGTGAAGATGGACTTATTTGGGAACACCACGTTTCACATTGTACACAGCCCAATATTTATGCTGCTGAAACAATTTAAACCAAAGTTTGGCACTGGCACAAGTAACCAAAGATTTGGCTACGGCAGCCCAACCATGAACTTTGACACTGTTTGAAGCTCCCAATGAACAGTTTCGGTGGAAACAGGAGTGTCGAGGTATGCATTTAATTCTGCAGTGAATTGGGCAGCTGTGGTGTAATGTTTTCTGTATATAATTCAGGATAGTATCCTGACATCCCTTCCAGACAACTTCCTTGTTTCGTCCATAGTCACTCCTTTTGGATGTGGTCTGTCCTTCATGGTGGTATGTCAACATTACCCTGGATACCATGGTTCTCGATACACCACAAAAACCTTCTGCCCTGGTCACAGATGTGCCAACATGATGCACACCAACAATGTGTCCTCTTTTTAAATCCCATTATGTTGTATGGATTGCAATATTTTATGCATAACTATACTATTGCTCTGCTAATTCAAACTTCACACTCTGTTCTTACTGATGGAATGTGCAATCAGTGTAGACTGGCCACACATATATAGGCTAGAAACTTCAAACATTATTGACCAGGTGTTTCAGTTTCACTGTCCAACCCCAATATGTATGTATGTATGTATGTATGTATGTATGTATGTATGTATGTATGTATGTATGTATGTATACACACACACACAAACGAATTTATATGTATTTTACACACACACACCCCTTTTATTTATGTATATATAAATAAGCAACTAAATGAAAGTTTCAGAAGCAATATTTGTAGTTAACAAAAATGCCAAATACTTAACCTTACGGTTTTTTAATAACATTTGTTAAAGTAATGATTTGTTTATTTTTAAATGACCAATAATACCCGGCACACACACACACACCAAATAGCATATTTATATTTATCTTTCATAGAGGAGAGACGACAAACCTGGAATAGCAGGAAGGACACTGGAGGAGGACAGGGCACTGAACGGTATGCCTTTAGCAGCAACCCTGCACTGATCAGCAGGGGAAGCTGCTCAGCATCAGCCCTACAGAAAGACAGCGAATCTCAGAGAGAGGGAGTAACCAATGTACCTTCCACCTGAGAGAACACCAGCAATCCAGCCCCCAGGGAAAAGTGAGGCACTACCACAGAAACCTACTGCTGCACATGGGCAGCCATTACACAATCATGATGTCAGCTTACTCTAAGAGGATTTTCTGAACCACGTTTTGTGGGTTCAGCGCGCATCTTCGGAGGTCCAGGTTCCGCAGACAGAACAGGCGGCCAAAGTTGGCCAAGATGAAGATCTCCTCCCCAGGGTGCAGATCTGGGATGGCACTGGAGACCAGGTAAAACCTCTGCAGGAACTCCCTGAGGGCAAAACAGCAGACTCACTATGTGTGACAGCCTCATCACACACACACACACACACACACACACTTCTAGCCATGGCCTGGGCTGCAGGTGGCGGGGTACCGGTGCTCCTGAGAGACAGCCTGCTCAGTGACCTCCTCACTCTGCTCCTCCAGCTTCTGCAGGTCCTCCTTGCAGGACAGAAGCAGCTTCATCTCGACGTCCTTCAGCCTGCCCAGCAGAAATGCTGCTACCATGACTACTAACAATGAATACAAAACGGCAGAGACAGCACAGTACGAGCTGAATCACCTGGCATTGCGCTCCTTCTCCTTCAGCATTCCTTCCAGGGTATTTCTGTAGATTCCCAGTTGACTGCTTTTCATTGGCATGGGCTAGAGAGATGAGACATTAAGCCACATCAAAGCTATAAAGGAAACCACTAGTCTGCTCACTACCCTTCCTCTTGACAAGTTTGCCGATGAAATATAAAGAACATTGCAAAAATTTTAAGATCCATGTAGCTCTGGGCTGAATCTGCTGGGGACTGCCTACCGACGCTTTAGCCTGGGGTGTTCCAGGCTCGGAGAAGGTGCCCTTCTGCGGCGTGGTGGGGGGATGAGCGCTGCGTTCCAGGATCTCCTGCAAGGAAAGCAGGGGTTCATCCTCACTCTCGCTGCTGCTGCTGCTCAGCTGGAAGGCCCCAAGGCCCAAGTCCAACTCCATGTCCAGGGAATCCCATATGTCCTGGGCCTCCTTTGTGCCGCTGATCCCAACGTCTGGAGCACGAGGGACTGCCACACTCCCACTTGTACAGGTATTGTTTTTTGGCTCGACAGAGGAGTCAGGTACAGCTTTCGGGGTTGTATCAGATATGGGGTCACAAGCTTCAGCGGTAACATTATTCTGGTCAGTGCCTGTCATGGAAGGAAGCGTTGTGGCTGAGACAAGACTTGGGTCACTGTCTATACTGTGCCCCACAGGCTGCCTCCATTGGGGCTCCCCCACAGGCTGGCAATTGGCCTCATTCCTCTCCAGCTTGCTTTGGCCCGATTTTGATGACCACATCTGGTGTACTCTGGATGCCTCCATCTGGGTTTGTCTGACAGCTTGAGGTGGCTCACCCAGTTTAGCCTCCCTGGTGTTCTGACTGGGGTCCTGAGCACGCGGGGAGTACAGTGGTGCAGCTGGCTTCCTGGGTTGCAGCACCTTGGTGCCTGGGCTGTTCTCCTTCAAACCCAGGTCTCTGGTAGGCATGATGTCTGAGCCCAGGCTCCAAGAACAGGCCCGCTTCCCCTGCATCCTCTCCACAGCAGGCTCTGCCTTCCTCTTGACTGAGGAAGAAGTACATTCTTACTGGTATGAATAGGTATGAATAGGAATTGAGTAACAAGACCTCATATTTCAGTTAAACGGCTTACTTAAGTCTTAAAATTTTTGAACTTAAAGAATGCAAGTTTCCCAAAGTACAACGGGTGAGGTATTTTCTGCAGGTGGTGAATGAGGCATTTCATCTTACCTGTGGAATTCACAGGGGTAATCATCCATGGGCTTTGCTCTGCTGATGCCCCTCCCTTTGAAGAGAGGAAGAACAGTCAGATACATTCTACACAGTTTAGACTGGCTCCAGGGCCCACAGCGGTGTTCAGAAATTAACATGCATAGCAACATTACAGACAATACAACTAAAGATGGCATACATGTCTAATCTGGGAGTCGAGGGTTTGTTTTGGGGGCCCATTCTCAGGCCTGTGGGGGGTGTCTGAAGATAGAGAGCGCAGGGCTGGCAAAACTGAGGAACTGCTCAGGCTAGAAGAAACCAGTGCGCTGCTGCCAGGAGTAGTTCCCTGAAACACAGAGGCCACAGAGGGGGGTCTACATATTATGGTCACCATGGGGGAAGCAGTTCTGTGCCAGGTGGGGTTTCACCCCTTTGCCCCTGAACTATATGTACTGGTTTTTAATTGGTTGAAGCAACTAGTACTGATAGAAACATATAAAGTATCCCAAAGAATTTAATAAACAACTGTGTTCTGGTTGCTCTTTAAACCTGTCTTCAATATGCAATTTTCTGTTATCAATCTACATACAGTGCCATGAGAAAGTATTCACACCCCTTCACTTTTTCCACATTATGTTACAGACTTATTCTAAAATAGATCTGAGTGTAGTTGTTCCTCAAAGATCTACACACAGTACCCCATAATGACAAGGCAAAAACAACTTTTTAGAAAGATGTGCAATTTTTTTTTTTATTGCCAGAAGCTTGTTAATCCAGTGTTTCATAAGTATTCACACCCATGGCTTAATATTTTGTTGAAGCGCCATTGGCTGCAATCACATCCTCAAGTCTTCTTGTGTTTGCCTCTACAAGTATGGCACACCTGTTTTTGGGGATTTTCTCCCATTCTTTTCTGCAGATCCTCTCAAGCCCAGTCAGGTTGGATGGGCAGTGCCAGGTGACAGCCATTTTTAGGTCTTTCCAGAGATGTTCGATTTGAATTCAAGTCTGGGCTCTGGCTGGGCCACTCAAGGACATTCACAGACTGCTCCTGAAGCCACTCCTTTGTTATTTTGGCTGTGTGCTAGTCTGAGTTCCAGAGCACTCTGGAACAGGTTATCCTGAAGAATCTATATTTGGCTGCTGTCATCTTACTCTGTGTGGACTAGTTGCCCAGTTCCTGCCACAGAAGAACATTCCCACAGCATGATGCGGCCACCACCATGCTTCCCAGTAGGGATGGTGTTAGCCAGGTGATGAGCAGTGCCTGTTTTTCTCCAGATATGACATTAAGTTCAGGCCAAAAAAGTTCTATTTTGGTTTCATCAGACCAGAGGATTTTCCTTCTTAAAGTTTGAGAATCCTTAATGTGCTTTTTGGCAAACTCCAAGCGGGCTGCCATGTGCCTTTTAGTGAGGAGTGGTTTCTGCCTGGCCACTCTACCATAAAGGCCTGATTGGTGGTGTGCATTAGCTATGGTTGACCTTCTGGATGGCTGGATGGAATAAGGCTGTAACGTAAGAAAATGTGGAAAGTGAAGGGGTGTGAATACTTTCTGGTGGCACTGTATATCCTATACTGTATACAAATGGACATAATTTGGTGAATTTACAAAATCCAGGCAGTACATAGAGAAGTTCCAAGAACAACAACAAAATCTTCAAAGAGTCACAATGTTTGTTCTTGGAAGGACAAAAATATGAACTACACAGCCGAACTGCATGGCCACTCGTAAAAAGGATGCATCATTAATTGAAATTATAAGCAGAAGTCTTTACCACCAGGATTCTGCTCCTTTCTTGACCGGACCTGTAGCCAGGGTCCCACTCTCTGCGGACTGCACCAGCATTAGGAGATGCAAATCCTGTGGCAACCAAGGTGGTGGAGGTGGAAGTTGGGATCTTCCTCAGTAGGACGGAAGGTACCTGCATTTTCATCTTGGGTTTCTCTAAGACCAAGGCTTGTTTTGGCAATGGATTGGCACTTCTTTGTGTCTGGTTGGCTTTTTGGGGGGGCTCCTGGGACAGGATTCCTGGCCTGGAGTGGAGGGAGTGCTTGTCATCCACTCTCACATGCCGTGGACAACCCAAGGGGATGATGTCTCTCACTGCAGGGTAACAACAGAACCCAGTAAACACAAGCCATAAACACTACCACAAGTGTCCAGCCAATAATCAAAAAAGCATTTCATTCTGTTGGAGTTTCAGGGACAGCAGGTGAGCCAGCAGCAGATATCAATCAGGGGATGGTGAGAGAGCACACGCACATCACTGACACAGCCCAAAGGCTAAGCGAAGCAGAAGCAAGAGCAGTAGGGTCACCTGAGGTGCAGGTATACCCTGAGAGACATGGGACAGGGGCTCACCCATGGCTTGGAAGTGCTGTCTCAGGCTGCTCATAGCTGTGCCCTTGCCAGGCGTGGTACCCTGCTGGGTCATATGTGCCATAGGGGACTGGGGCACTGGGTCACATGAGTCAGAGCCATGTACTGGAGGAATAGGCCTACACAGTGAAGCAGTTCCCCTGTACCCAAGTCAACAACACACACACTTGAAAAGGATAACATGCCTATGGTGATTCTGTTACACGGGTAATACTAATTAGAGGACTGATTGGCTGAAGAGTCCTCCCACCTGGGTTTGAACAGCTGACCTAAAGGTTATCCCATAAACCTGCATACACACCAGACCTCTGCGAATAAGGTTGCTCACCCCTGTTCTATACAATTTAAACTGGGGGGGGGGGCAGATATACTTTGGAAGACATTAAGATCAAATGTTATTTACACTAGATTGCCAAGATTAATAAGCAAACGAAATTTTGAAAACCTATAAGTTACTTATGCAATGCTTCGCGGTTACATTTTTACGGTTCACAAATATGTAACTCACTCTGATCTTAGACTGTCCTGTTTCCACAAGCAAGATTTTTTTTGTCGTTATCTTCGCTTTTCATCAATTGATGTGACTCGACCACCCAGCGCACACGCGTTTAGAGTCCGTCACGTGCTTACGTTTGTGATTCGCTTGTTCTCAGCACACAAAAATTTAGTCCACATATATAAATAATAGTAATAACATATTTACTTCAGACCCAAGCAGAATACGTATTTAGGGGAGCCAAGAGGAGGGGCATGCATGTTGCCACGGGGGCATTGCCAGCCCACATCCCCCGAACCGCCAATGCTAAGTTGAAGACAAACGCAGTGTGTTTTTGGCCTTTTAGTGAAAGCGACCAGCGAGGTACGGTCCTGCTCGACCCAAACTGGCGACTCGTACAACAGCACCGGTGCGGCTGCTAGCACTCCCCTAGCAACGCCGGCCACTCGTCTCCCGGAAGTGCCGCCGTTTCGCTCGGTGCCTCGACTTTGTCACTTCATAACAGTCTCCACAATCTAAACAAAGCGTGTTACGGCGTCCGGCCGTAATATCAATGTAATTCACCTCACGTACAGCTAAGGAGTCGACTAAGCCTATTTTATGAATATCTATACTATTCTGAAGTCAGCGTTAAAAATGTGGGCGGTTTCGTTATTTCGGTTACTTAATCTGAATGGCTAGTAGTCGCCAATACTAGCTGTAGAGGTTGACGAATGCATCTTACCCTTTTCCTGTTCCAAAGGTCATACGTTTAACGGTCAAGGGCTGCTTAGATACTACTCTCCATCGCTTTTCGAGTTGGAAACCCAGCTTCGAAATCGCCCGGGGCGCAGTAAATGTGTGCCGGTACGTCGGCCGTGAACTGACTGGAAGCGCGAATAGACGGGCTTTTCCGCCTTTGGCGGTGGCGCGCGGCTGCAAACCGGAAGCGCTTTGCCCCAGCTTCCTTCCGTTATTTGTTATTCCTAAATCTGTTACATAAATCTTAAATGTTAACTATCGTAAAGCTTATGCAGTAATATTAAGAAAATAAATTCTGCTTAGGCCTTGGGTATTTTTGTTGACTTCTTGGTTTCAGTAAAACAGTATAATTACGTGGATATTTATATATAAATTTAAAAAAAGCGAAAAAGTAAAGGTCTGCCGAGAGAACAGCACAAAAACACATTTTAAACAATTATGAGACCTGCAATTGTGAAGAATTCAATTAAATGTTGCTTTGCAATAGTGTGGTCTCTCATCCAACACATCTCCCGCTATGAATCCCGTGATTACTAGAGAGTGTTCCACGAAACAGAATTTGTTAGTTAGCTGGGTTAAACTAGAAGTAATGATCGTCTTATAAAAGTTTAGGTAAGGAGCATTTCTATTGCACAATCATGACTTCTGCCTTACATTAACCCAACTAGCGGTGAAATCCCGGTTCGCGGAGCACTCACCTGGAATAGGATCCAATATCATTGCAACCCTATAGAGGAATAGGGGTTTGGAATTGTATACAGATGGATGACAGTGTAGTTATCTAAAAAAGCTGCCCCTTATTCTCGAGTTCAATCATACATGTGACCTATTAGTAACAATGAAGATATTTAAAAGAATCTATTGATCACAGGAAGAGAATTCCCTCTCGTGCAGGGGGCATTTACGCTGTGATCCAAACCATGATAAAAGAATGCGATGCAATAAACTGCATTTGTAATAAACCTAGAATAGCGTCAGAGGCTGGACATGAAAAGTAGCTCACAAGACGTCAGCTGTAGTTACAAAAATAGTTTTATTAAATACAATTTATGCGGCAATCCATCAGGTCGGGTCGGGTCCGGGTTCACAAAGGGTTCTGCCCAGCTATCTCCCCATAGCAAACCAACCCTTCCAAGCGCGTACTGACCCGCTAACACAGTGAATCTTGCACCACACAGCATCCCAATTAGGGCACGGCAAACCAATAGCAGTACAATGCACACTGAACCCCACCTTCTAGCACAGGCAAGCGTGACATAGGCAGTAGCCCCGCTCCGACCAGTAGCGGGTTATGCTGCTTACTTGAAATACACAAAAACACACACACACACACACACACACACACACACACACACAATAAAGACAAGGTTAAAACATAACTCCCCCCCCCCCGAGGTTCTAGACCCTAGAGGGGGGAGAGCATTCGCAGCGATCCGTCTTCCACCACACTAACAGGGAAGTCCCCCGCCAATCTGGCACTATGAGGGCGCCACTTCTCACGTCCACCAAACACCCCGGACTAAGAAGCGGTCCTGCACTCCTATCCCCCCCAGTCCTAACTATCCTCGTCCTTCCACACCGAAACCTGTCCCTAGAGCCCGCTACCTGGCTTCACCGCCGGCAGCCCTAAACGGCATACGAGCGGCACCCCAATCCCGGAACCCCGGAGTGCAAAGCTTCACAAGAGATCTCTCTTCACGTCCTTTCCTCACCCCTTTTAACACCACACCCCCGGACAACCCAGGTGTAGCCACTTAATCTACTACTACCGCCTTCCACACAACCCCTCCCCCATCCACACACACACACACACACACAAATCACTTCATTACACATTGTAGAAAGGAGAATTTCTTGCAACCACTTCTTTAGGAAATTCCGACAATTTAATTTATTAAAAAGTTGCTCATGTGAACTCATAAGGTAGCTCCTAGACCAGTAGGAATGCAATGGTACGTAAGGGTTATCAACAGATTTGCTTTGGTGTGACCTCTAATCATTTTTCCCCGTTGTTGCAAAGTCAAAAGGTAACAATACACGATGTCGTGGACTGTAAATTTTGGGGTCGCTCCAAAAGCATTTTTTTAAAACGCAGATTCTATACGTATCGTTACAAATCTTCCTACATGGGAATGCCAGTGAGCAAGCGAATCTGCCGACGGAGAAGACTACTTCCCTTGAAGAAAATACGTATCTGTAGTGCGCCATTTGACTCACTTGTAGATTGCTTTGGACAAAGGGGTTTGCTAAACAAAAATAACAGATTTGTTCAGTATCTGGTAATGTAATCTCGTGCGTACATTGTTCCACCCCACTGAACTCGGGTTGCTTGTCTCTCGTCTCTTAAAATTACACTACCTATCATACAGTTTCCATACTAGATTTTTTCCATGGTCCTGGATATTGTGCCTTGACATTTTTTTTCCTTCTCAAAAGTCACACTCCTGTTTAAACGAATAACTAAATTCATAAGTGGAAAAAGGTGCAGAAAAAGGCCCAGCTGAATAGACAAAGAAGCAGAAATACTGCACATTTCACTTTTCAGATTTCGATTAGGAACAACAACTTGTACGTACACGCACAGTACTTTAATTGAATTCACAGTGAACCAATAGAAAGTCCGCACAGAACTTCGTGCCCACCCACCCCTTACTCTGATTCGAATAGAGCAGGTGTCCGTCAATAATGTGCCAATAGTGTTGGGGGAAGCAACAAGCTGTTGGTCGTTGAACGGGAGCTACGTGCCTTCTTAGTAAGAATACAAAACAAGAAATTTAATTGGTATTGAATTCCGATACAGAGACGCGTATTAAACGAAACTAAAAAGCAATTAATTAACATTCTAGCGGTCTTTCACCCGTTTAGAACACCACAGGAAATGGATGAACTGCGGCCTAGCAGCGGCTCTGCAAGCCACGGGCTGGCGTCGCTGTTTCCCCCGGGTCTGCAAGCTATTTACGGCGAGTGCAGGCGTTTGTACTCCGACCAGCCAAACCCCCTGCAAGTGACTGCCATCGTCAAATACTGGTGAGTGAGGCGTTCTTTGGCCTCTCAGGGACTCTAACCTGTATTAAAAGTAATAGTGATTGTAGAGGGACGTTCACTAGTTTTGCCAGTTAGCGCGTACCAAAGCTTTTATGATTCTAAGATTTTCAACCGTTGGTATCAAAACACGATTACTTGTCGGCAGGTCTACACGTAGAGTACTAACGGAACCATACTTTAAGTTAACTCATGCTTTTAGCATGGTGAATTAGCCGAACAACTCATACAGCGAGTTGGGTGAAGTAGCGGATTCGAGAAAGTGGAGGTCCCAGTATAATGGAAGCCGACCGATTTAAAGCCAAACTAGGTCCCTGAAGCGGCCACGTAAGTGTGCTGATAGGCTCGCACATCTAGACTGGTCTTAATTCACCTCTTTGGGGCTCCACCATGGATATGGCACCGTTAAGCAGGACACCCATTCACACCACTCCATGCCCACTTTTGGATCAAAGTTGACAGGGATAAATAAGTGCGTCAGTGTCCCCGTTGTGATGCGCGCCCACATATATAGGGGGTCTCTGGCCAGAACCGCGTAGCATTAATGTTCTACTTACTTATATCGCAGCGCATCAGATACAAACACCACACGAGCTAGGTATGGCTACAGGTGTGTCTTTAAGGGAACACCGGTCCGTGTGACTGACTGAAGGCCAATCAGAAGCCCAGTACTCCCATCACTTCCCGCTGTGATTGGCAGCTTCTCCGCGGCAAAGTTCAGGATCCTGCTTAGTAACGACTGTGAATGTTTAGGTACATTGAAATGCTTTTTTTCACATATCCCATCATGCTTTCCTTTGAGACACACACACACACACACACACACACACATATATTTGCCCTATATATAGAGTTGAGATTGAAGCTTGGGGTACAAGCACAGGGTGAGGCGATTTATTTTTTTTTTTTTCCCCCCCCAGCACCCCTGGGTCTTGTTCAAGGGCCGATCGGAGATGTGACTATTCTGCTTAGGCCAGGTCTCAAATCTTTCAAGACTTTCTGATCATAAACACAAAAGCCTAACCCACTACGCCACACAAATACAGAGTTATTATGGCTGTTCACACCTGGCTACAGTTCACTAATCAACAACAATCTTCGGCATTAATTATATTTTTCTCCAGATTTTTAGTTTGTTTTAATAATGATTCTGAAATGTTACTAATTTCGAGGGAAATAAGTATTCTTACAACTAGGTTAATTCACTTATCAGGTCCAAGTGGTGTGTTATTTTGCGAATCAGATGGTAGGTTACATTTTCTTCTGTTTTGGGTGTAAAATAGGCACCAGTATGAAGACACACTCTTTGTCATTCTGCTGACTGTGTCATGCATTGTGCCGCAGGCTGGGGGGGCCAGACCCCCTGGATTACATCAGCATGTACCGCAACATGGGAAGTCCATCCCAAGATGTGCAGGAGCACTGGCACTATGTCAGCTTTGGCCTGAGCGACCTCTATGGGGACAGTCGAGTGCATGAGTAAGTGCCCAGCCGGAGCAAACGGGGTCCATCCTGAATATCCAAAAGGGAGGTGTATGTGATGTACGGCTCTGTTTGCTCTTGGTGGCTTGTCCTGTTTGCACTGTTTTTGGAGTTTAACAAAATTTTGTTTGGTTTACCCCATCTGTTTAGTATATAATCTGCACCACATCTGTTGTTTGTTAATTCCAAGAAATCCCAAAAGTTGCATCTGTTTCCTTTTTATGGGACCGTAGAGCCAGGTATTGCTGATAGGGTGGGTGTCCAGCCATTTGGACAGACGGCCTGTCTCCCCCCTCTGGATCACCTGGTAAAACAGTGCTCCTGTTTTTTTTTTCTTTGTGTTTTCTTTTTTCTGTTTTTGACAGGTTCACAGGCCCAGATGGCCCCAGCGGTTTTGGCTTTGAGCTCACCTTCAGACTGAAGAGGGAGGCGGGTGAAACGGCGCCACCCACATGGCCAGCAGAGCTCATGCAAGGCCTGGCAAGATACGTCTTCCAGTCAGGTGCTGCTGTTAACTGTCAAGGCAAAAGCATACACACACACGCACACACACACACATCAGAGCCACAGATAGGCACACCAAGAGAGAGCTGCTGAATAGCTGTGAAGGTCATTCCGCCTTGCAGATAGGACTCTCCGGGTTTTGCGTATTGCCTGTGCTCTGCCCTCTTCCTGTGACTGGCTTCTAGCCTAAGCACCCCGTCTCTGTCTTTGCGGGCAGAGAATGTTGCTCCCTGTCAGATTTTGCTGTATTGTAACGAGAGGCTGTAATTCTGCAGAAGTTCACTTACTTCATTTGCCAAGTTGATTCGAGAGGCTCTGGCTGGTTGGAGTGGTGTTTACATCACAACACTGCCTCTTCCCTGTATGGTTTTTGGGAGGTTGGCGATGGGAGGTTAGGAGACATGTCGGCCTTCACTTGGCCTGGCAGTTGAATCTGACCCCGGCCATCCTCCCACAGAGAACACCTTCTGCAGCGGAGACCACGTGTCGTGGCACAGTCCGCTGGACAACAGCGAGTCGCGCATCCAGCACATGTTGCTGACAGAGGACGCACAGCTGCAGTCTGTGCGCACACCTTTCGGCCACATCACCTTCCTGCAGGTGAGCACCCCAGGCGAGACTGGGCCCATGCAGCCTCCTGTGATCCTACCCTCCTCCCCTGATGGCCCTGTGCTGTACCTCTCCCTGCTGTACCCTAACCGTCTGGCAGATAGTAGGTGTTTGCGCAGAGGAGCTGCAGGCGGCTCAGCAGTGGAACGGCCAAGGTGTCCTGGAGTTGCTGCGGGGCGTCCGTGTGTGAGTAGATCTGTCTGTGGGAGCCCCGCCCAGAGTCACACCCCTTAGGCAGCCTTCCGTCACCATCTGAACAGCTGAGTTGTGAGTAGGTAAAAGCTCAGAGCAGCTGGAAATACTCTAACACTACAGTACTTGAGATAGACAAACACAGTCCCTGTGGGAGAGGTTTCCCAGTAGATCCAAGTGAAACCTGTATGTTTTCAGTTTGCCCATGATATCTACAGCCTCATAGCTTGCTGTCCTGCATGGTGATGTTTTTCCACTTTCACCATGACAATGGGTTAGTTTACCCAGCTAACAAATGGCAGTATCCAGTAGTCAGTATGCTTCCTATATTAAGCCTGCCCGTGGCTGTTCCTATTGCCCGATATTTGAGGTTGCAGGTTAGGGTCTCTCTTACCACCTTACTGTGTGCAGAGCCGGTGGACCATGGCTTATCACAGACATGCGCAGAGGGGAGACGGTATTCGACATAGACCCGCACCTGCAGGTGAGTGACCTCCTGGGAAAAGCTGTGTCGTGCCCCACATGAAGGCTGGCTGGTCAGCTGCTCACTTGCATTTGCATTTTGGGGGACAGGAGCGAGTGGACAAGGGCATTGACAGCGACGGGTCCAACCTAAGTGGTGTCAGTGCCAAATGTGCCTGGGACGACGTAAGCCGCCCTCCAGAGGACGAGGATGACAGCCGCAGCATCTGCATCGGCTCGCAGCCCCGCCGGCTGTCTGACAAAGGTGTGTCTCTCTGTCCGGCTGTCTGTCTGCTGTTAAAGGGGCTCAGACTGTCTCCTTTGCTGACCGTGTGTCTGTCGTCTCCAGACACAGAGCAGATCAGGGAGGCCCTGCGCAGAGGACTGGAGATCAATTCCAAAGCTGTCTTGCCTCCCATCAGCGGCCAGAGGCAGAGCCATGACCGGGCCCAGTAAGTCCTCACATCCTATAGGCTTGCTTCTCTCCATGGTAACAGGCACTGTACTGGGACTGGGCTGCTGCTCGACCACGTGTGTGTAATCTCCTCCACAAGAGAGACCAAAAGCTTTCCCAGAGCTTCTTAGTTGATGTTGGCTGGATGTCCTGTGACCTTTTGCTCTTTTGGACCGTTTCGCTGTTTTTGGTGTCCCTGCATGACACTCTGTCTCGCCATGTTGGGGTACAGGCCCCTTCCTGTCGCCGTGGCTTCAGCCTCTCACGCTCCCCCACCCCGCAGTTATAAATGCAGCTCCGGGCCATAGAAGCAGCAGCGGCTCCCTTCACGGTGCCGATCTTACGTAATCAGGCCCATCGCACTACTTTCTGACGACTGCTGGACTTCAGCCTAGTTAATCCTTCCCTGTAGACGCTGGAGTGAAGAATGTGCCATAAATGGCAGGCCTTTGTGGGGTAAAGGGACTGTTTTTTTTTTTTTTTTGTTTTTTTTTTTCTATTTTTTTGCACACTGCTAGACTGATGTGCTGGCTGGCTGTGGCAGCTTGTGGCTACGTGTACGGTTAGCATGTTTTTCTCCTAATTTCTCCATAGACAATCAGTGGGCCATTTGCAGAGCCAGCAGACATCAAGGTAAGAACAGAACATGGAGGAGGTCTGTAAGATATGGAGGCAGGGGTCACACACCGTGCCCTCGCTGCCCAGTGCTAGGAGATGACAGACAGAGACACTCCTGCTGGTACAGTGCCGGCTTGCGACCACGAAAGAGACCGTGTGATCTCAGCTTCATGTTTCCTGGCCGTGTGTCCATGGGTCATGGCCCCCTGCTGACCAGATGGCCAGGCACAATTGGGTTATGAGGCAGGGCACCTTATGCGCCGCCCCAGTGCTACTTGGTGCTGCTCCGGCCAGAGGTCGTCATGGAAACCGACGTGCTGTTTCAGGCTCTAAGAATACAGTTTGTACTGTTTGCCCGTGATGTTGGTCTGTCGCATTACAGACACCGAAGTTGAGATGGATCAGTGGATCAGCTGTGCAATGAGAATGGGGCAGGCAGAGGGGGTAGGGCTTGTGACCAGAATCTCCCGCCTGACAGGAGTCGGAAGGACAGCTTGGAGAGCGAGAGGTCAGCAGCCATTGTCCCCCATGAACTGGTGCGCACACGGCAGCTGGAGAGCATCCACCTCAAGTTCAATTTGGAGTCTGGTGCACTTCTGCCTTTGTGCCTCAGGTATGAGCTTTGCTCTGTGTCTGGGGTACAAGCCCCGATCCGTTGGGTACGCTCTGTGTCTGGGGTACAAGCCCCGATCCGTTGGGTACGCTCTGTGTCTGGGGTACAAGCCCCGATCTGTTGGGTACGCTCTGTGCCTTAGGTAGGAGCCTGACCCTTTCCAAGCCCTCTTCACTCTCCCCACAGGGGTCGTCTGCTCCATGGACGTCACTTCACCTACAAAAGCATCAATGGGGACACAGCCATTACCTTCGTGTCCCTAGGGGTGGAGGGAACCTTTGCCACAGAGGAGCACCCTTACGCGGCTCATGGGCCCTGGCTGCAGGTAGGCCTGTGTGTCAGTCTGAGCCCCTCCACAGAATGGCCTAGAGGTGGACAGATGCATCATGATGTCTCCCCCGGGTAGGTGCTGCTGACGGAGGAGTTTGTGGAGCAGATGCTGGAAGACCTGCAAGATCTCAGTGTGCGAGAGGAGGTAAGATGAGCTTGCTCTGTCTGAGCCCTCGTGGGCCTGCCTTGGCTAATCTCTGACCCATTTCTGTTCTCCACAAAGCCCACACTGCCACGGGAGTTCAGCTGGACTGACAAGAAATTGAAGATCTCCATCTTGCCAGATTGTGTGTTTGACAGTCCTTTGCAGTAAGCCAACCTGCTGATGGGGTCTCTCTCCATTGGTCTTGTGCTGCCTAAAGGCAGGTTTCCTGGGCCTGGATGAGCCCCTTGTCCCTGGGTGCCTTGTGGTAGCATCCCTGCGGTGTGAACACTGAACACACAACAGGTCTCGCAATCTTTTCTGTGGACCAGTCACTACAGATGTGGGCCATAAATATGCTAAATACTTTAGTGTGTGTGTGTGTTTTTCTCTGGGATTATGCCAAAAATGTGTTCGGTTGGTGGGAAGTGTAGTCTTTTCCATTACGCCTGAGGACTGAGTAGGTTTCCTTTAACGTTTCAGTGAAGTCTGACAACCTGATATTTCAGTGCCCAAGGATTATGTGCTAAATGTGGATTGAACAATCAAACAATGAAGATTCCTCTTTATAAGTTGTAAATTGTCGATCAGTTCGTTTTTAAGAGCAGTTTGCTTGTATTTATGTAATATAAACAAGGAGAGCGTCTGCCCAGTCAGAGGCCCTGCACGTTATTACGCTACCTGAGTGACTCCCGTGTCACATGGGACTGTCTTGGGGCTGACCCCAAGTCGGTGCCTTTTCCTGTCATAGCAGACAATACTGTGGCCAAACTCTTTTGCCCTGCCCCTGTAAGCTTGCCGGCTATCCACTTGGATATTTCCTGTTTACAGCTGATGGATGCCAGGTTGATATCAAACCCCTGATGTCAATAGGAACATTTCACCTTTATATCTACCGTCATGGACCTTTGCTCTGTCAGAAATAGGACAGCTTCTGCAAACCTTCCTTCACGTGCTCTTGCCTTCTTTTAATCGATAATGTTACGTTTTAGTGCAGGTTTTTATGCACACTGACTTGCAGTTGTCTTTGTATTGTATGGTGGAATACTAATCTGCCTGTTTATCATTTGAAAGAGCATTAAAACTATTTACATAATGTCTGCTTTGTAATTTCTCTCAATTATTCTTTTGACTTGGCAAAACTTGACTTGGCATTTTGGCAACAAACGAATGGGGGATTCTCTGCTTTCTCACATTGAATACTCTCTTGAAGGCAGCAATACCCAGAAGAGCTGCTGTGTGTTAATTTGTGGTGGTGGAGGTTGTGCTTACAAAACTGAAACATGGAGGCAGGGGAAGATTTCTAATATAGATGCTTGATATTTGATCGACCAAAGGGAAGCTCAAACACTTATGAACACCAGCTTTCCCAGCTTCCACCAAAGTCTTTCTTCAGGCCTTTTTTTATACCTTAGTTGTTTTACAGAAAGTCTGTAAAACTCTATTTGAAATGATTGGGGGCGGGGCATCTGTTTCACCTGCCCCATACATCATACCAGATAGCTGAGACTTGACCCATTGCCAGGGGTGGCTAGGCAGGGAGGCCTTGGCCATATCAGATAATTCTCACATTCTTGAAAAAAATCATCTTTTGTTACATAAGAAAAATCACTTTGTCTTACAACAATGTCAATTCCCACAGGCTCATGCACCGCACACAAAATCAAAACAGTTACAATATTCTGTTTGCTTGATTAATTATACTTGTTGATTTAAAAAAACACCTTGTTTATAGGTTCTGTGTACACAAGATTAATCAATTAAACGCTGAGTAAAACTGATTATCAACACTGATATAAATTATTAATAATGATCAAGTTCTTACCATGTACTGATCAATCTCTTACACATGGTCTACCTAGTGCTGGGGTAACAGTAGTTGTTGGAGTACAAATAATATAGTATGATGTTACTAATGTATTAATTAGCCACTGTGAGAGCTATGGGAGCTTCTCTGGATAGGCTGGTTGAGTAAGTGAAGGATTGGTGGAGGGTCATTCCGGTTAGAGAAAGCTGAGCACAGAGGTCTTGTATAAACTGTTTTATGCAGGAGGAGTATTTTGATAATTGGTAAATATAAGTTGCTGTTTCTAATCTAATACTTTACTTACATGTCTACCCTTTGCACATCATATGGGTGCAGTATAAGAATTAATAAATGTATATAAGCATCCATCCATTTTCTGTAACTGCTTATCCCATTTGGGGTCACAGGGGGTCTGGAACCTGTGGGCACAAGGCAAGGAACAACCCATTGCAGGGCACAATCAAACATGCATACCTATGGGCAATTTGGTAACTCCAATCAGCCAAGTTTTGGACCGTGGGGGAGAAACCAGAGTATCTGGAGGAAACCACATGATGACACCGGGAGAACATGCAGACTCCACGCACATGGAACCCAGGTGGGGACTTGAACGCTGATCCCAGAGGTGTGAGGCAGCAGTGCTAACCATTGTGCATATAAACAAATAAAATCTAAAAACCCAAGGGATTTGCATTGTTCCTCAGCATCCACTGATCAAAGCAGACTTCACTAGATGTGCCTATTTTATTTTTAAAAATTTTAATCAAATCATGTATTGCCCTACTGCACATTATTTGGATACATGCAAACATTCAACAATTAATTCAAATTCGCCCATAAAGAAATCTGGAAAACCAAGGGGTGTGCAACAGTAGCCATGAACCCAAAATGCTGAACTAATATCTCACTACCGCTAAAATGACCTATTTCCTTAGCTGTTAACAAGATTATGCATAAATTGTGAAATGGCTCAAACCACAAAAATAATTGGCGTGCATCGCTGTCTGTGTACTAGATAGACATCAATATTCTATCATTAAGAACTGCATAGCTTGCGTCTGTTAAAAGATATTGAAGCTGGAAAACTGATTATTGATTATGAAGCTAACTTTACCACAGTGAAAACGCGAAAGCATACTGGAGAATGATTAGTATATTTGAGAATGTTACAAGACGATATGCTGAACAACACAAACTACAGGGAGAATGGTACAGCAGGACTACAAGAAAAACAACACAGTCAAGCAACACATCAGGACAACATGCATAATGATACAGTCAAACGACAAGGAGGATGACATCATTCTGTCTAGATGACAGAAATACAGTTTAAAGTTGAACTGACAGACAAATGTTTTGTCAGGTGTGCAATCAACATAGACAATCTCATTGTCGAAACAGTATTGTCACGGCTGAAGTTCAGTTCAAAGTTGAAAAGACACAGACAAATGTTTTGGTACATGTTCAGTCAACACAGACAGTGCACATATTGACATTTTGGCACAAACGGAACCACATAAGTTAAGACTGTCGACTGAATGACAGCCTGTCCAATCAGTAACAAGCACGTGATGATCAGCAGGTTCATTCACTTTCTGTTTTCAGTGCTGCTAATATTGTAGTGTTTTTGTATATTTTTTTGATACTTTATTAATCCCCGTGGGGAAATTCTCTGTATGTCTCCGCCAACTTACTCTTTGTAGGTAAGAGCAAGCTGGCCGCAAAGGGCAGCCACCCGTAGCAGCACCCAGGGAACTTGGGGTTAAGGGCCCTGCACAAGGTCCTCCAGATATGCTGAGGCCAGGCTCGAACCAGAAACCTTCTGATCATAAGCACAGAGGTTTAGTCCACTATGTGTTTTCCCACTTGCTGATGTGTCTTCCCATTTGCTGGCACAATTTCGTATTTGCTGGAGTGTTTCCCCATTTGCTTGCACGTTTTTGTATATGCTTGCACAATTTCATATTTGCTGGCATGTTTTCGTATTTGCAGGCATGTTTCCTCATTTGCTGGCATGTTTTGTTTCCACACAACTGATGCATTTGTTCTTAATGTGGACCCTCACCCACGATATCCCATCTTCCTTATACCACATTGCCAAGTAATCAAGAGGGAAAATTTTAATTGATGCTTTTTAATAATCGAGTAATTGAGTTTAATCGAATAATCGTAACAGCTTTAAATGACATTAGCTTTTTCTAGCTTTTAACTTGTAATTTTATAATAACTTAATTGTTCTTAATATCAGTACTCACTCCAGAACTCACAGAAGACTGAGGAATCCCAGAAGGCTTTGTTTACGTTTTGGATAATGCAGAGTTAACCGAGGCAATAAAGAGATTCACTCACTATTATAGCCCTCGGGTTAATATTTTGATTTCCATGTTACTGCATTCTGATTCATCCCAAAAGTTCTAACTATAGCCACTAGAGGGCCTCAGTGTTCCAGAAAATTATCGAGAACTTATTTTATTTCTGATGCTGTTTTCCGATATTACATACTCATTGCCTTTTCCCTTTTGCAGTGACTGTCAGTGTTATTCTTAAGGGAGTACTTGCATTGCATATGGATATATCTGCATTAGGGGGTTTCACAGAGAATTAGGAGTAATAAATATTAGGAAGTAGAGATCATCCCTTGTCCCCAGCAAACACCAAGTTCATAGAGAATGATAATGTGAAAATGTCTTAATATAGGAAAAAGATTTTTGCTAAACAAAATTAGATTAATGTGGATTAGATTAGATAAATTAAGTCTATTACCACCCCAGAACTACTACACAATGAAACTTTGTTTGAAAGTCTTTTCTACCCATCGGACCAGGGAAGGCATTAACACACAAGAAAGGGGCGACATTGGGAGTACAGCAAGATGAAATGGCCAACAGATCATTCAACTCTTCAAAACAACAGGAATTCAGCCCCCGGGACAGCTGCCAGTCTCGCACCTGGGGTTCAGGTGAATCAACCCCTATTTGCTCAATACTGTGACTTTAAAAAGACATGATGCAAGCTACGTGGTAGATAATTTCCACCCATGAGCCTGGTTCTCTGTGTCACTGGGACTTAACAAAGTGACTGGATCCGCATTGTAGCCTTGCTACCTGCAACGAACTTTTCATTTTAAAGCATATGCTTCCCACCATGTTTCCGATTGCTAAAATTCCCCTCAGCTTTTAGTGTGTCTCTTGGGAAACTCCCACACAGGGCCACTTCCTCGCTCCTGGTCTTTATTGCAATTGTGTAATCAGTTCTCTGCGTGCGTGCTCTGCACAGCTGGTTGTGTGCCAGCTCTAAACACGCAAAAGTGCAGATACATACCTCTCACATACCAAACGGTCAAAAAAATGTCCATTTTAAACACCATTCATTTCTAGCATTCATGTTGCTATAGCTAATAAACCTTATCATACACTATCAGGCACAATATGAGCCTATTCAATTGTACGTGTTGTCTTAGGGTATCTACTTGTGTGAAAGGGACAAGTATTTTAAGGAGTGACTGGAATGTCACAATTATCTGACATAATATGCAAGCATGTTTGCATAACTACTAAATGTGAAATGGCTGATTGTGTGTGTGTGTGTGTTATTTATTTTTTGACTTTTATCTTATTGTTTGCATTTCTGTGTGCCTAGTATCTGTGTCTATGTTCCTTGTCCCTTTATTTAGCAAATGTTCTCTTCTCCATTTCCATCAAAATCCCTCTCACTGAATGGTATCCACCAGTCATCTCTTCTCTGTCAGCCAGTCGTCTGTTTGGTTTATTTCATCCACAGTTGAAGAATTTCCCCCCTGGGATCAATAAAGTTTTTTTATCTGATCTCTTCTGATAGCTGCAGAACTAATACCAGACAGACATACAGATGAAAAGAAGGACCTGTTTTCCATTGTCTATGTCTCAAATAATAAATGACCAGTGCAGTATTTGCATTTCTTGTATAGACCGCTATACCTTTCCTCATATGGCTGAGACAAGTAATGGAATCAAATTAAATTTGCCTGCACACAAGATATCCAGTTTTGTGATATGCAACAACTACACATTAAGGGAGCAGTGTGTGACTCAGTGGGCTAAGTCTCTGTGACTGGAAGGTTGCTGGTTCAAGTCCAGCCTCAGCATATCTTGGAACAGGAAACAGGCCATCCACCCATATGGCAGGTTGTCTGTCTGACAACACACCACAGAAAACAGGTATCCAACGGCACTTGTGGCTGCTGACTGGATGGGTGGCTGCAGGACAAGGTGTACAAGAAGAAAAAATGTGTGGAACACTAGGAAAACCAGGAAGTTCTACCCAAAAAACCCATACAATTTAATTTGTTCATGATCAGACAGATTTATATATGTATAGTAAACATTCTATAATATATACTTTCAAAGTGCAAAAGGGTGGAGTGGTGGCTCTGTGGCTAGGGAGCTGTCCCAGGAATAGGAAGGTTGTTGGTTCGAATCCCGTCAATGCCAAGAGTGATCCTACTTTGTTGGGCCCCTGAGCAAAGCCCTTAACCTACAATTGCTTCCTGGGTATGATGTTAACCTACATCCAGTCCTGCAAGGAGGTCCTCTAACTTACAGGGAAATTTGGGGGTTGGTGGCAGGATTGGTACTCCAGCCACTGGGGGAAAAAAACTCACACTGGGCCATCTGGACTAGGGTGGTGCTGAGGTATCACCCACTGCATGACTGCACTCAGGTTCTCATCCCTGAGGTGGATTGTCATGTGGTGAGTGCTGTAATCAATGCATGCTTCTTACCTCCTCCTAATGTGCAAAAATAAATACTAGACAATCATGATTGATTTATAACCTATAATGCAAAAAGAAAGACTTTTAAATGGATTAAGGTCAGTAAGCTTAAACATTTTTTACTATTCAGCATGAAGTAGGATTGCAGAGCTCAGCTGGAAGCCTGTTGTTCTTCATAGTTATGTAAGTACTCCATTGCTATAGTGGTTGGGAAACCTAAAGTTTCACTCTCTGTAGAAACCTGGATGTCTGGCAGCCTACCAGCTATAGTACTCCTGGGTTCCCCTTCAGTTCTCCTGGCCAACCACTGAACCTCATCTTCTGCTGGGGAGAAGTGAACTTTCGCGACAGCAGAGCTCTGTGATTACTGGAGTGTGTCCCTGGGACTGAAAACAGATGAAAAGGTTAATCTTTCACTGTTTGGCCTACATTCTGACAGCAGCCTGACTAGATGTGTGTGGTGGATGAGCAAGGCCAATTAAACACTGTTGGAGTTTCCTCGCAACCACACTGCCTGAGGTTAAATGGACCTGTAGAATTCTTAAGCTTTAGGAAAGAATTACAGTATAAAGACTTAACCAGCACTGTATCATTTTAATCATTAAGCCTTCTTAATATATATTGTGTGGCTGTATGTGTGGATGGTGTGTGCATGCCCTGCGATGGGTTAGTGCCCTTGCCTAGGTTATTCCCTGCCTTATGCCTGTAGCTTCTGGGAAAGACTCTGGACCCCCATGACCCTGAATAGGATAAACGTGTACTGAGGATGGATGGAAGTATGGATGGTATATAATATGCTGTGAGGTCCTTAATCTTTAAGAGCTGGATTGCAGGTATATGGAATCCAAAGTCCAAAAACAGCTGGTAGATAAAGTGCTCTCTCTAAATTGCCCTTGGCGTGTTTGTGTGCGCGTTGTTTTGGACTGGCACCTTGTTCAGGTTGTTGCCCTGCTTTGTGTCCTGTGCTTCCTGCATTAGCCTTCGGGCTCACTATGACGCCGTACAGAATAACCCACTACAGAATAAGATGAATAGATGGACAGATGAATGGATTAATTCATAACCATATATTCTTGTTAGAATGAATAGTTTCTTATTTTCATTACGTCATTTTTTTAAATGAACATTTGTTAACATTATGTTCTCTGTCAAAGAGCCTGCTCATTAAAAGTCTTAGTTGGTCCTTACGCCATGTCCTTTTGGTTTCTATTTAATCCACTGAGCCCCAGATGCCACTAAAAAGATCTTTTGCACCCTAAGGACAACCTGGTCTGAATATCTGGATTGCTTGTAAAGAGGTGGTTACATCACTATGCTGGAGGGAGCAAATTCTTTGTTGGCTCACTTTGACCCCAGTCCTCAATGGAAATGGGACGTGTCTGGACGGGGTGCAGTGTGGGGAACTCTTCCCTTCAGTGCTGGAACATTTCCTTTGGAAGCACCTTTGCCTTCTTGGCACTGGAGTGGGAATCTGCCTGCATTATTAACCCTTTAGGTGCCATTTCTTGTAAAACCTTACATTACCTATAAACCTGTTGATAAACTATATTGACTTCATCATAGGCAAAGTGTGTTTATTATCCCACAATTTGACGAATTACCTGTCGAAGTGTGTGATTCAGTGTGGAGGCCCCTGTGATGGATCGGTATCGCAGCCAGGGTCAAAACCACCCTTCATCCTATACTCCAGGTTTAATGTGACACTACACTGTATTAGGACTAATTACTGAATTACTCAGTTTACTTCTGTGGTTGGTTTATGAATCCAAGGAATATGATACCTCACGTTTTGTAGATGCTTTAAGCTATAAGGTTGGTAGGCAGTACCACAAGTTCGTTAATTAAGAATTAATTGACTATAAAAACATGACATGAAAATACTGTCGATAATATTTCAGCAGCACTTTGGTTCCTAATGGTACCCTGGCTGGTGTGTAACCTTAATCATGTGCCCTGTAATGGGCAGGCATCTCATCTGGGGTATACCACAGCCATGTGCTCTGTGATGGACTGGGATAGGCTCCAGGCCCCCTACGATCCTGACCAGAATGAGCAGCTAGATGGATGGATGGATTTTGGTTCTGGTATCATTCCTCATCCCAAAGCATGAAGGAAGAAGCTAAGCAGATAACAAGGGAGAGAGGGTGAGCATTTAAACGACAATGTCATTCTTGTGACATGATTCTAGGGCCCAGGACACTAGAACCACTTATTTCACTTAGGTGATGATCCTCTTCAAGGAGGGCTTTGCTGAAAGCTAGAGGCATGAGATTTAGTGAAAAAAATGACTTTCTGCCATATTTATGTCACTTGTTCAAAGAGAATGGAGCATGAGGTTTCTCCTGTGAAGAAGCTGCCTCATTGTGGAAGGAGGAAACCATGCCCTTCTTGAGAGAATGTCAGTATCTATTAAAAATGGGAAAACTGAAGTATGCACAGATCCTCAGGTGACAAAATCACATGATCCTCTACAGTGTCTAAGGACCTAAATAATTCTAGCATTATATTTCTGTCATGGATATGCCCAGCAAAAAAACTCACTTTATAACCCATTAGCAGTGGAAAACTGCTAAGACTGGGCCTCATACACACCCTTGCAGGAGGATTTCATTTGTAATGCAAAGAATGTCAAACAGGCAGGTAAACAGGAAATCAGCAGCTGGCAGAGGCTGTAGCCATTGCTGTTACATTCTCAGGGGGAGGTTGGGGAACAGCGGTCAAATTGTCTCACACTAAACATTTTAATTGGCATGTATTTTAACAAGTGATACAAGAAGCTCTCAAGAACAGCATCCTTAAATCAAAAACCATGACCTTTGGGACACGCACGAGAGTAGTGATTACATCAGGAACAATGACCTGCTTCAGACATACACTGGTTAGCCAACAAACCACTAACTACCAAAATAAACCTTTTTGTTGAGGAACACCCATATCAACAAAATATAACAACAAACAAAATATAAGCAAAACAATAGAATATCACTTCCCCATTATTGTATTAAAGTGTTGATTTTTTTTTTCTTTAAACCTGTCACATTATCATAAAAATTGTTGTAGAGCTGAAACCAACGGCCCCTAGAGAGACTCAGTAGACAGGTAGAGTAGGATCTATTCCAGCCCTGTTGTGTAAAAATAAATGAATCACTTGTGAGGTGTGAAAATATCGTGTCTCGCACATTGTGGGGAACAGCCCCGTGTAAACATTGCAGCGAAATGTGAGTACTTCACGAGTTTCACGTCAATTTATTTAAGCTTTCATATGAAGTAAGGAGGACATATTTGGACACGAGCCCCCAAAGCTGTTTTTGACTGATACTCTTTAGCGTTCACAAAATAATACCCCCCTCCAGTCTGTGTGCTGTGTTTGTGCTCATTTGCAGCTCAGCCTCTGCCAAGTTTCCAGCCTGTCTCACATGCACGGGCCAGTGGTAAAGCCACTATGAAGCTTTGTCACGCAAGCCTGTACAGGGCGGGCTGCCTCTCCTCTCGGTGGTGTCCCTCCTCATGTACGTGCCCTGCCGCAGCCTCCTGTAGCACACATTTTAATGGTACATTCCCCCGAAAGGGGCGGCTGCCAGCTCGGGTGGCCAGGCTCTTCCTCTCAGCCTTATCTCCCTGCAGGGTTTGGGCCACGCTTCCTGCTCTGACATCAGTTTCTCCTTTCGACTTGAATGGATAAGTTAAATCCAAATAGACCTGGACTTTATCTCAGTTTCACCCCATCTTCTACATCGACTCATCCAATTACACAAGGCAACTTTTGTGTTTGGAATATAACAATATCAATAATATATCAATTATAATTGATATAATCAGGCCCCTTGTTCTACTTGCTGAAACCTGAGCCATATAAGGGTGTCAAGGAAGAGGTGCTATTTTTTCAACAGTCAAAACAACAATATAATGAGAAATCTACTCACAGTCTTTTTATGGAGAAAGAGAAGCAGTTACTCTTCAAGGTGAAATAAATATTATGTTAGTACAACATGGTGATTCTTCTGACATGAATAAAATAATTCCTTCACCACCGGCACATCAGAAGTGCAACTTCTTTAGGCTCCTAAGTTTATACAACAACAACAAAGTCAACTCTGGCTTTATAACCTAGGCCAGGTCACCCATTCCTGCTCCTGGAGGTTTACCTCCCTGAAGAGCATTGCTTCAACATAGCTGGCTCAGATACTGAGATGTTACTGAAGAACCTGATTATCTGTATCAGCTGTGTTAAATTAGGGCTGCACCTAAGCTCTGCAGGGTGGTAGATCTCCAGGAGCAGGAATGAGCAGCCCAGACCTCTGATGTCCAACTAAGAAACCTTTATATGAATTAGTGTTCTTAATTAAGTATGATTGATCGACATATTAATTAAATTACATCACAGTTCAAATCACAGACTGTTACTGAGGGACCTGCTATAAGTCTTATTGGTATTAAAAAACAATCATTTGCCAAACTTCTGACATGTGCTCCTTGGAGTGCTGAGGTTAGCTTGGGGTAATCCACCCTTCGCAGGGATTCTGAAAATTGCTAGGAGTGGAGGTAATGTTTAGAGGGAAAACCACTCTGGTACCAGCTGTTAGAGTACAGCAGAGACCGTCCTCAGTTCAGGTTCACTGACTCAGACACGGTGTAATTTGTGGAGCCATGATGTCATCCGCAGGACACCATGCCATCGCTCTAAGTGAGGATTTTTTCTCAAGGGCGACAATTACCATGGTGACGAAACCTTAAATGGGGTGTTACCTCCTGTGGAAACATATACGTGTGTAACAGATATTACCCATGACTCGGAAACCTATTTACACATATGACTGTATGGAAAAACTGAGCAATATGTAACAATTTATTTATATGAAATAAAAAATCTGCCAAAATCAAGGCATCCCAAGAATTAAGTTTGTCCATAAAAGGGCCAGTTGTTGTTAAAAATAGTTATAAATTAAAATCCATTTCTGGAACTCCTTCATTAGGACTCCTAATTAGTTCTCTCAGGGCAACACAGCATCAAGATTGTTTGAGACCTTGTGACTCTGCACTAGAAGGTGGATGGACTATTATGTAATATTTTCATATTTATGCATCACCCAGAGGTTCTTTCAAAAAAACCTGATACCTGCTTTAAAGGCACAAAAATGTGATAAGAATTCCTACAAAAAAGGCCTGTAAAAAAGATAAGAATCCTGTCTTTGATTTTCAACACGTAGTACATTTCCTTTCTGCATAGCTTACAATGCTTAATCAGAAGGTTCCTTGAAAAGAAAAAAAAAAACTTATCTCTGGGACAAATGCGGGTGTTTTTAGAAGACTTATTAAGCTTATCAGGTAACTTGTAAGAGAATTAGAGGCAAGCCAAACCTAAGATTGCTGTCCTGTGACAATCCCAATTAGAGGCAGGTTTCACAAGAAATTGCATCATAATCTTGTGGTTTAATATTAAGTTTCACAGCTTCTGTTCATGCTGATGTTTAAGTCCAGATTGTTTCACACATATTAAAGAACACATGAAAGAGATTTTGCACAGCGTATATGACTGCAGAGGTGTTTTTGCACACATTCTGTATTTTCTGCTCATCGCTTGACTATAAAACAGATGCTCCTGGCAAATACAGCAGGAGCGGATCAAACAGAATATAAACAGATTAACATCACAGCAACCGCAGGAAGGAAAGTTTTCATCCGCTGTGCCAAATTCCTAGTATAGTCTTTAGGCACAAATGCTACCTGTTGCCACACCATTTGGTGTATAATTATACACAGGTGAGTCCCACTGAATGATGGGAATGTTTTAATGTCATAAGCCAGCTCTACTCACCTTCTAGCCTGACAAAACATTTGAGATTAGATTTTGTGGGAAAGCTTGGGTGGAACGACAAAAAAGAATCATGTGAGACAGCGTTTTCAGAAAGGACCAATCCCTTTTTAGAAATGAAAAGAGGAAGAAAGTCATTTAAAGAAGTAATTGAAATAAATAAACGTACAGACTCACACCTTGACAGGGAAGAAAAAAGTAAAGTGGCATGTCTGTCTCACACAGAAATGTATCCATTATGGACATGTTCCAGTTTCCCCACAAATTGCTGAGGACATTTAATCCTACAGTACATTATTGGTGTGGATTGGGAGTGACACAGCCATTGTAAAAAAAAACGAGATAAACGCCAAGGGCAAGGACAATAGCTCTCTGTTATAAGTACGTTGATTATACATTAATCATACATTAATGATAAAATCATTTGAAGTGCCCCAAGTGCCGTTCACTCTTTCTGGATGCCTTTTGAGTGCCAAAACTATTTAAAACACAAGGAAATACATGCTACTGTAACCAAGGAACCAGATAAATCAGCAGTAACATCATGACAGGTAGGCCTAGTATAATTTGCAGCACTATTGTTTTATTATTTCCCATCTGACTAGAGCTAAGCACTGCAACAAAGGGCATGTTATACCTGGCCTGCGTCCAAGGTCTACTTGTCACTGTGTGCTGGGGGGGGGTTTCACTGGACCCTAAAAGCCCATTATGAATGATACAGCAGCCACAGATTTGCAATGAGAATATTCCTCTGTCCATCATTATGCCGCCTGGTGACAGGAGCTTTGCGTGTGAGCGAGGAGCGAGGCGGGAATGATATGGGGCACGTTCAAAAAAACAAAATAGCCAATGTTCCATCCCATACTTTTCCCCTTTGCACAGCGAAGATAAAGGGAATACCAGGAAGCTGCTCAGCACTTCATAAAAGGGGCAGACCAAATGGCACCCTTCTTTGTGGCTTTCCTACAACAAACATGCTTTATTTGCCATTTGCACAAGTACATTAAAATGCATCTCTTTGCTGACCCCATCCTGCTCTCCATAGGTTGGGGGTCACAGCACAGGGTTAGCTAACGTACAGGGCCTCTGGAGCTAGCGGTTAAGGGCCAACACCATGTGACTGTTCTACCAAGGCTGGGGCTCAAACTATTGATTTTCTGGTCACAGGCACTGAGACTGAGCCTGCTGAGCTACTCACAACTCCCAAAAGAGCTAATGCATTGTGAATTGGGATAGATTAAGCAGATGCTTCCCAGCCGTTTGACTATTAATGGTCATTGAGGGATAATAATAATGCTGCAAGATGCCAATTCTCTAACAAGAGCCACCTAATTAAATGTGACTTACTCTGCATAGCATTACAAACTGTCCACGGTGCCAAACTGAAGGGTACTGGTGGCTTCAGAGTGACCTGAATCAGATTGACGAGCAGACAACGGTTTGCTCATGGCAAAAACAGCAGCTCCCCACCTGGAATTTGCGTTCTTTACACTTGGAGCGAGTTTGCCGTTGCCGTGCTGCTGTGGGGTGAAGGGAGGACAGGGCTGTGATAACATCTGTGAGCGGCAATGGGGAAACGGCACGTCTCCCTGACACACTCCACTTACGCTTTAGATGAAGCTGTTTACACTCTCTTCACTCCCACAAACAGCAACAAAGTCAATTTCTGCACCAGCCGCGCTACGCCCTAATGTGAAAAATCGGCAGATGGTATCACATTTCAGGAGGTGCTGACATGTTTCTCCAGGGTGACAGCGAACAGCGACGCAGTGCTGGACTAAATAGGGGCGCCTGGGTATTTTCACATCCATCTAGAGATTTATAATTATAGTATGCAGTGCATGCTTTTAGTAATTTATAAACACATTCATAACAAACAGTAATGTATTCATAAAGCATCATAAACATTGCTATAAATTTCTCAAAAGGCATAACCCATTATAACCATGTGTATTACGCATTATGAATTCTTAATGAAACTTAATGAAAATGCATTATAATGGTCAGTATAAGCATTACGGATGCTTTGTGCTGCATTGTAAAGGTATCTATAGTGCATCATAGATGAGAGTTTTATTAAGAATTCATAATGCGTAATAAACATGGTTATAATGTGCATTGCCTTTTAATAAATAAATATAGCCATATTTATAATGCTTTATGAATGCATTATAATGTGTTATGAATGTGTTTTTAAATTACTAAAAATATGGCCTTTAAGTAAAGTGTTACCAGAAACTGAAGATCAGGTCTGACACCTGAATGTTGAACCTGACACTTGAATGATTTAAGTTTAATAATATATTAATTAGAATAGGGGCCTGTACAAAGGTCAAAGAACATTTCTACAAAATGAACTGAAAATAATCGGTCAAAATGCTTGTGTACGCCCACAGGTGTCATTTTTTCCCGCCTGAAATATGAAACTTACAATGTTCTTTCCCAAGGTACTAAAAATAACCATTCTAAAAAAAGAGGTGACATCAATTAGCAACCAACAAACAAAACAAAACCAAGGGCCTGTCTCTAAGTTTTACTAGCGTGTTAAATGCAACATGTATCTTTAAAAAACAAAGGAGGGATTCTTGGGGCTTATGTACCACAATGGGGAGCTGTCAGTGGAGAACATCAGCCTGACAGTAATTACAGAACGCTAACCGTGCATTTCCTATCTGCTTGGGAAAAAAAGCCACATCTCAGATCATGCAGCACTTCCAGCAACGTGCAAAAAGAGCAACATACTATCAAAGTTCTCCATTGTTGATCATGACTGGTTTATGACCGATGTGGATATTATAGGCAAATGCTTTGAACACAGTAAGAAAAAAGCAATGAGATTCATCAGTAGCTCTTCTTCTAGTTATTAAAAAACAGGTCTGTCTGCCTCCAGCAGATCAAACCAAGGTTTCTCTCAGTTGTGTTGTTTTGTTTGTTTCCATAGATGTTCCTCCCTAATAACATTGGGCTGAGAGGGATTTAACACTCACTGTGACTGTGAAGAAGAAAGTTTTTGAACTCTGAGACATCCTGAGACATTTGATTTATGAAGACAAATGTTAAATCATACCTAAATCAGATAAGTGTCTTTGAACCATTTGTATACTTGTGGTGTTTGTGCTAAAATGTATTATATCCTATGACAAGGGACATGATTTCTTGCCATTACTCTCATCAAATCTCACTGACTCAAAACAGCAATGAAACAAAAGGATTTGTGTGATGTGTTTTTCCATGGGCCTCAAGGGTTTGTCATAATTTTTCAGGCCTATTCATATTTATCACATGCAAATATAAAAGTCCATGCAGTTACGCGTTACAACAAAGTATGCTGTGTGTGAAAGTGAAAGATAAGGAGACCAAAAAAACTCGTGAAATGGACCCAAAAAGAGACCTGGAACCTCAGGAGACAGATAAGCCAGAGCCAGACAGCCTGGGGGGTAGGAGTGATACAGGATACACTTTGGTCCAGACAAGAAAATACAAAACCAGCATAGGAAGAACAGAAAACCAGAGAGGATAGTTAATGGATGAATTATTGGGAAACTACTGAAGACACATGGAAAGAAAAAGCATTTCTTGAGAGCCATTTTAGAAAAAGGTAAGACCACAGAGGCATCAACAACCAAAATACATCTTTTGAGGTCAGATACATGGAAGCCACTCAGGAAGAAACAATAATGAGCCTCAATTATGCCAACATACTTGAAAAACAGAACAGAGGTACTTTATTCATTACCATGAGGAAACAGGGATTCTTTGCATATCCCATCTTGCTCTCTGTGAGAGGCAGAGACACATACGAATACACAGATGAGAGAAAGTTTTGGGGTTGGTACACAGAGTTATCCAGTGTCCAGCACCTCTGGATGTTTCACGGTTAAAGGCCTTGCTCATAAAAAGAGAATAGCCAGGAGAACAGGCTAGATTCAGGAACGGCCTGGGAACAACAGACGTCACTGCTTACACGTGATCCGAAAAACCAAGAAATACCAGAAGGAGGCTAACGTGCTTTGATGATTAAAACAAAGCCTTGAGTTGTGTTGACCATGTCAAATGATGGATAGTTCTCAGAAAAATGGGCGAATCAGAGGATCCCTTTTTACTTATGAAGGTTCTTTACACTGGAAAGGAACTGGCTTTTTCAGGAAGGAATATGGAGAAGTTGACTAGTTCCTGATTGGTAGAGAAGTTTGCCAAGGTTGCAGACCATCATCATTCCTTTGCAACTTGTATGCAGATCACATAATGCAAGAACAAGGACTGGAAAAAGATAACTCAAAATTGATGGAAGAAACATGAGAACCTTTGATATATCAATGCTCCCACACTTTTAGTTGAAAATAAATAAGATCTGAAGATACTTCAGCGGACACAAAGGGACTATGGCTTAATGTGAAAAAAACGAAGGTGATGACTCAGGACCGACAGCTGGCTTTATTGTCACTGGTGAAGATATAGAGGTTATAGACAGCCTTTGCCTCCTGGGAGCAATCATCAACAACAAAGGATCTAGCAGCCAGAAATAGGTCACAGACTGCCATTTGGCAGCGCTCCAATGAATGACCTAAAAAAAATCTTATGTTACTTAGATTAGTTTTCTAATTTGTTTCATGCGATGTAAACATCTGTAATAAAAAGGTCAACAGCATTCTCGGAAATGTTCTGTCATCCAAAGTTTCGCCATGTAATCTGACAGTTTACACTTACGTAGAGGCTTGTATTGCAAGCTAATGTATATTTGAACTGGTATGCAGTATAAATGAATTGGTATATAGGATTGATTTGGCCTGCCAGCCTTTAATGAAAGAGGGCCCCTGTTGTGCAGGAGACCTCTGCATTGTTCTTCTCTTTTTGATGTATGAGCCAAGTCGTGTAAAGCCATTTTTCTTAGTCTGTCCCTTGAGCTGACAGCAAAAGTTTTCTCTTTCACCAATCAATCACACAAAGATGAAACAGCAAATGTGGGCCACCAATGTCATGTTTAGATTTCTACAGAAAATGAAGGCGTTATTAGGAAATTCTGGTGTTGTAGATTGTGTAATTAGCCTGTTTCTCCCTGGCCAAAAGCTCACAAAGATATTAAGAGGCTTATATTTTAGGGGGGCGTGATTTGTTTGTATTACTTGCTCAGTGGGCAGCACTATTGCCTCACAATACAGCTGGCTGTGAGATTGAGTTTAGCCTTGTCCGTCTTTTGTGCACACGTTGGACTTTTCTGGTCACTTTAATTTCAGGAGAATTAGTGACTCTGATGTGCACTTAGCATCTGAATGTATAAACGAACACTCATATGTGGGTGTCCCGTTTGTGTGGGGGCTGAGTCCAAATCGCTTTTTTATTAAAAAATATATGGGAGACTAATTTGGAAAAGTAAAACGTGCAGCAGAACTTGACAACAGCTGTCATTTTTTCCTATGTTACAAATATCATTAGAAAGATAAATGTCTTCTGCATCAAAGAGGTGTGTTTAGTAGAGCTTGCACTGCCCCTAGTTGGCTTCTGGGACATTGCAAAAGCGATATGGAAACATTCACAGGGGTTTGCGTGAGAGAGCCTGCCACACCTCTGTCAGTCAAAGACAGACCGAGACAGGCCAGGGCTCTGAATGGAAACAAACAATATTATGCATTCTAAAAATAACAAATCACCAAGAAAACTGTTGGAATATCACATTTATAAAAATAAAATTGCTTATATTTAAATGATCTTTAAACTGCTCTAAGAACAGTTGCTGTATATGGAATATAATTCATATGGTCAGATTTCCGTACCTTAGGGACCAGAATTTCCAGCATAATGAGAGGTTACAGCAATACCCTTGATCACAAAATCAGTCAGCCTAAAAACAGGGCCAACTGGTCAACTCCTCCCCAACTCATTCGCACATAAACACAGGCTATATTAGTCAACCCAGGTATCACACAACAAGGAGGACATTTCTCTCTTCACTGGAGCAATGGGGCTTTCATGAGTACAAAATTGGGCAGAGCAGAAGCCAAGAGGTGTGTGTGCGTGCGAGTGTTGGGAGATTACAGAATCTTTGCTTGTTCCTTCCTCCCAGAGCTCGCCAATCCAGTCTGACATGCTCCATTATAAGATTACATAAGGGAATGTAAACTACAAAGAATGCCTTAGTACCTCTTGAAAGAAGCCCTGTATATTCAAAATGGGAAGAGGATTTCAACAACGAGAAACAAAAAATCACTCTTTCTCAACAATACCATTCATAAATCCACCATGGCTATTTCACATACTCGGTAATGAGACATCACAGTGCTGTGATTTGCAGATTTAATAAAATAAGTTAGAGACAAACAGATATGACGACCCTTTAGTCATTTCTTGTGCAGATTTGGTATGACATTTACATATTGCATTGAGCTTGCATGGATTTTGTTTAGGGTCTCAGTTGTTGTAGTAGACACAAAGAGCTGTGGCCACAAGGCAGTTGCTACTTGTTACAGTAGTAATCCAAGGAGCTGCTGGTGGACATCAGTGGTGGTGGATGGTGTCCAGGCCTTCAGGGCAAAGCTGCCATAGGGGTTTCCTGAGACTGAAAGGCCCTGAAAGGCCAAGAGACAGTGTAACCTGACAGGGGTGGATTTGGACAGGATATGGAGAGGGACTGTCCCAGATAGGTTTTGGCAAACCATTTGGTATCTCATCAAAAAAAGGGATTGACTTTGAGGAACTCTTTGATGTGGTAGATATGCCTTCTCACTTGGGCGAAGTGCTGGAAACTTCTGGTTCAACAGAGTCATTGCAGCTGAAGTTTCTATGGTGGTCAGAGATCTCCAAGTTAGAAAGGGTGCAAGGGGTCATACAAATCTGTTGATTTTGCTGGGTCAATGTGACTGATGTGCCTCTTCAGTGTTACATGGTCATTTTGATAAATGTCATTTATTCTCTGACTGTTTACTCCACCATACAGCGAATAATCACAACATGAATCAAGCCACTCTATGCTCCTATAGCGTAACAAGACGCAGTGTTACTGCTCTCCACACCTGTAAGTACATGCTAGTCTGTTCCCCTCATGTCAGCACATGCGGAAGTGTGCCTTGCCTCTAAACATCACCTTGAGAGCTGTTTTTCTTCTATGATCACATGCCAAAGTATGTCACAGCCTTGCAGTCACATGCTAGCCTGTGCTCCTGTCCTGCAAGTGCAAACTGAAATATACCTTCCTGCTAACCCTAACCCTCTTCTGCTCACACGCTATGCTGTTCTTTCCTTCCGTAGCTGCATTCCAAGGTAAACATTCGGAGGAAGCCTCAGTTCCTAGACGTGTAAATGTCTTGTGCTGTCGGCGCCCATCGACGCTCCCTGAGAAGTGACTCATTTATATGGATGAACAAGAGCGCTTCCTTTCACTATATGACCAAGATGGGGTAAAATTCTTTTATTCTTGTTTTACACTAAGAGACACAGAAATCAATGTATTTTGGTAGACATATTGAGGAATTAATATTACTTCGGCAGACTAAGGGCATAAAAAAATCTGAAGGTTATAAACCTAAAATATCTGCTACCCTCTCGAGTACATCTCTATCCCTCATGGGTAGAACTAATGGGGAATTAAAAGGTGTCACAGTATAGCTCAAAGTCTAAATGAGAATAACAGCGACTGAGCAGCCCACAAATTGCATGAAGAAAAAGCAAATAAATTTAGACCATTAGAAAAAAAGAGAAAAAAATCTGTTCTTTATATTGTGCATGCAGGGCTCAGTATAAATCAGTACACCCCCTTTGTAAAGTAAGATTTTAATCAATAGCTCAATAACCACAAGAACAATTTCCAAGACTTTGACAAGACAGTTTTATAGAACATTTGCTTAATTTATGAACATGAAAGTGAGGTTAATAATATAACAGATTACAAAATCTTCAGTTTTACTCAAATCAGGGGATGCAAAAATGAATACACCCCACAACCAAAAATACTACATCTAGTATTTTGTATGACCTCCATGATTTTTAAGGACACCATCAAGCCTTCTAGGCATGGAATGAACAAGTTGGTGACATATTGCAACATATATCTTTCAATTCTTCAAGAATGACCTCTTTTAGAGCCTGAATGTCAGATGGAGAGTCTCTTCAGAATTCCCCATAGATGTTCAGTTGGGTTCAGATCAGGAGACATACTTGGCCACTGAATCACTTTCACTCTTAATTTCCGTGGACGGCCTGCACATCTCTGTGAGATGGTTGCAGTTGCATCTTTCTTAAACTTTTGTATCATTTTTGCTACCCTAATTTGACTGATAAGCACATTTTTGCTGATCTACTTGTAGCCTTCACCTTTCTGGTGTAAAGAAATTATTTCCCTTCTCAGGTCTTGTGATATTTCTCATGCAGCGCCATTGCTAACAGCATGGAATGGGAAGGGGTTCCTTTGTTAAGTAATGCCCTTTTATAGTCAAAATGCCTGTCTAATGAATAATTAGACTCACCTGTGGTTGATATCTTGTTAATTGGAATTTTGTAGTTTAAAATCTAGCTTAAGTCCTAAGACTTTCGATGGGGTGTACTCATTTTTGCAACATGGTCTTGAATGAATTTGTTAGGACATTTTACTTTTTTGTTAGGACATTTTACTTTTTTGTGTGAGTAAATTAACAAATCTTGTTTGCAATCAATGGCCCACATTTGTGGGAGTATTTTGTAGAATAGTATCCCATAGAAAATGTTGATTCTGAAAGGAAACTAAAGGTTTTCTGACAAATCTGTTGGGGTGTACTCATTTATGGTGAGCATGGCATATAATTATATTGGGTTTATTTATGCATGAAAAACAGAGCCCAAATAAGAACCTCACATAATAGTAAAGGCAGTGTAGGATTGTAATTAGATAAAATATAAAGCTGTGTCAGGCTACTAGATGAGATAAAGGCTAAGAAACTAACCTCAATAAGGTAACTGTTTTGCTGAGGAGGATTTTGTAGTAAAGATTTTAGTTCGATGGTTAGATAAGGAGCTGGTGTATAACTGAGCTGAACATGTCTAAAGAATTATGATGTTCTGTACGTACACTGCGCTGCTTCTGGCAGCAAATTCTTTGGAGCTTTTTTATTGAGCTTTTTATTTGACATTTATTTGAATTTGAATTTAGGACAGGAGAAACTTTCTCCAATCCCCATATGGTCCTTACTATCAAACTTAACTCTATTCTACAGTTTAATGAAAAATCTAGGGATATTTTTCCTCTTTTAGGTTTTAATCTGCTGTAATGTAAAGATATATAATCATAAAATGCTTACAGACTATGTGTGTATGTATATATATATATATATATATATATACACACTCACCTAAAGGATTATTAGGAACACCATACTAATACGGTGTTTGAC
>JAAGVU020000061.1:12619529-12645677 GCA_011763525.2 Mormyrus iriodes
GGTGGAGGGTACTGAATGTAATTGTTCTGATTTGTGCCCACTGGTGTAAACATACAAAAACACCGCCTTGTCAGTATGGGTTGATCTTACCTCATAGTATCTGACAAGGTTATATTATAGTTATTACTCTGCCCTTGGCTGTAGGCACACGGTTAGATACTCCCCTGGTTTACGGAGGGTTAAAAACTGCGAAAATCCCAGAGTGAAGCCTCTGAATCCTTCTGACAGCCTTTAGATGTGGGTTCAGGGACAGTTCAGCATGCCGGCTGTGTGTTTGCCGGCTGCGGTGGGTGTTTGTGTGGGCTGCGGATCGTGGAGAATTGTTATGTGTCACATTGAGTTACGAGTGTTCAGGCTGATTTGGGGGAGATAATGTTGGCGAAGAAGCTGAACCCCTATTGCCGTGGAGCCCAACACAAGGGGACAGCTGCAGTAGCCTGCGATGGTCAGAGGGGAAAGCAGCGTTCACACGCCACCCTCCTCTGGTTATCAGCCACAGCCTGTCTCTCCCCCACCTTCCCTCCCTTCCACCTCCCCTATCCTGTGCCCCCACTCCGGAAGGTAACGCATGGGTGGCACTTATATGATAATAATTATAATTAACCATGATCATAAAGAAAATGCTACAGCCTCTTAAATTTTAATGTTCTATTAAATTATCAATGAATCCCTAAGATTAACACTGTAAAAATGAGAACTTTCCCCTTTAAAAACTCTAAAGAGTCACATGTTGGTGTACATTCCTAGGCAAAAGAAAATGGGTCAAACCTTAATGTTGTGCAATTAGGATTTGGGCCATTTTTCCCAAGGAGTGTGTATGAAATAGTATCAGCTTATAACTTAATGTTTATGTGTCTTTGAGCAAATGTATCACATATGAGGAAAAACAGCTCCCAGTTGTATTAAGATACAACACACAGGAAAAGTTAATCTATTAAATATATTAACAATATTTAATGACAGTACCTTAATTATTATAACATATCAATGGGAACATAATTTGCACTAATAACTCCACAAACCCTAGTTCGACCAGAACAAATCAACCAGAAGTAAGAAACACTGCAACAGATCTGAAACGGAATTATGATATAGCGTACAAGATTGTTTCAATGTAAAAGGTAGTACATGCCATTGCAAGATAGTACATTAAAAATCATTTACAGATGTCACATCAAAGTTAGCTGCTATGTCAACCAGGGCCATGAAGGGAAATGTGAGTTGTTTGACTTAAGGGAGGGAGTAGGTGCATGCAATATCAAATGCCTTCAAAATGTCAGGTGTATATTGCGCTGCTGCAAAGACCTCACTTAGAAAACTGTATGCATGGCCACTTCATTCCTATAAGGGAATCGCTATATTAGTGCAGCAGGAAGTTTTACTTTTTAATTCCGAAAAGGGTGTTCGGGCCAGGTGCACTTAAATCCTTTAGTGTCCAACAAAGGCAAAAGATCCAAATATAAATAGTCATGAAGAAATATTCTGCTACCTTGTGCCCTGCATCTCCCCCATGAACGGATAAGTGGTTGGAAGATGGACGTGTGGATGAATGGATGGATGAAGAACACAGAAAAGGATTATACAAACACACAGGCACAGATGGAAGCTAGGCGGTGGCTGGATTATTAAACGAGATATTTCTTTACATAAATGTTAGTGAGGTAGTGGTCGGTCAAATAAGCATCATAATTTTGAAGCAGAGGTATTTCTTCACATTCAGGTCAGCAGTTATTATATATCCAAAAAAATCAAAATCTGTCGACTAGTTTCTGTTGAGTTTTAATACTTCATTTGTTCTAATCACACAAACAGAATATAAACAGCCAAAATGCTAGCAGTGAGTTACCAGTGACTCCTATACTATCTCTTTGTAAATTAGTGTGTTTTTGTAGCAGTCAGTTACACTGGTCGGATTTAAGAGTGCATAGCATGACTGCAAAGGAAATTAGGGGTTATAATTAAAGACACCAAGGTGAAAAAACTACAGAGTGAATATTTTATTTTTAGCTTTTGATCTTGGACTGTAAAGCATGTTTCTCTTATTTGAGAAGCTCTTCCCTTCCTAATATGTGACATACACATCCCCCCCCCGGGGTTTTTTCTCTTTAAAACATAACTCATAGTTATAGGCTGATCTGAGTGTTTTTTAGCTTCAGCTAGTGCTTCAGCCAAACCTACCTGTTCGTAGTGAGTTTGACAGCAAAAAGAGGAATGAAAAAGAAAAGAGTTGTGTGTATTTAGGACATTAGAATGAAATAATATCAGACACACACAGAGCAAAGTTCGTCTTAAGATATAAGATGTGTAAGAGGTGTATAGTTCATCCCAGTTATCTGTTATCTACTCAGCTACTAGCCAAACGAAGCGAGACATAAATGAATGAGCTATGACAGCATGATGGAGCCCTTCTTCCCAGCACCTTGACCAGGAGAAGTGCTTAGAAAGTAGATGGATCAATGTATGGATGAAAAAGAAAGATTTTTTTTTACAGAAATTGCAATTCAGTATTTATGGTAAGGTCATTAAAATGTAATATTTTTATGAGATGTTATAATTTAAAGTAAAAGTAAAAAGGGCGCACATTACAGGGGAACATATATGAAATAAAAAGCAGATAATGTGATATTTATAATGTAAAGCTTGAGGTATTCTGGGAATACTTTTTAACTACATGATTTGCTACCCACCCTCTTTCCTCCTATGTTTTTGAAAAAGAGTTAGTCAAGACTTTGCGTAACAGCGAAGAGATTTACAGCAGTTACCCACACCCAAACACACGCATAAGTGTACAAAGTCACGCACACATGCATCCAGCATCACTGCTGACCTGTAAAGAGTCCTGAAAGGTAACAGCTACCTCTGCTGTTGTGGTGAACACCCGCTAAATGCTGGAAAATAGTGAAAACAGCAGGTTTCCTGACACATGGTCAAGGACTGAGATACTACTGTGACTGAAGAAAATAAGGAAGCCAACGTCAAGCAACATAAACCCGCCGGTGACAGAAAGGACACAATAATCCCTCACACTGGGAGGTTCAAAGTGTATTTCCAACTTTTAAGATTTACAACAAGCTCTTCCTTTTCTTTAGATAAAAGCATGGCTACTTAGGTGTGTTTGACTTATTTCCCACCCATCACAATGGCAAAATTCTTACAGTAAATCCATTTAAATGAACACACAGTCCTTTGGAATGGATTCTTTCTATACTTTTAAAATGGTCCATTGATGTTTGCAAATTATTAGAAAAGGATTCTGAAGAAAGAATGGCTAACATGTTTGCTAGAGAAGCTGCCCGGATTGCTAATTGTATCAAAGACAGGCATTTTAGACAATGTCCACACAGCGTTAGCTGTTAAGTCTACAGTTCTTTAATGAATTGTGGTAGATACAAAATGAAAGACCGAGTTCAGTAAAAGTTAACATTTTTTCGATCCATCTTACAACTGCTTATCTTGTTCATGGTCAGGACTTTGTAAGGACTATTTAGTTAGAAGCTATTTGGGATTATTGATGCTTGTGTTATAGACAATAGGTTGTATTAAGTTACATGCGTATTACATCAGAGTTTTACCAGGGAATGTCGAAGATGTTGTACATTGCTCAGTTACAGTGCCTTGCGAAAGTATTCACCCCCCTTGGCATTTTTCATGTTTTTTTTGCCTCACAACCTGGAATGAAAATGGATTGTTTGACAGTTTGCACCATTTCATTTACAGAACATGCCTAAAACTTTGAAGATGTATTTCTTTTTTATTGTGACGCAAACAACAAGTAGGACAAAATAACAGAAAACTTCAGCGTGCATAACTGTTCACCCCCCCCTAAAGTCAATACTTTGTAGAGCCACCTTTTGCGGAAATTACAGCTGCAAGTCGCTTTGGATAAGTCTCTATGAGCTTGCCACATCTTGCCACTGGGATTTTTGCCCATTCCTGAAGGCAAAACTGCTCCAGCTCCTTCATGTTGGATGGTTTTCGCTTGCGAACAGCAATCTTCAAGCCTGACCACAGATTCTCAACTGGATTGAGGTCTGGACTTTGACTAGGCCATTCCAACGCATTTAAATGTTTCCCCTGAAACCACTCGAGTGTTGCTTTAGCAGTTTGCTTCGGGTCATTGTCCTGCTAGAAGGTGAACCTCCATCCCAGTCGCAAATCACAGGCAGACTGACACAGGTTTTGCTCAAGAATATCCCTGTATTTAGCACCATCCATCTTTCCCTCGACTCGGACCAGTTTCCCAGTCCCTGCTGCTGAAAAACATCCCCACAGCATGATGCTCCCACCACCATGTTTCACTGTGGCAATGGTGTTCTGGGGGGTGATGGGATGTGTTACTTTTGTGCCAGACATAGCATTTTCCTTGGTGGCCGAAAAGTTCAATTTTAGTCTCATCTGACCTGAGCACCTTCCTCCATACATTTGGGAAGTCACCCATGTGCCTTTTGGCAAACTCAAAATGTGCCTTCTTATTTTTAACGCTAAGTAATGGCTTTTTTCTGGCCACTCTTCCATAAAGTCCAGCACTATGGAGTGTACGGCTTATTGTGGTCCTATGGACAGATACTCCAGTCTCTGCTGTGGAACTCTGCAACTCCTTCAGGGTTACCTTTGGTCTCTGTGCTGCCTCTCAGATTAATGCCCTCCATGCCCAGTATGTGAGTTTTGCTGGGCGGCCCTCTCTTGGCAGGTTTGTTGTGGTACCATGTTCTTTCCATTTGAAGATGATGGATTTAATGGTGCTCCGGGGATCACCAAAGATTTGGATATTTTTTTATAACCCAACCCTTACTTGTACTTCTCAGTAACTTTGTCCCTGACTTGTTTGGAGAGCTCCTTGGTCTTCATGGTCTGATGCCTCTTGTTTAGTGGTGTTGCAGCCTCTGGGGCCTTTCAGCAAAGGTGTGTTTATACTGACAGATCATGTGACACTTAGATTGCACACAGGGGGACTTCATTTCATTAATTATGTGACTTTTGAAGGTAATTGGTTGCACCAGGACTTTTCAGGGGCTTCATGGCAAAGGAGGTGAATACATATGCACATGCCAATATTCAGTTATTTATTTATTTTTTTATTCTTTCTTTTATTTTTTTTTCTCATTTCACTTCACCAACTTAGACTATTTTGTGCAGATCCATCACATAAAATAAGATCAAGAAACATTTTAATTCCAGGTTGTGAGGCAACAAAACATGAAAAGTGAATACTTTTGCAAGGCACTGCAGATGCAGAAAGTTTGATGTGGTATTGCAAAAAGTTGAATTTAAGAGTTGGTGGCAGGGATCCACATAATGTTAATATAACAGAATGAATGTGAAATAAAGGAATATTTCCCCAGATATCGTGGCCTTGTTTATTTAATTATTTGGTGCTTGTAAAAGCCATTATTCCAGTAACAGTTCGAGGTAGGTAAAATTTCATATTACTTTGGTGGTACTTTATTAGTTTGACATGTTTTTGTGTAATTGTGTGTTGATGCTTTTTAATGAAATGCTTATGTTCTGGACAGCTGCATTTATGTGATTTTTAGTATGACCATGTTTAATTTTTGTTCTTTTTTTGGTCATTGTATTTGTGTGGATCTAACCAGCATGGAAGGAAATGTTCAGAACACACAACGTGCCACTTCCTGACAGTATCATCATTCAGGTTCTTTCGATTTTAAGGCTTTTGCTCAGGCTTTCTGCCGTCTTTCCGTTAGTTTTTCAGTTTCTTTGTCCTGATTTTTAGGAACCGAAGGTATACAAAGGAAACTTAGATTTGGGTTTTTCTTGCTGCTGTTGCTTTTGGAAGCCCTGATGTGCTGGTGTGTTTTCGTATTTGCTGGTGTTTTTTTGAATTTCCTGGAGTGTTTTCACATTTGCTGTTGTGTTTTCATATTTGCTGGTGTGTTTTCGTATTTGCTGGTGTGTTTTTTTCCCTTCAGGGCTTCTGTAGTTACTACAGCCAAACACACAACAGTAGTAGATCATAGTCATGATTTAAGAAAAACATTATTATGACTCTGGACACTGATGGGTAAGCAGTACGGTACCAGAGACCAGTGACTTACTGAGGAGGCTATTCTTGGTAGGTATGATCTTTGTCTTATATTCTTAAGCTTCTAGTCAGCACAATACCACTAATAATTATAATTTTAGTAAGTAGAGTAAATTTTCAGCTGATTTAGAAATTTTGTTGCACACAGTTGGATACTGTTGGTGAAAGTGTCCATTAACAGTATGGAATCAATATGAATCTTTGCTCTGATTCAATGTTTTGTCTGCCATTTTCTGAAAGTAGAATAAATTTTCAGATTACTTAGGAGTGCCTTTTCTTGCGTTGACACTAAGTAGGGCGTCCACCCTCAGATCTGTATCATGTCACTCCAGGGCTGCAAGGAACTCCCACTCCGTCCCCCGGACAGTACCCTGCTCTGTGCCCGCTATCATAATAATATTATAAATCCTCCATAGCTGCAAGTGCTTAGAGCGGAGGAAAACAAAATAAGCTGTTCGGGAGATCCTAAAGCCCTACACTGCATCAGTATTTTTATAATAATATATCATTTATGTTATTTTATTGGAAAGACATAAGCTATCGCATCACCAAAAATCTACATTATAAAGTTAAATGCGGAGTGACTAAAAGGGTAGCCAATATATATATTTGAAATGCAAATGAATAATTAATAATTTACTTCAAAGTATTTAAAATAGCGTGGAAGTTTTGCTTAGTTATTTTAAACCATTATTTACACTTCCATACATAAACTCACCGCTCTGTCTTCCACGCACACAGAATCATTCAGTTTGAAAAAAGATATTTTTTTACTAGGTTAACGAATTTTCTTAGCTCAACATTTAAATAAACGTGCTCATTGAGATGGTTTGATAGACAGCAATTTTAGAGCTTTTATGGGGATACTGAGCGAACATTGAGTTTGTTTAAATTTCGCTTTTTAAAATATTCTACTTAACATCACTGGTCTAAGTGGTTATATGCTTAATCTAAGAGCTGTCCGTGGTACTGAACTCGCTTCTGACATGGACGTCAGGGTCTTCAGTATTACTTCATAACAAGAGCTTCACCCCACTTGATTTAACAAATCAAATGTCCGTTTGCACGAACATACTGCGGATAGACTCTTCACAATTCAAGCAAAAGTACAAAATGCTGCATTTTGTCTTTCATTCAAAAAAGCGTAATTTCGGATTTTGAAAACAAACCAATTACCGGGAGCATAGATAAGTAATTTATGGACCCGAAATGCCATGGCTAAACCTTGAGTCAATCTAGATGATACGTCTTTGGCTACCATAACATTTTAAAAATATTGAAATAGTATTGTCTATATTAGCAGTTCATGTAAAATCCCATAGATATCGTCTCCTCCAAGCGGTAATAACAGAGAAAGCAATCTCGCCTCTCCTTAAGTATAAAAGAAATCACTACAGTATATACAAAATAAAAACAAAAAACTAAATTTACAACAAAAGTTAAATGGATATAGACCTGGACACACAATCGAATGCCTAATATGGTGTAATTATATTAGTAACGTGAATAATAGGCCTAATAATAATAATAATAATAGTGGCCTATATGTTTAATACGTATTGTTATTATCGGCGTAGATTTAGGGGGGCGGGGGGCGGGGGACACGCCCCCCCCCCCCCCAATGTTGGGATGGGGGGATATCCCCCTCAATAATATCATACATAATACAATTTTTGGTTTAGAAAAAAATAAAACACATACGATAAATATAACTATATAATAAATAATTTAGAGTGTTCCTGGCGGTTTTCACCTGTAGACCCCCTACCCTCCGTTAAAACGGTTTAGTCTAAACTCCCGCTCCGTGGTGCGGTTCCCAAAAGCATAGTTGCTAACGTAGTTATCAACTTAGATATATAAATAGTTAGGAAGGTGCGGCTGGCAGACACTCGCTTAACAGACGTGCCAGCAAAGAAGTAACAGGCGAGCGAAAAAGCACTGCACAGCTTTGTATGTAAATTTAACTCACTGAAGACCTCGTATCATAACCAATAAAATATTTTGTGAAATGGTGGAATTTAATAGTCTCGTGTCGATAAATTTCCATAAAGATTATCTTATTCGATTGGGCAAACTGAAACTAGCTTGGTTAGTTATTAGCATAAATGCAACGCTGATAACGCTGCGGTAAATAGCGTTTTTGTCAGTCACAGTTCTCTCGCACTGTGTTTCCCGTTAGGGCATAAGAATGAGTAAGAAAAATTTCTGCTTCCGTGCCTTTCATTTTTGACCTTTTTGACAATTTATGAACAGTAAATGATAGTTAAATATGCATCTGTCCGGGTGTAAAACCCAAAGAGATTTTCATGAAATGTAAATTGCCTTAGGTTTCAGATTTGCACAAATTTATGGAAAATAAAGTAGAAATGATCGAGACGTGTTTATACAATTAACGATGCAGAGGGTTTAGTTAATTAAAGTGCGTATTATGTGGGTGAAGGGAACAGAAAATATGGGGACTTTGTCGTGCACAGGCATGGATTTGTTTAAATTTGCCTGCAGCGGGTCTTGCAAGCCATCGCGTGACAACGGAACCATAACTTTAAGCTATACTGCAACTTAACAGTCAACTCAATGGTGCCTACAGAGATAACTAACTGGTATATCCGGTCTAGTTTCATTTATTTGGAATTCTTCCGTCTAATTAAAAGGACGCGTAACTAGGCTAATAGTATCAGAAGTTGAAAGAGATAATGAACACTTGAGGTTATTAACTTTTGAACTTGGTTATTCGTTATTATGTGAATATGTATATTTAGTGCCATTATATCACGTAATGCACTTCAGGCAAATCCATATAGCCTACATTTATCTGGGATTCATTTCTTATCAATGATATTTGTAGGTCGGATACGAAAAATCCCTTTATTAGTAAGACAATTTTCTAAACAATGTAAATCCAACATAGAAGAAGATTGGAACAAGACAGGAAAGGCTCTACATACTTTTTATTATTTAAAAAGACGTGTTCATATTGTGGGCTATTAAACGCGATGACTAAACGTATAACTCTAAACATTTCTGATACATAATGTAGAACAAAACGTAGGTTATCAGTGGTGGTTAATAGGCCTAATGCACTTAATCTGAAATCTTCCCAAATGACAGTTTTACGTGTCAACAAAGAAATCTCACCGAAAAATCCATAATATTGCAGACCTTCGAAAAAATCCATGTGTTTCATAGACGACCTTGCGTGATTTTTCATAACTTTCATAATGAATAGGTGCATAAAATTGATCATGAAATTTCTAAGTACATCGTAAACGCAAAACGCAAATCATATAACTGATCATTCCCGAACATCTTAAATAAAAATATCTTTACAAATAATTATTTACAGATAATAATGAGACGCACAACTTTGGTTGTAAAGTGTAACCTATAATTTAAAAAGAAAGTCATGTTTCTAAACATTACGTGAGCTAAACTATACTCAATATTTTATATCTTATATATATACAAATATGCGCGTATGGTTTCACCCACTACCAACAATGGACTATACATATTTAAAAAAGAAAGGCAGAAAAGAACGCAGATATCAATTTTGTGAGCAATGCAATATATAGATTTTAATTAATCATGATTGTTACAGTCTACCGCAACAAGTACCCACTGATTTATTGCGCAAAATCTATTCTCCATTTTGCGTTACTTTTACGTGGAGTACGCTTTTGTGTTGCTAACAAGCGATTAAAACGAATAACCAGCATCGAACCCACAATGCTGAAAATGCAGTGGCCGCCCCATGGGTCCCGACTCGAGAGAAGCGAATGCTTAGCCCGTTACAAGCCAAGGGTGTAATCAAACTGTTCCCAGTGTGTGGGGTCATGAGAGTCCTGGGGAGCTACAGTTAGAGAGAGAGTGAGAGGGAGAGAGAGAAAGAGGGAGGGAGAGAAGGAGGAGGGGGACAGAGATCACTTCGAAGGGAAAGAAAAAAGTATATAAACCACTAGCCGCTGACGAACTAGAATGCTATTTGTTAGGGTAGCGTTTGCGATAAATCATTTCATTAGGAACTTATGAAAGCTATATACGTGTTGGGTCGTTTGAGAGAAGCCAAACCACCGGATTGAAGCACTTAAATCTTCACTCATACTATGTAAAGTAAGTGAGAACTGGGACATAACTAGGTTTTCGTGTGCTATGCATGCCAGAGTACAGTTTGCGATACATCATTTTAAACTTGTCACGTTTAAGAAATGTCAAAGAAACGGACTGGACATTGAAGTATAAATTTAACTACAGAAAAAGAGCCAATGCAAATTGTGCTATGTGCGATCGATCTCCAGAGTAACGTGCAAAAAGGAGATGTTTTTATTAGGCTACAGTTTGCATATTATAATAGCCTACAACTAGAGTACTACAGCGTTATGTTCTTAAATTTGGAGACGTTGTGCAAACAGGGTAACTCACTTACATGTAACATCTTTCATTGCTGACAGCCCCATTCGAGTGACCTCGTTTAATACAATCGGTTCGGCAAAAGCTGGGTAGCGACGCAATTTGATATTCAAAATAAATTTCAAAACGTATGGATTTATAGAATGTATATTTCTTAAGAGTTTTTAATGTCTGGCTCATTTTTACCGATGCATGTTCACAGCTGATCCTTAATAAGTTGTTGATTAAAATATAGTTTATATTGTATGAACATAATATTTGGAAAATTACATTGTTCTTCCGTTTCATATTTCATTTCATGAATATTTTAAATCTGATTCGCCTATTCGAATAATATTTTTATTTTTCAATCCCTTCCCTCGTAGATACCAGGATGACTGAGGAGGAGATATCGGAGATCATTCGAGCATCGTCACGCTGTTTACTGTTGACGTCGCTCTCTTTGCTTGTGGCTGTGCACCTGTGTTTGTGGATTCAGCGGTACCTGCGCCTTCACAGCCCTCCGGGACCGTTTCCTTGGCCGATTCTAGGAAATGCCGCTCAGCTTGGAAGCGCCCCTCACCTGTACTTTACTGATATGGCAAAGAAATACGGTAATGTCTTCCAGATCAAGCTCGGTAGCCGGACCGTTGTGGTCCTTAACGGTGATGTTATCAGGACGGCGCTCATCAAAAAAGGAGCTGACTTCGCTGGTCGGCCGGATTTCACTTCTTTTCGGTTCGTTTCTAATGGCAAGAGCATGGCTTTCGGTAACTACAACGAAGGGTGGAAAGCGCATCGGAAGGTCGCACAGTCCGCCGTCCGGGCGTTCTCCACCATCAACATGAAGACTAAAAAGACATTTGAGAGTCACGTTGTGAGCGAGGTCAGGGAACTGCTCTACCTGTTTTTGGAAGAATCAGCAGAAAAGTATTTTGAACCGCGGCCATACCTCACTATATCCATCGCAAACGTAATGAGTGCCGTTTGTTTTGGGAAGAGATACTCTTACACCGATTCGGAGTTTCGGGCGATTGTGGGGAGAAACGATCAATTCACCAAAACAGTGGGTGCTGGGAGTATTGTGGATGTCATGCCTTGGCTTCAGTATTTTCCAAACCCGATTAAATCTATATTTGTTAATTTTAAAAAACTGAACGTGGAGTTCTACGATTTCATCCAAAACAAAGTTTCCGAGCACCGGAAAACCATTAAGTCTAGCATCATTCGAGACATGACTGATGCTTTTATTTTTGCCATGAATCGGGAACCAACCGGCCCGAACGGTGTATTCCTGGACAAAGAACGCATCCCCTCCATGATGAGCGACATTTTTGGAGCAAGTCAAGATACACTATCAACCGCTTTGCAATGGATCATACTGATATTTGTAAGGTAACGATCTAACCGAATGATTTTCTCAGCAATATCATAACTAACTTGGCTACCCCAATGGCGTGACAGAACCAGCAGGTAGCCTAATGTTCCCAGATCTTCTTTCCTGCCAGCAAAGACTACCAGGCTAAGCGGCAGGAAATCACGTGCGATTGTCCCTAATAAGTTTACAGTAATGAGTCCACCTAATGCAAACAGCAGCCTATCTCATTTCATTTAGAAGCGCAGTGATACGAAAATTTTACGTATTACGTGAGATTTCATTGTTATGGGAAACGCGTGGATTGATATTTATGTGCTACTAAAATCTTTAAAAATATTTGAACATTTTAATTGATCGGCGCGTTTTGAAATATCAGCAGTTGTGTTCTGTTGTAATGTGTAAAATTGCTCCCGCGTTTGACAGGCGTTCCCTCTATATCTAGGAACACATGGCAAATGCACCACAAACGTGACAGTAGGCCTATGTTTCAGAGAAGAATACTGCAGAAATATGTTAATATAATAATCCTATGGGAACTGACAGGGGTTCATGCTGTATTGGGCCAATTTTCGCCCATTTGGAATGGTTGCTTTAGTTATTTATTAATTGGCAGGGAAATTCGAGTTGGTTTTGGAAACCATTAAACCCGTATTGAAAATAAAATACATATCTGATTATTATTTCGATTTCTTTAAATGTGGCTGTCAAAGTGTATCATTGTAGCCTACAATTGAACATGTTGCTTAAAAGAAGTTTGTCTATGATATTGGTGTATTCATCTAAACCTGACTTTTCTTAATTCATGTATTTCATGGTCTTGTGTCGTATCCAATCGCTGGCAGGCTATAGTTTTCATATTTGTGTGTGAAATTGAGAATAAACAACTGTACAACGAGGCTTGGCCTGTACCTACTTTGTAATACTGGCATACTGTGCAGACATTATCCCTTGTGTATTTTACTACTTCTGTTCTAAATTCTAGAATCTATAGAATTTAACCTCATTTTGAAAATGGACTGGGGTAACTTCGACCCCAAAAATAAAACAGGGGTTAAACTGTATTATACGGTATTTTGACGGTGTTTCAATAAGCATCTCTATTCTACGGTGGCCCTGAATGCCCAGAGCACGTAAAACAACACGTCACAAAATGCAAAAACATAAAGACGACACAAAAATATCAACAAAAAAATTAAGCAAACTTCATTTATAAAATATGTTGTGTTCTCCTGGCCACAGGGGGCAGAATTCGACCCGCTGATCGAGGTTGTATTCAGCTAGAGAATACGAGATTGTTAGGGGGTGGTATATCGATATATTTTCAAAACGAAATATAGAATGACACAATACTGTTAGTATCGATTTATCATGCGTTAAAATTAGAGCTCTATTAAACATTTTGAATAGAGACCAAACGTACTCCTTCCTGGTTCTGAGCAACGCGAAAGTTTTGTTCCTGATGTCGCACAGAATCCCAGAGTCTCAGCTACAATCAAACCATATCGGTATTTTTAGGCAGAGCAGCAATACATGATATTTTCTTTTAAGTGTGTTAAATGTTGAGATAACAGTGTTAATGTTGACGAGCCCTGGGCTTTCCGTGCCACTGTACTATTCAGGTGATTCTGGATAAAATTTGTCTAGCGGAAGGGTATTACCATAATACCGATTGTGCCTGGTTTCTAAATGTCATCCTTTTCCTTTTTAACGTCACAGATTTCCTGATGTCCAAGTGCAACTTCGAGAAGAGCTCGACAAAGTGGTGGACCGGACCCGACTCCCGACCATCGAGGACCAGCCACAATTGCCATACGTCATGGCCTTTCTCCACGAAGCCATGCGATACACCAGTTTCATCCCCATAACCATCCCCCACGCCACGACCAGCAACACTACCATTCAAGGCTACCACATCCCTAAGGACACTGTGGTCTTCATTAATCAGTGGTCTGTCAATCATGACCCCAGCAGGTGGACGGACCCAGAGGTTTTTAACCCCTTGAGATTCCTGGACGCCAGTGGGGCCCTGGATAAAGACCTGAGCAATAGTGTACTGATATTCTCTATGGGAAAGCGGCGCTGTATCGGAGAGGAACTGTCCAAGATGAAGCTGTTCCTTTATACCACCCTGCTGGCTCATCAGTGCCTCTTCACAGCCGACCCAGAAACCCCCCCCAATATGGATTTTGAGTACGGTCTGTCTCTGAAGCCCAAAAGCTTCAAAATAAGAGTTACACACCGTGACAACATGGAGTTGCTGGACTCCTTTGTGGAGAAGCTGTTGGATAGTGTGAAAATAGAAGATAGAGTGAGTTAAGCGAAAACAAAACAAGAAAGACTGAATGAATGAAGGGTTAAGGAAGTGCGAGTGACGTAGAATCACTATGTGACATTTGATTTCACTAACATAAAAAATATATATTTATAGAGACTCGGACAAAACAGAGTAGTATATTTTTATATAATTTCTTAATCATCTGAAGGACTTTTAATCTGCTTGTTAGAGAAATAAAAGTGCAATTCATAATATAAATTTACATAGAGCTACAACATAACGATACCGTGCATGAGAGCATGAAAACACTGTTTGTAAGCCGGAGTCTCCACATGCCTGTCTGTAATGCATTCACAGGCAGGCCTTCGAGTGTGCTTGCCAAGATGGTATAAGAGAGACGACTATCAGCCAGCATTTCTCATAAGCTAAGCTTCATAAGTAGGAGTCAGGCTGTCTAATGACATGTGTCTGATCATAAAAATAGGCCTAATTATGCTCAGATTTTGTCTGTTTTATGGTACCAAGAAACAAACTGACACATTTTTCTTTGGATCTGTGGATAGCCGAATGGTTTCACTTCTAACACACAATTAATTACATTAACAGTAAATAAAGGCTATTACAGTATATTTAACATTTAAAACCATCTGCTTCACTTTTCCTATTACAATTTAGTAGTATGACCTACATAGTTTCACAGCAAAAAAATCAATTAAGATTATGATTATGTTGAATTTCAAGCGCAGATTTTCCAAATGTTCAGAGCAGTTTTGGACAAACCACACACTGGATCAGCATTTCTACATGTTTACTTGCATAGAACATATCTTACTGGAAAGTCTTATAACTGTTCTTGGGTGTATACCATAGTTCAATATGAAATAATCTCCAGATGTATCCTGATATGAGGAACCTATAATCAAAATCAAAAGTAGTATACTGCACATATAATACATAGGACCGCTGCTTTAATTTAACATAAAAAATTCTGCACACAGTGTTTAAAAAAAATGTATGTAGCAGTATGGCAGGCTGTACAAAAACAAACACATGGGCCCAAACAGAGGTCTAATTTTATCACATCCAAGCAAATAAATTTAAAGGGTTTGGGTTTGAATGGAGAATATGATTAACCGGTGCATGTCCAAACTGCTTGCATTCGTGTAAGACATGAATATATAATGTCACGTTTGTTTTTCACGTTTGTTTCAGATTTTCAGGATTTAAGAAACAGGATAAACTTTGTGTTTTAACAACTGTATTCAAGTTTAATAAAATGTTTCACCCAGCTGGGATTTGTATTAAACCAGGATATTTCTGTAGCCATAGTTCTGCAGTTAGATTGATCAAAACACTTTCAGTTCTTATGTGCTTCTGATGTATACGATTCAGGGATTGTCTAGTTTTATGTTAGCTGCTTTATTTTATCTATAAGCTCAAACATACACAATGGTTGAAAATCTGTTAACCCTGCTAATAAACCCTTTATTTAACAAGCTTCATAGTAGGAGCTTGCCAGTTTTATACATTTAAAAAAATTTGTAATATATTTACTAAAGCTATGTTATCAACTGTAAGAATGTTGTTGTATTTATAGTTAAGATATATGATCATTCTATCATTCGATCATTTTATGACTTTTGAAAATAAAATGCAAGTAGATTTTTACAAAGCCTTTTGATGCTGTCATTACCATCATTTTTCTACACACAAACATTATGTAATTTCTTTCAAGTATTCAACATATATGAAACAGAAAACGAAAGCTTTAACTTTTACAGCGCGTTAGGGAAATTCAATGTTGAGCTCATTTAGTTTAATGCAAAGAAACACTGCAACTTTTGACAGCAGTGTGTTGCATTGTGGGAATGTTTTCATATATCTGGACGACAAAAGGGAAGTGTTTGAGATAACCCATTCCCTGCATAATGCTTTAGCTTGGCCTGCCAGAACATCCTGTACTTTATCAGCAGCCTGCCGTGAGCCAGTAAGCTCCGAGTGCGTGACAAGTTCAGATAAAGTAAGTAGATTGTTGATATGCTCCCCCATACAGCAATCGTAAAAAGGAAAACTTCCTTGCATTTGGCCTGAATGGATTCTTAAAATGTCTTCAAAGCTGACTCTGGGAACCACAGAAATTTAATTAAATAAATTATTTCTTCGGAATTACAAAGGATCCGAAGGTAAAATGTTGAGGAATTTACTGCTAACAAAATGGCCTGTAGCAATATACAGATGTTCCCCGAGTTACGATGGTCTGTGTTACGATATTTTGACTCTACAATGGGTAAATGTTTTTCACTTTCAGTACATTATTCAATAAATTACATGAGATATTCAACACTTTACTATAAAATAGGCTTTGTGTTGATGGTTTTGCCCAACTGTAGGCTAATGTAAGTGTTCTAAGCATGTTTAGGCTAGGCGATGATGTTTGTTAGTTGGGTGTACAGTATAAAAATGCACTTTTACCTTACGGTATTTTTGCCTTAAAATAAGTTTATCAGAATGTAACCCCGGTGTAACCTTGGGGGCGTCAGTACCAGCAATACACTTTGAACACAAAGAAAATTGTGTACTGAAAACATGACCGCGGGAATACTTTTTGGCCCTGTGAAATTGATAATGAAAATGCTGGTCCCAGTTTAACTTAATAGACAATCCTGCGTTGTAAGCACTGATGGGAATGAGTGTAAATACATACTGGTTGAAATGCATTAGGGTGAGCCTGAGACAGTGGAGTCTTCCCTTTTCAGGCTACACAACAAACTTTCATTTGAAAAGACGGCCCCCAATATACTAGTCGCTGTTAGCCTCCCACTATCAATTACATGAAGGCCATGCTTCTGAGCATCATCTCCATCAGTAATAGCAGAACCTCGCAGCAGTGATGCGGGCAGGAAGAGAGCAAAGTGCTTGTAACAGCAAGGCTGCCAATTAACGTCCCAGAATGCAGTGGTATTTTGACTTGTTTGCAAATGTATTGCCTGAGGTATTTTTGTTCAATTCAACAATAAAGATACAGGCCACCCTGGTTTGTTTAGTTCTCTCTCTCTCTCTCTCTCTCTCTCTCTCACACACACACACACACACAAGGTATCTATATCTTTGTGGGGACTCTCTATTAATATTTCAATGAGCAAAACCCTAATCTCATCTCTGACAACCTTAACCATAAGTACCCAAATCAAATACAAGACTTTGGGCATTTTTAGTTGTTTCATTGCATTCCGATTTTTATAAAACTGAGTTTCCCCTACTGGGGACCAAAAATAACAAGGTCAAAATAACAGCTTTTACCACATTGTGGGGACATTAGGAATATATGCAAAACCCAGCAATTCAACATCAAACTAGCATCTACTGGTTAATCCAGGGTGAGACAAAACACAATGATTCCATATATCTTAGCTTGTAACTGCTGCATAAAAGCAAATACTTACGGTGCCAAGGTCTGCAGGACAGAAAGAACACTGTCCACATGCTTGTAAGCACCACAGAGCTAAGGCAAATAGACGAATATATTTACCTAGCTGCACTCACACTGTGGTTGCCAAATGGCCTCAGTCTGTAAAATTATGACAAAGATTACAGACTATCGCTTGTTGTTACATTACACTGGGAAAAAAAAATTGGCCGACAGTATTAGCAGAAGAGAACTCAGCCTTCAGAGCATCTCCTACTCAAAACACACGCAAACATACAGTGTGTCAGTGAATAGAAGAAAGGAAACTCAGCCAAAACATTAGGTTTTTCAGATCATTTTGATAAATCATTTTCTCTGTGGTGGTGTAACAGTGTTAGCTAATCCTAATATAAACTATGACTGTGGAAAGTTGTAATTAACACATTTCTTTAATATCCTGTATGTACATAACCATGGTGCATATATTAAACCATTTTCTCAGAATGACTATTTAGATATTCCTAAATTAATAATCTTTATTTATATAGCACTATACATAGATGGAATGCAGCTGAAAGGGCTTCACATTTGGGATTAAAACAAAAACAAAGACAGGAAAGTAACTAACATATAGTTCAATGTAAGATGGAATAAATCTAAATAAAATAAATAAAATAGAATATATAAAATATAAAGGAATGAAAAGGTCAAAATTGAATCACTTTTGAAACACGAGAAAATGCTACAGATAAGTAACTGATGTAACTGGGATGGGTCACACGCACCCACCCTGAGGGTGAGGGAGCCTTGCCTGAAGGTGAGCTTGGATGTTGTGCAAGGATGGCATCAGCAATGTGCTCAGATGAGCTGGTTCCCACCCACATCCCGGCGGGAATAAAATTCCCCATCTCTGCCAGGTGTTCGAGATAGCCACATGGAACAGGAACAGCTGTAGTGAACTGACAAGCGATGGAAAAAATGATTCACTTTTCCAGATAACTCCCACTTCCACAACTAGATTTTCATACCCAGACACCCATTTCATACCAAGTAGTGACTAACCTTGGACAGACAAATCTTCCTAATAAATCCAGTATTAATAACAAAAACAAACTGATTAATTACTCTGTAACATATTAACTGCTGCATTATGAGAGTGATATGGGAGACGGGGAAAAAAAAACAAACTCCAGAGTCGTTCATACACTTATTTACAGCTTTTGGTGTTGGGAACTTGAGGAACAAAAGTACATTTTACTGTTAAGAGTCAAGTAAAAACTGTGAGAACAATGCATACACTGGATTATGACCAAAAGTCAAGTTTCGGTATATATGAATTCCCTTTTTACCAAAAACAAGGGTAAAAACTGTCATACAACAATATGCAAAAGTCCAGTTTAATTTTAATATTTAGTTTTTATTTATCATGACAAAAAGAACATTCTAAAGTTATGTCGTAAAAGAATAGTCAATGGTTTCTATACAGAGTTTACAAACTGCAGATATAATTAGTGTATGAGAAACTGAACAAAAAAAATTCATATTCATTTATGAGGAACATAAAAAAATATAATCTCTATCATTTAAAGTATTCCACCAATCAAAATAGATTTCAGAACTGTTAATAGCTCCAAAAGCACCAAATATTGAGATGTACCTTAACAGAAAAGCATTAAAATGATCCCATGCAAAAACAAATCAATGTTATCATTGACACACAGAAAAAAAGATAAAGTGCCAGCTTCTCTGCTTCAATTAAATTGCACCTTAAATAGATGAAATTTTCATATAATATTCAAATACCCAGAAACACAGAAATACCCACAAGTTTAATTCAAATTAAGCACAGGGCCCTTCCGAATTTTTCAATGTCTGCCTTTCATTCCATCATACTTGTAAAACATGTTAAAACATATCCATTAATTCTAGGTGCCCAGTGCAGGAAATATGACACACTTAAAAACTGTTACTGGTTCTTTGCACTGTGGTAAAACAGACTGACTGCTTTTGGAATCACAAGTAATCTGTAAGGAAAAAGCAGTCATCCTAACACATGACGGCCACAGCCGGCCAACATGTGACCCCGGTTCTATGATCATAGCATGTATATCACTGCAGGGAAGGCATTTTTAAACTGTGACGTAGAAATGTGGTGACTGAGTTATCTGTGGCCATGCACACTTTACACCATAACAGAGAAGGTGAAACAACATTAGGTACCGTTATAATGGTCCAAGAAGTGAACATCAGTATCAGCAGAGATGGTTAACACAGTTAAGTCAGAATGAGTGGTTGTGTTCTTCATCTAATTTCATACGTCTAACTTCAAAGGCCACACCATTAACGTCAAGAAGCCTTTAAAGCATTGGTCTGAATGGGATAATCTCGGTCGCTTCATATTTAACCAGAATTAATGAGTGCCTTGGTGTAATTTCCTGGACAGAAGACTGAACTGTGGTAATCTCTGATCTGCGTTCTTAGCAGTGTCAGCATCATACTTTCCAACGGTTCCTGGTCCTTCCTTATTTGGGAAATGCAGCTATTGGCGTAGTGTATGGGGGAGGGCAGGAAAACTGAGAGACAGTGCTGAGGAGCACAGCTGTGGTTGGACTGGATGGTTGTCACCTGGATGTGAGGTTTGCAGACTCCTTCAGCCGGACCTCCAGCACTATCAAAAACTGCTTGAAGAAAGGAGAGACTCAAGCATCGTCTGAGCTTCCTCATCCTAAAAGACAACAGCACCAAGTCAGCACTGTCAGACAGAAAGCCTCCAGTAGCATGTACGGCTAAACAGAGCAGGGAAGGATATCACCAGCTATCTGCTAGAAATAAATGCATGGTACTAAGAACCTTGACTGCTTAAGCCAAAATACCATAGGGCCAGAGAGTCAGAAAACTAATGCTGAAACCTGATGACAAATTCTGAAGAGCTTGAAAACCAAACAATAGGAATAAATAGATAATCACTCTAAGACCACCTGTTCAGATGGGGTTAAATCTGGTGCTGCTTTCACAAAGCACAGATACTGTTCAATTCACTTCACGGTAATAGGCTGAGTTGACACCCATTTACATCCACCAGACATTTTCTTACCGTCCAAACATTACACTGTGATATACAGTATTTTGACAACTTTTTCAATAGCAATGCTATTCCGGTAATTTTACATCTTGGCAATAAACTCCTATTAGGACAAACAGAGACTCATATGTATATATAGTGTATATATATAGAGTGTGTGTGTGTGTGTGAGAATGTGTGGTTCTGCACCTAAAGAAAAGAGATGATTACTAAAAGAAATTTGCATTAACACATGACAGAGTTCACTGCCAAAACCACAAGTGATACAACACCAAGGCAATGTGTATTGATTATTTAATGCAGCAACATCTCATCTTCAGCAGGAATATTACCCAGAAAGAAATGAGTGGCTAAAGGAGATATAAAGCAGAACTAATGTGATTATCATTAAAAACAGGTATTGTATGAATATTTTGAGAATAATGTACATCTGCGCAGAAAGCTAACCAAACAGGTTAGCATACAGAGCTTAAACCAAGTGCGATAAAACAGGCGTCAGTTCTGCCCCTTAGGGATGGGTGGCACCACAGATTTTCATTTCAATCCAATTTCTATTCGATCCAAAGTTGGTTTTACTGATCCTGACCTTAATAATAATATTCGGTAACAGTTTACACTAACTGCACCTTCAAAATGTATTTACATTCATAGAACATTGATAAGCAGCAAGTAAGTATACTTATATACAAGTATACTATATGCCATAGCAGCTTAATAACAAACATTTTGCAATTTTATGATAATTTGTTATTTTCATATGATGTTTGTTATTATTGTATATTAAAGCTGTTAAGGTATGTTGGGATGTTAAGGTATACTTACATGCTGCTTATGAATGATCTATGGATGACATATATAGGCATTATGAAGGTGAAGTTCATGTAAAACATTATCCGATATTCAGTGTTGGCCCAACCCTGACAAAAGGCCTTGCCACCATCAACCAAAGCTCAGCGCTTGTAAACAACTGCAACCCCACCTGGTACATCCGAAATCGCATACAGAGATTCATTGAATAATATAAATAAAGCATTCTTCAACCCCTTATGTGAGTCAAAATTTACATCAGATTTCCACTCACATAGATGAACCATCTTTGATTGAAACGTCATTAAGTGGCGCATGACTTCAGTGGTTTGTTTGTACTTACACAGTACATACTGAGTCTCATTAGAAGCCTACTACTCCAGCATCTATGTAGTGCATACTGTACGCATAAATGAGAACAGTACTATTGCACTTGGGTACACCGTGGTTGTCATCTCATATATCAACTGAGCTGGATGTGTACCAATGACGTAGCTTGACCCCCCCCCCCCCCAAAAAAAATCAAAACTGTTAAAAAAAAACAATCAATGAAAAAATAGATATTTGGGTCAACTTGTGTACCTGGGAATTGTTCTCTACTTAAATTTGTACAGCTGGCCACTTCCACTGCCATCTTGACACAAATTTCTGAGTTATGTGTCTAAGGCTGTGTGGGACAGCACAGTGACCACTGGTTGCACATTTTGGAATTTTGCAGAATGCAATATGTCATCCGGGTACCATTCACCTACTGTCTCATCCATACTGTGGATTCAAGCATACTGCTGATGTTGCTTACTCTATTTCACCTACTACATAGCAAACAAGTATGCAATTTTTGATGCACACAATGTCACTTTTAACAGAGGGGTTGTTAAGCATTGTGAAAGTGTAGTCGATGTGTGATGAGGGAAGAGCACCACATTTCATATGTGCCAACCTCTTTGGAAAGTGTGTGCAAGGCAGAAGCCGCCTCACACATTTCTCTGGCCTGCTGCATCTGTCCAAGGTCCCTGTAACACTGAGGAAGGAACAATTATGCATGAATACAAAAAAAGGATGCAAATATGCTTTCAAAATTGAGACTATATTTAATGGGCAAAAATGCATTGGAATTAAACATACAGTGCTGCTTGAAAGTTATTAAACCCTTCAGAGTTTTCTATATTTGTGCATAAATGACTTAAAACATTGATTTTTTCAAGTCCTAAAAGTAGGTGAAGGGAACACAATTGAATAAATTAGACAAAAATATCATACTTGGTCAATCATTTATTGTGGAAAATGATCCGATGTCATAAATCTGTGAGTGGCAAAAGTATGTGAACCTTTGCTTTTAGTATTTCGTGTGACCCCCTTTTGCAGCAATAACTGCAACTAAACATTTCTGGGAGGTTTTCCTCAGTACTGCACATCAGTTTTCCCATTCCTCCATACAGAATTGCCTCAACTCAGTGATGCTGCTGAGTTCTCTCAAATGAACTGCACACTTCAGGTCCTTCAACAACATTTATATTTGGTTAAGGTCAGGACTTCGACTTGGCCATTCCAAAACAATTATTTTATTCTTCTTCAACCAGTCTTTGGTAGAATGACTTGTGTGCTTGGGGTCGTTGTCTTGCTACATGATCTAATCTATCTTGAGATGTAATCCATGAACATATGTCCTGACATTTTCCTTTAGAATTCGCTGGTGTAATTCAGAATTCATTGTCCCGTCCACTATAGCATGCTGTCCTGGCCCAGATGCAGCAAAACAGGCCCAAAACATGGTACTACCGCCACCATGTTTCACAGATGGGATGAGGTTCTCATGCTGGCATGCAGTGTTTTCCTTTCTCCAGACATAATGCTTCTCATTGGAACCAATAAGTTCTATTTCTGTCTCATCTGTCCAGGAAACATTACTCCAATAGCTTTCAGGCTTGTCCACATGCTCTTCAGCAAATTATAGACGGGAAGCAATGCCTTTTTGGAAAGCAGTGGAATTTTTCTTACAACACAGCCATGCAAACACTGTTGCCGATCGTTCCCCTGATGGTGGACTCACGAACATTAACATTTACCAATGTGAGAGAGGCTTTAAGTTGCTTAGAAGTTACCCTTGGAACTTGACCTCACATATAATCACAAACCTTGCCCTTGGAGTGATTTTTGTTGGTCGACCATTCCTGGGGATAGCAACAATGGTATTCAACTTCCTCCACTTGTACACAATCTGTCTGACTGTGGACTGGTGCCGTCCAAACTCTTTAGAGATGGTTTTGTAGCCTTTCCAATGAGCAATGAACATCAGCACTTCTTATTCTGAGATGTCCTTTGTCCGTGGCAGGATACACTGATACTGGTCAAAACGTGTTTGAAGATGAAGCCCTTGATAGAACCCTGTCCATTTAATATAAACAGGATGCCCATTCACACCTGACTGATATCACATTGACTGGCAACACCTATCTGTAATATCACCTTAAAATAACCTGCTAGGTTCACATACTTTTGCCACTCTCAGATTTGTGATTGACATTTTTCTCAATACATAAATGACGAAGTATGATATTTTTGTGCCATTTATTCAATTGTGTTCTCTTTACCTACTTCTAGGACGTGTGAAGATCTGATGATATTTTAAGTCATATTGATGGAGGAATATGGAAAATTCCAAAGGGTTCACTAACTTTCAAGCAGCACTGTACATTCTACTCCTGTAGGAGAAACATGAAAATAGATAATACAACTGCACACACTATGAAGTAAGAAGGTGTGCATCTAAAATCTTGTTGAATAAAAGACAAAAAATGACCAGGTTTCAAAAAACTCAACTGAAGGCTTCACTTACCTTAGCTATAAATACATAGTTGAACTTGGAATATTTAGGTTGGATTTCCTCTACCTGTCGACCAAAGTAAACATCAATGACAAAACTGCAATGACTCATGGATATAACTGGTTGGAAAAATTTGAAGGACTTCAGTTTAATGATTCATTCTGGAAAGAAAATAAACTGGAATATGCTTGGCTGCATTTCATCATCAAATTTTATATTCAGTGGTCAGGCATGTACAAAGCAATGAATGCACGCAAGATATTTAGGGGAGATTACATTGTAGAAACCCCAATCACATTCATTCCTTCTCTAAAAAGTCAATGGATCACATCATTTCTTGATGCATCAGTGATGTCTTCTATTTTAGTAGTGAAACATTTATACTCTACATACTAATACAGGCTGGCCGGTACATTTCATTTGCCCGTTTCAGATAATACAGGTTTGCCAACCATGAAGCGATGGAACAGAAAAGGTGATGAAATTCTTTTCACTGCAGTTGTTGATTTCTGGCTTCTCTCAAACAGCAAGCCCTTGCTCAACAATTTATATTGATTGTAAAAATACACAAGAATCACAGACATTTTTGTTTTCTTTGCTCCGAGCAGAAGTGATATATGTGATTAAGCTGTTCACAAGGATTAGAGAGAAATGAGAACGACTTGGGACACCCAGATGGTGAATAAGACGCAAGGATGTGTTTATTATAAGTCAGGCAGCTTTGTCAAGCTCCTTAGGCAAGGCATAACAAGTCATAACATAATCCACTTACATAAAACCTATGGGTAAGATACACAAGATGTGAGGAAGCATAACTCATATGATTGCTGGCCAGAAATAATTTCATTTCTTTATATAAACAAGCATAACATTTGGACAAAGGCCAAAGTCTTTTTGAAATGTAAACAGTCCAGGTTTAAAAACGCAGCGCAAAAAAGGTGTTTACCTCACCACAGTAATGCACAGCCTGCGTCCTGCTATGCACTGCCATTTGTGGAAGATAGCACAGCTTTTGGGACATTGCATTGCATTGGATTAGGTATGTGAAAACATGCAAACACACGCAGTAAAGCAACTCACACAAACATCTTAATTTACAAGAAGACGCACGTACACAAACAGACAGCAGACGGGACCAAAAAAAAAAAACAGGGAGGCACATGACAAAAAAAAAATATGAACAGACATACAGTCCGAACCACAAACATGCAGACAGACCAACATGCGTTCACCATGGCTTCGATGAATGTTCATCACTGGAGGAGCATGAGATTTAGTGGTAATATGTAATGGAGAATAGCTGCCTTTTCTTCTATTGTACAGTTTATATCCCCTGTGTTATTTTTGGGGTTGAAGTTACCCCAGTCCATTTTCAAAATGAGGATAAATACTATATAATCTAGAATTTAGAACAGAAGAAGTAAAATACACAAGGGATACCTTGTGAAGATTCAGCACCCAGCTAAACAGGACTTGGGTATCACAAGGCACCAATGCCACCAGTCTGTCTGAAGCTATCAGGCAAGTCCTGTTACATAAAAATATGACCCAGAATGACTACTGTGCAAGCACTATACCTTTAGGAAATTCCTTAACGCGTCATGAATGGTGGCACTGGGAGGCTCTCCAAACAATGTAGCTGCTACTTTCCTCTCTATCCAAGACAGCTGAGCCACCTGTATGCAACCAAAAACCTGGGGTTAGCCATTCTGCATTCCACACAACAAACCATCAATGAGTGACTATATACACTACTCACAAAAAGTTAGGGATATTTGGCTTTCGGGTGAAATTTATGGAAAATGTAAAAAGTTCACACTACAATTATATTATATCATGAAAGTAGGGCATTTAAGTAGAAGTATGCAACGGTGATTTCCTCATCTCAATTTATTGAAACAAAAGCCAACAACAGTGGTGAGTATACCACAACAAAAAATGTCAATG
>JAAGVU020000061.1:12645777-12656690 GCA_011763525.2 Mormyrus iriodes
CGGTCATCAGTGTGGGATGTGGCCAAAGGACGTCCACTTCTATGCCTTTCTGTGACTCTTCCAGTCTCTCTGTATCTGTGTTGCAACCTGCTGATGACCCTCTGTGACACTCTAAGCTCAGTGGCCACTTCTGTCTGAGAACATCCTGTTTGAAGCCTCACAATGGCGAGGCACTGTTGTTCAATTGTTATGTCGTCTTGGTCTCTTGATGTCAAAATGTGAACAGCATGATGAGGAGGACTGTTTAAATACCAATCCTGAAATTTCACCTGAAAGCCGAACATCCCTAACTTTTTTTGAGTAGTGTATATAGTAAATATTTAAACAAAATGAATAACATTTAAAAATTAACAGCATTAAACCATATACCTACAGAACAAAATGGACATGTGTGAAATCAAACGATCATCTGCAAATTGGCTTGAATGACATATTTTGATATTGACAGAATAAAGGGTTACGATGCGGAGTCATAACCAAAAGATTTTATTGGAGGAGTATTGCTCTTATATGCTTACTCATCTGATGCTTCTTTCAAGAGTAACTATTTTTGTCTACTTATAGAGCTGAATAGTTGCTAGGTTACAAAGGTAAGGTGCCTCTTGGAGCTCATAGTGGCCACATTCAAAAAACAAGCCCATGTTCTTAGGCACCACGCTAGCCTGCTATACCCCTGAGGGAGGTACATAGTCTGAAACACTCCAGCAAAATACCTGTGTAGGGACTGAATTGTGCTCAAAAATAAACAAAATCCAAGCCCTTTAGAACAGTGTTTCACAACCTGGTCCTCGGGGGCCATCAAAAGGCCCACATTTTTGCTCTCCTCTGGCTCCCTTCCAGGCAGTCCATGTTTTTGCTCCTGGTAGGGGTCCCCAAGGACCGGCTTGAGAAACACTGCTTTAGACAACAAGGAGTAGAAGAGAGACTCTTAGCGAGTATAATGGCATGGACAGTCCCCTAATGACAATGTGCTCCACTGAAGTCATTGTCAAATGAGTCTCTAAATGTGATGTGAGAAATGATGTCCTAGTCAGGCAATGGGGCCTCAGCAAACAAACCACGCCATTAGGGGTGAGGAGGACACCCGTAATTACATAATCACATGAAGCGCTTAGCACATAAAACTGGGACCCTTCATGCCAACTCATCTTGAAGGACTGAACAAAGTTTGTAAAGGTGGTAAATTTGCCATGATAACCACCCCCCCATCGCTTGATGTTCCAAGATGAGAAGCAGAAGTGAGGGTTCCAGGTTCTGGGGAGTAATTACAGGTGTCCTCATCATGATGTTACTGCAAGGCTTTTCCAGGAATTCCAGTGTGTGACTGTACAAACCTACCCGGTGTTTAAAGAGAAGCCTCTTGAAGCAATTACACAGATAGAGCTCTTTAAAACATGATTAGTAGTACGTGTTTAAGGTCTGTTCATTCCATCATCCCAAGTGATAAGGCCATCACGTTTGACCTTTGCTACAGATGTCTGTGTGTGAGGTAGCGTGTGACGACATAGGGAAGAAGATGGAAACGACTGTTCTGCTTTACGTAGCCTGGAGACTCTTTAAAAGTAGACTGAAAATATGTTTGGCCCCTCTACACAGGTTATGATATTGTTTCTCTTAAATGTGCTTAGCAATGAGGACAAAAAAATCGCCGATGTTATTTTAATTTGGTTACACTGCCAAACAATGTAATTTCTTTTGAACATGACTCTTTTGGTCTCAGTTCATACTGGTTTCAAAATGGTTAACGTTTTTTTGTTCATATACAATCTAGGCCCAAATATATCACCTGGCTTCAGAAGCCTGACAACCATGCACTTAACTGGAAAGACTCATTTTACCGTATTAACCATCAACAAAATAAAACAAATACTGCAAACTGTGATATTTTTAACAATGACTTAAAATGAAATGAACAAAATAACAATGATACCTTGCCTTTTCCATCCATCAACTTCCCCTTGAGATGCTAACTGAATGGCTTGATTTTAGCTACGAATGCTGGGATTCTGTGTAACGTTAGGACCAAAACTTTTGCACTATTTACAACCAGGAAGAAATACTACTGGATTGTATTAATCTTTAAAGAAGCCCTAATTTTAATGCACAGTTTAAGTACATTGATAGAAACAATATTGTGTCATCCTATATCTCATTTTGAAAAAACATCGATATACTGTAAAAATTCAACACAAGCTACCGCCCAACCCTGGCATTAGCAATATTGTAATTTGTACACTTTTCAAATAAATTTCATGGCCCCCCACAGTCCTCAGTGAAGCCCCCTAGTGGTCCACGCCTCTCAGTTAAGAACTGCTGCTTTAAGTCATAGAAAGCAGCTGGTTTATGAATGGGGACTACTTACTAAAAAGCAATCAAGATAAATCCCAGAATGGGCTTGGCTGTTGTATACTTCAGTTTGAACTGTTATTGTGAAAACATACATCTATATTTATGCAAGTACACAGGTATACAAGCAAGTTGAGCTGGGTATCAGTGTTTTAGCGAAAAGGCAAATCATTCTAATTAGCATGCTAACAATTAAAGCACTTGCAATAGTAATGGCATTAAGAATTGCAATTCTCTATACTGCCACCATTACATTAGAACCAAGGAACTGGTTACTGGAAACACAAAGAGCTCATATGCCCCAAATGACTTGAAAGAGGCCCAACACCAAGGCAGTAGGGTTCAACATCCCTTCATCAGCTCAAAATAGGAATCCATCCGCATGCACTGTGATTGGTTTGGAGCAGACACAATTAGGGTGAGGTGCCATGTTTATTATGCATTATAAATGTTCTGCGAAGCTCTCATTTATAATGCAATATAGATACCTTCAAAATACATTATAATGGTCAGCTAAGCCATTAAAATTATAACAAACAAAAGCTGGAGATTAGACCTCTATGATATGATGGCAGTTTAAGTGACTTACAGCATAGCACCAGCGACCCAGGAGATAGTAGGACAGGGGATCTTGAGGATTCAGCTCAATGGCTCTATCAAGGTGATCCTACAAAGCAGAAGGTAACAGTGTCACTGTCCCACGTGCAGAATGTTTCTCCAAGCTACCTGCTCCATCCTGCCTGACCGTACCCTCAGCTTCGCACGCGCACGCGCACACGCGCACACGCACACGCACACGCACACGCACACGCACACACACACACACACGCACACGCACAGGTCTCCCTCTGTCATGCATTTCTCCCCTCTCCCCTACTCCCTTTCTCTTTGTGATTTAAACCCACCCCCAGCTCCCTGTTGACAGCTTGCCTCTCACAGGGCTCCGAACACAATAGCATTGTTTTAGGAAAGCCTGACAGGTGAAGCGCGCAGTACGTGCACAGCTTCCAAGCCACCACGGTTATGCAACCTGCCAACCCTATAGCCATTGTCGCTACAGCCAGCCCAAGCCAGCGGTAAGTGGCTCAGTGGGCCAAGTCTCTGTGCCTGTGATCAGAAGATTGCTGGTTCAAGCCCTGGCCTTAGCAGAATAGTTACATGTCAGTGGGCCCTTGACCAAGGCCCTTACATGCTCTTTTGCTTCCAATAGGCGCTTGAATTCAGTAAATCTGCACGTGTAGCTGGGCTGAAATGACGACAGTTAACAAGCGCACGTCTGTTTATTTTGTGCTGCGATTTCCCTCACGCTTCTCAGTGTATTTTTATTCAGGGAGAGGAATTATTGAATGACGTTATCTCATAGCTTATTTGATTTTATTACTTGTTCAAAGTGAACACAAAGCACATGTTTTTATAGCTTTATTATGGAAGCGGTTTTGGTATTCAGCGGTATTATTTTCATCTTCTTCTGTATCCTAAACTCGTCCTAATCTAAACCAATCCGCACATTGGCTGACCTGGTGAACCTGTGATCCACAAGCTATAGACAGCAAGATGGGGTAGGCAAGGGGATGAATTCCAAAGTATTTGTACTTGTACTTGTGCTAATGGCAAATAAAGGATAGTATTATTATTACCTGACAGATAGCAGCCAATCACACGCCTGACCTGCTCCCATCTGACACTCCACTATTATCTCACTCGATCAGATCCCAGCAGTCACTGCTCTGTAGCGGACTCCAGTAAGAGCTACTCTATGAGACAAGATGACGCTCAGGCCAAAAAGCCACACAAAACATTTTCAATTTACTTTATGACTTCATGTTTTGCCATTTCTAAAGCATTTGCTTAGAAAAAGATAGCAGATGTACTGTATTCAAAACACAAAATTTATTTAATCCACTATTTCCATTAAAAATAAAATTACACAAGTAAGGTAAGTCAGCTTTGGGAAACCTCTATGCTGGCCCTGCCTTACCCTGCTGTGTGAGAACATTAAAGGGGTAACAGCACTGTAGTGCTGTACAAGCACTACAGCATTTAAGGGCTGACATCTAAAGCGTATTTGTTTACCTGTCATTTCTTTTGCTTGCAGCATGGTCAACAGCTGATGCAGCTGGAGACACGCACACTGAACTCAGCCCTGAATCCGCAGCCCAGTTTTCAAACAGCATAAAATGAGGCAATGCTTTTGATGGATATTATATAAATATACATATTTATATATTGTTCAGAAATCCCTATCTGCAACTGTCAACAGACATCTAGAAATTGTTACACATGACATTCAGTGCTTGGGGGAGATGACAAACCAGTCATAATCAGCAGGGCCAAGAAGATCGGAAGGTTCTGATTCATCGCTGACGAATTCCAGGGTAGGTGATGCACTATTCCTGTGTCCCCTACGCTCTTCCACAGTTTATTGTTCATATTTATTATAATTACTATATTCCTGTAAAGATTTAAAAACGACATCAGTGGGTTCTGTTCTGACTTCCTCCCCAGTCTGCTGGATGCAGATGGTTTCCATGTTTGCGGTATGAAAAACCTAATGTGTGTAAAGTGCAGCACCCCGCAGCCTCGAATGCTGGAGCAGTGTGCCTGGAGGCCACCCGGGCACGCCGTCCGGGCACGTCGCCCGGGCATGCCGCAGCACCGCGGGGCCCCCTCCGGTGTGCGTGCCTCCCCCTGGTCCCCCCCCGCCCCCCACCACAGGCACCGTCAGCCTAAACATCAGTAGGGCTGCTGCAGCCGTCTAGGCTGTTCACTGCCAAACACGCACCTTGAAGAGGTAGCCGTTCTTGATTCTGTTCTGCACGGATTCGTACTCCGACATGAGTCCGCACATTATGGCATACCTGGGGAAGAAAAGAATAGGTTGGAGGGAGGGGGGCGGGGAATTGAAGGGGTTAGACCAAAACACTGAGGGCTGTATCCACGTTCATTCATGTGTATTATTCTCTGGTACAGCATGAATGGGAGCCTGTGTGCAAAGATTGCATAACAGCATATTGTTCCTCTCAGGTACATTAGCCACCCAAATAGGAGGCTATAAAATGATCGTTAAGAGTGTCAAATTTATTTAATATCCTACCTCATATGCACAAAGACACACATACACCATACATGCAGGCTGTACCTCCCCTATGTATGTGTGTGGTTAGGGTCACACACAGACGCACAAAGAATACAGACTGTACTTCCCCAGAGTGTCTTTTGTGCACCTGAGGATCCTTCCCGCTTGCATCAATGCAGCAAATTTCTAATTTTTTTAAACTCCTGAAGATAAGCACTCGCCATGCTGAGAGGTGGACAGTCAATGAAGCACATGAAGACGTCTGATACAAACATCACAGCAGCAATTAGCAGGAATCACAGAGAAACCCTTACAGCACTCATACTGAAATAAGAATGTGACCAACATTTCCGCAACATGACACATATACAATATATATCTCAAATAGCTGTTCAAAGCTCATTATCACTGACTGTCTCTCACCAAACCGACAGCCTGGTGATCTTAGCCGAGATCTTCGGTTACTAAACTATACAGTACAGAGGATAGAGGACCTCCTTATGAAAGGCTATCCTGGCATGGGGATGGGATTTAGCAGAAAGCTAAGTGAGATAAGCAGCATGAATGGGGACACAGTAGCCCCCTCTTCACTGCAGCAAGCCATTTGAGACAAGTGGATCACCTTGATCAAAGGCCTTTCATCACCAGGTCTACTAATCCTGCTGGTACTCAGACTCAAACACACTGACAGGGTACAAACACCTCTAATGAATGGGAGGGTGAGGTGAAAAGGTCAATTCAGGCCTGGAGGAGGAGGAAACAGGATTTGAACATGTTCCTGGCTGGAGCCATTTTTCTCTCCAGTACATGGCTGTCAGATTAAAAACGTAGCATGGGGCATGAAATAAAAACCCTGCGAAATGAAGCACCTTATCAGGGAAGGTTCTTCCTCCTTGGCACAAAAATAACATATGCTGTCATCTTTCGCACAAATTCATTCTTAAGATTAGGACGAGTTTAGGATGCATAAGTCCTGATCCAGGAGGATGAAAATAATACCGCTGAATACCAAAACCGCTTCCATAATAAAGCTATAAAAACATGTGCTTTGTGTTCACTTTGAACAAGTAATGAATTCCTTAAATTCAATAATTCCTCTCCCCCAAAAAAAAATACACTGAGAAGCGAGAGGGAAATCGCAGCACAAAATAAACAGGCATCTTTTCAGCCCAGCTACACGTGCAGATTTACTGAATGCAAGCACATATTGGAAGCAAAAGAGCATACTGACATTTGCCAGCCATTTGCCAGCATTTCTGCCCATACAAATTCACACACTGATCTCTTTGGGCTGATGTCGAAACGCCAGCAGGGAAAAAGGATGCATGGATACAAAGATGTGGCTCATTTCCATCTTTTGTTGAGAACCCTTTTGTTGCTTAAACACTACTAACATCTCTTATTACGAAGCAGGGTTTCTGGTCCAGCCACAGTGGGTAAATCGTCTCCAGCTTCACCCTGCTGGCAGGCTACACTGTCTGTTGTGCCAATCCGCTGATTGTTTAGTCCAACTGGATGAAACCGGGGAAAGTAACATATCCAAGAGGATCACAAGCAATAAGGTGAGTATGAAGGGGGTAGGAGGAAAGGAGGTCATAACTGGCATAAGTGCCAATAGATTCAAGGGATGCTATGGATGTTAAGAGCAATCATAATCAATAAATGAGTATTCAAGCTTCATGAGCATTTATAGAAAAAAATGCATTTTGCTGAAGACACCATGAGACCATCATAAAGACTGGGTTCAGGTCAGGTTGTGAGAAACGCTGGCATCTTCTCGGAAGCAGCTGGTTGGTTTGCAATGTCTACCGAGTCACGGTTCCTGAGTAAGGAGGCAAGAACCTCTGCGGGTAATGTGCAAATGCTTTGAGTTCTATGGTTACACTGCAAGGGGAACAGTCAGATCTAATGTGCTATGTGGCACCTGATCATCCTTAAAAGGCCCAGCATCCTCTTGCAGCTCTAAAATCGCCACCTAATCAGCGAAACATGAATCCAGTTCAGATTCATATATTTGGTGCCTGAACAAGACTTCTCATTCTCCATTCTTAGGTAAAAGCAGGGAGTCACCAGATAGAGGGAGGACATATGCTCAAGGACGACATAAAAAAAATTTAAAAAGAGGAGGAGGGGTGCACTAGTAATGTAGGAGGCAGAGCTATTGATGAGCAATTGAAGCACGATTAACTCAATCATATGGTTCTACAATCACTATCATTATTTCCTAGGATATAAATTTCTATATTCATTTTCATAAAAAAGCTATAGTGATTAACTGCAAGTTTCACCACCGAAAATCTATTTTAGCTGTATAAACACAGAGAGAGAAGTACCATGTCAGAGCGGCCGTGTCTATGACGACATTACCCCAGACTGGATACCAGTCCATCGCAGGGCACATACAAGCACTCACCCAGCTACAGGTTTGGCATAAAGGTCCTTTAAGTCGACAGCTTCCTTCTAGTGAAAACGGGATACATTTTAAACATGATCTGTACACTGCCATGTACATGAATATCTATAGTATGCATCAGCCTAATCTCACCTGAGATTAAGGATGGTGGCCCTGTAAAACAACAGCTCCACATAAATAAGGTCAATGTCAGCCGAATTCCCAACGTGCAGGTTGTCTGATTCTGGCAAATGTCACATGACCATGGCCATGCGACATGAACGCTCGCAATAAAAATGTATCATTAAAGCCACATATTATTAAGCAGCACAAATTATGAATGAAAGCATGGGTACATTATTATGCAGGTGTGAACTTCCGATCAGGATGACATAATGAGCACTGTAGTCAAATATGGAAATGGTAAAACTGTAGGTGGGTATATAATATTAGTACCTTGCCCCCACAATGCAGCATCACTGTCATCACTAACAAGCCACTGAACAGACCAGGCTGAGCTCACAGGCCTCCTCTGTGACATTAGCTGGTACTGTAGGACATACAGTGCCCTCATTCACAGCCATTTTATGACTGTCAGCATACACCAATCTCTCATGCTGTCGTGAGGCTGGAGCTGATCTCAGGATGGCACAGGCAAGGCACGACCTGAGCACACACACAATCACACCACTCATACCAGTTTCCCCAGCAGATAAATTGCTCTTTGTTGTGGAAGTAAGTTTGAAATTTGAAATTTTAAACCACGGAGCAGAGTGGTAAATCAAGGAAAAAATATGTCTTTGTCCCAAACATTATAGAGAGCCCTGGACATTCCATTTTATATATTTCCTCTTTTCAGATAAGGAAAAATGACTTCCAATCCCCCCGAAATGCATTATCGCGTCATGTAATGAATATTACATAAGACACTTTTCCTTTTTATTTCGTCTTACACCTAACAGCTGATATCCAACATACACACACTCTTATCCCAGCCCATATACACCTCATACTTGCAACACAACCTTTCAAAACACCAATGAAAGATCTTCCTTGCATGACTTAGTAATGCTGCAATATTCTTTGCATCATGAATTTACAAGGCGTGTGATGATAAAACAAAAGGCTATACTTCTGTAAGGAACACTGAATAATCTCAAAATATAGATAATTTATTTTGTCCATAAAGGATCAATTTTTATGATTTTATCAAGAGTGCCTCCAATTACAAGACAACCAAGCCACTGAACATTTTGTTAAATCAGGAAGGATTAATGCATTATAACACCTTCGCCCTTGAACAAATAGAGATCATGCTATAGTACAGGACTTGCTCAAATGCATTGTGGGAATTGCCCATCTTGAAACACCAACTCCATTCCAAAAGAGCTACAATACCCTATAATGATGCTATGGGATAATTACTGGGTTTAATCAGCCCAAATGACCACATGTTTCTTCAAGTACTTTTTGCATGACAAGCTGACACGCTGAAACTTGAAAAGCCCTTTTAAACAAAGAATGCATGTACACGGCACTCCTTTACTGTACTCATGCCCTGTTAAACAATGACTGGGGATCGTATACACCCCTCTGCTCAGGATAGCAGGTGGAATTGGCAATTCTTACATGGTGTACCCAGCAGAGGTACTCTCCCATTACATGGCAGGTCAGGTTGGGGAGCATACACTGGTACAACGTGTTACCAAGCCCACGACGCAACGAAACACTTCAGGATTCCAGCTGATGACCCCCCAGGCCGACATGCGGTCCAGTCCCACTCACCCCCAGGGAACCACGCAACAGGGCCATAGTGTCTTAACAAAGGCTCCCTCACAATGCAAATAATGTGCCTCGTTTGGGGCTCCACAAGTAACCGTTCTTTGGACACAAAGTCAAACTGGCGGGACCCAAGAAGTCTTCAAAGAAAGACATTTACCAAAGGGGCCCAGTTTTCATATAAGGTCACTGGATAGTGTCCATGTTTCACAACCATATAATCTGTACAAATATGCAACTGCAACCATAAATTTAGCCATAAATTGTGGTGATATTTACGTGTGCACGTCTGAAGGAGATGCTGCCCCCTATTTGCATTCTTGGCCAGGACTATGATGTGGTCTCCAGCTGGGGGCTGCATGCAAATGTGACAAGGAGAATGAACGATCTCTTTCACTCCACCTTGATGTTGTTCCGAGTTGCGTGTCGAATAGCTACAGAAAGCAAAGACCCCGGGGCACCCACCACAAACTGCTGTCAGGGCAAGTGAACGAAGAAGGAGAACAAGCAGCAGCAGCTGCATTCATGGAGGTCAGGCGAAGCCAAACATCTGCATAAGAGTGGTCTGACGTTTCTCACACAGTGCGTTCGCTAACGGAACAGTGCACAGGAAGTGAAAGGGGTCCCAAAGACTTCCATTGGTGGCAAAACAAAGATTTACTCTAGAGCCCCAGTTTAGGTGAAAATCTATGCAGCTAGACTGTCCAACATTGGGATGGACATTTTTCTTTGATGCAGGGGATTTCGCATGAGGCTGCATTCATAGAGCCGGAGGTTTGACGAGAAGAGCTGAGGGGCCCAAAAGACTGTGGCAATATGTGCACAGGTGTACCACCAAGCTCTACTGAAGAGCCAGCAAGATGGGAACGCTATTTTTCTCACCGCGCAAGATCAGTGGGCGTCAGGACAGGCAGGAATCCTGAAGGGTATTTTCAGCAATTATTCAAAAGGAAGCAGAATAGAGACACTGATACAAGGAATTCATATATCATTAAAAGTTACAGAAATTTGATGCTTTGTTTGCTGTGACACCAGTGACCAGTCACACTAAACCATCACTGTCAGTCATTGATTTGTATAAAAAAAAATGTGATTGCTTTGTTTATAAAAAAAAAAACACACCTTAATTCCTGGGCTGACTCACTGAATCTTACAACCTATAACCCTGTATTTATTTTGTACAGGACTGCATGCTTGTTCTTGTACATGTTTGTGTGTCTGCACCTGTGTATATGTGTGCGTGTCCCCCACCACACACACACACACACACACACACACACACACACACACACACACACACACACACACACACACACACAC
>JAAGVU020000061.1:12657425-12669086 GCA_011763525.2 Mormyrus iriodes
CCTGTGTGTTCAGTCTGTAAAGGAAGTGACCTGTTTTGAAAGTGAAGTGAAACATCCTCACTTGTGCGTGCCCCCCCACCACACACACACACACACACACACACACACACACACACACACACACACACACACACACACACACACACCAGGGAGCAGATAAAGTCATAAACTTTTCTTTTAAACCGAGACAGTTCTTTGGCTTGTTCTTGCGGGAAAAATTAAAGCACCTATAGTGAATATGAACACTGTATATGAGGGGAAGTGGAAATATTAGGCCAGGAACATATTCACATTCCATATTCAAGCAGATGTAGCAATCTAGGTGTTAACCTAGGTCACATTTTGAAAATAAGGGCAATTGCAAACGTACCATTGGTGACATTCAGCAGACGTTGAGTTCGCTGCGACAGCTTCACTTCCAATGCTTTTTCCTGTAGGATACGACAGTTTACATCCCCAACTCTACTGAACACACAGGACACTGATTGGTTTCATAATAAAAGTCCACCGACAATCAATGATTAACATATCTGCACAGATCTTCCACACAGACATTTTCTGTTGGTGTCAGAATTTTTTTTGACTAACTCAATCAGATCTGTTCTTGCCATTTTGCTATTAATTGCAATTGTAGTCACAGGTTCCCAAAGGGATGCAAAACACTAATGTTTGATGTTTTGTGTTATTGCAAAGGTGTTACTAATTAAAAAGCACCTAATGAGACTCCTTGTCAATGAACCTTTTAACTCAGAACAGCTCTTTTAGAACCATAATTTGGGTGTCAATTTATTACTACCTGAAATGAATGTTTTACTTAAACCTACTGTTTGTTTCTAATGTGATAATTTTTTTTATTTTTTATAAACAAATGAATAAAGTAATATTTTTTTGTGATAAACCAATACATTTGCAATATTGTTACTGAATTAAGCAAGCATTCCAAGACTTTCTGTGTCCACTGTAAGTAATTTTATTTACACGCTCAAAAACAAAAAAACTCGTCTGCAAAAAGAACAGAAAGAAAAGCCACAGACAGTGGAAGCCCTGTCCATGTATGGCCGGCCTGTTAATGAATGGACGGCGGTGTCCTGCAGGAATGCTGCTGAAAAGCAGTGCTTCTCAAACTGGTCCTCAGAGACCCCCAGACGGTCCAAGGCAGAGAGCAAAAATGTGGACAATTGAGCTAAGTGGAAGCTTATCAGGAGATAGTGTCAGATCAGGGAACTGCGCCACAGATTAAAGAACTCGCCAGCATATGTGGGCAGAGTGTGAGGAGTCTGCAAAGAACACGTCAAGGATAGCCAATCAAAGAGCTGTTCTCCTGTCTTACTGGGAGTGAGACCTGCACTCTGGATAGTCTGCAAACACCATTTACCTTTACTCTAAATAGTGACGATTATATTACACTCTTTAAGTAGTGCCCGTGACAACAGATCTTTTATACAAATCTTCTGCAAGACCTTAACTTAAAGATCAACAACGTGCAGAAGAAGTGGGGATCTCAGTGCATCAACTGGTGACTACAGTTCATGACCCAAGTACCTGTATGCTTTTCTACTGTAAGTTAAAAAGTAAAGAATTGTACAAGCAAGCAGATTGAGAGAAGCAAAACATATCAAGTTAACAAGAAATCATGAGCTTCACATATCAGCTTGCATCAAATGACTTTCACATGATTGCAAATCTAGTCTCGTATTCCAACCTGCAGAATGTGGTACCTCGGAATGGTAGGCATCACACAGCAAAGCGTGTTTTACTGAATTCACCTAACCTGCAGCGACTGACACTTATTCTGACTAAAACATGAGGAAAAATGTAAAAAATTTCAGGCTTCTGTAAACACTCATAGAGGAACTGGCTCAGTCAATACTAATTTATGAGCAATCCCAACACATGACGCATTTCAGTGGTTATATAAGGACAGGAAGAGGCTGAGCAATTCTTCACACCCCTGGGAAAGGTGCATGTTTGACTAAAGCCCCCACACGACCAGCCTGCAGATGCATATTAAGCACTTAAGACACCACATTAGTTTCACAGTTGGAGCCTCAATGCATTTCCACACTTAAGAGTCCTCAAGAATTTATTACCCATAATTTACCAGCTAAACCCCTAAAGCGAGTTTACAACCTTGAAGTGAAGATCATAAACAAATGGCGGTGAAACATGCTCCTGTGCACAGGCCAGATAAGTTAACAGGGTTTTCATACCATGCAAGCAGCTAGGGCTATATTCATGGCAAAAACTAGGTTATATATTAAGGTTAATAATGATTAAAAAAAATGTGATAGTAAAAACATAAACACAAATATATAGATAGCATTAGGAGGTTATCTAAGTTCTAAGATTCTAAGTATGTTGCTTTACATTGACATTTGTACAGGGGAATCAACATGCTGGATACGGTTTCACAGATACACCAGCAGGGAACAACAGCTGAAACTAAAAAGCCTACCGGCCTCTGCGTAACGTCTCTTTTCTTCAAGATTAGTGGTCATATCATGGCAGTCCTTGTACGCTCGAGCCAGACGCCAGAGAAACTGCGCTTTCCCTTCAAACTGCAGACAGAGGACCATGAATTAACTACCTGCCATACATGTCACGTATACAGCAGCAAGCCGACCTCCCCTCTGAAGACTGCTGTTTACAGTTTAAGTTGAAACTTCTGGCAGTGAAACAGAGCACAAATGTGTGTGTTAAAACTAATGGCGCTTTTCCACTGGCATACAGGAACCGACCCGTACCTGAGCCGTCCCGCAGAGAAGGACTACTTACAGCATGGTTCCAGCTTGCTTCGGTTTTCGACTGCAGAACAGTGTGCTCAGTAAAGGTGCTACCGAGTTTGGAGAAAAGCAGTGACGTAAAACTGAAGAGATGCTCATTTACTGTTCACACGGTGTACAGCATGATGTACTATGTGCAATATATATATATATGTGTATGTATGTATGTATGTATTTTTTTTGTTAGCTAATTTCTGCTAGCATGTCTGTGAGAATCGCTGTTATGCAAGTATCAAACACTAGTGGAATTAGCATTTGCTTGCGTACAATTTGTATTGCTAATCTATTCTGTTCTGCTGTTCTATAGTACATTTTTTTAAGTAGGAGGTCATAAATTTTTAATTATCACTTTTTGGGAATGCATCGCAATGTGCGACAGTAGTAATATTGAATAATACATAGAATATATGGTTATTCCTTCAGATAATTTATGCGCATAGGACCAGTATCTCCGAGAATTTCAACCAATCAGATGGTGGTGACGCAACCAGCTCGGTTTGATCAAGCTTTTGGCCCAGCTAGTAAGCATAGCCATGTCAGGGCAGTTAAAGCAGGTCGGTTCTTGTTGGCAGTGGAAAAGCGGCAAAATGCTTTGAATTGATAAAAAAAAAAATTCTCACATTTTCTGTGATTACTCTCAATTCAATCATAACATAAACTCACGCGTTGTTTACAACCAGGAAGGATATTATAAGTTTGCTCATACTATTCATGTCATATCAAAATGTGTCCATTTGATCCAAAAAATAATAATGAGTCATGACTTTAAAATTAATGCTATGCTTTAATGCGATAAATTCCCCAGCCCTAGTTAAAAAACAGAGAATGTTAAGAATTTAAACCAGAGAAAGGGATCGGGATCAAGCTGAGATCAAATTGCGTTCAAGTTTAACATGACTTTCTGCTGCCCGTTACCTCGTCCTTCATTTCCACCAGTTCCATGAAGCCTTCCTTTTTCTCCACATCTGAGCCCTTGTGAAGACTGTCCACCCTCTTTAGGAGAAGGCTGAGCTTGTCCGCCACCTCTCTGGCACGGGCTGGCACCTCCTCGTCATCTTCGGTGTCTGTGTGTGCAGTCACGTACCTAGAGAGCAGCAGCAGGGAGAAGCTTTGTCGTTGCATCCCATCGTGAGCGGCACGTGGCATGGACAACAGTCAATGAATAGCAACAAGCCGATCCTGCGAGATACAGACATCAAAGACAGGCTGATGGCACCAAGGAGACATATAAAAGAAAGAATCAATGCTCCTGCTCCATTATTACACAGTTAGCAGACACTTACTGTAAATGAAGCCCAAACTACTGATTTGACAAAAAGTTTACCTTTTTTTGCATTTTTATTAGTTAAAAATGTCAGTATCACTACGTGCACTGAAATATGCAATCATTTTTTAGCCAACAACATTACACATCTATTACAAGGCATTGCTTATTTGGTTGGCAAACACCTTTATTTAACCTCTGTGTTATTTTTGGGGTCAAAGTTACCCCAGTCAATTTTCAAAATGAGGATAAATTCTATAGATTCTAGAATTTTGAACGGAAGAAGTAAAATACATAAGGGTTAAAGCGACATACAATTGAGAAAGCCGGTCCCAGTTCCTGGAGCAGCTGGAGTTAAGGGCTTTGCTTAGGGCACAACTATAAAATCACTCTGCCAGTCACAGGATTTCAACCAGCCGCCCCTTGCTACACGCATGCCCTAAACATGAGGCCTCATGTGTTGAAGATGCATACAACACACTGTGCTATTCTATGGGGGAGTTACATGCTTAGCAGGACTATAAATCCATGCCTCAGTCAGCCCAATAGTCCATAGACTGACTCATAACTGATGCACCCTTTGTCCAAAGGGATCTGCCTCATTCTACATTCTTCTCTTTTCTGGAAGCAGGTATTTACACAAATGATCAAATGCCCTCAGTGAAGCCAGGAGCTCATCACTGCCCACCCACCCCTACCCATTAAATTTAAACCACCTCATAGCCCTGACCATCATGCCATCTGCTACAGGATACAGCAGAACATTCAGTACCTGATTTGTGCCTCCCAAAGAATACTGCAAACCGTGCGCTGCACACAGAAATTACTGTTTAATTTATGCGTCAGTAAAAGTTATCTCATAATGGATATTTAAAGAGTTACTCATTGAATTTTTAGAGGCTTGTTTGTTTCAAATGTCTCTTTTCAACTAGAAGCAGTAATATAACTACCTCAGGTCACACCGGGGCGGGGGAACTATCATAACAAAGTCAGGTAAATGAAACACCTGGGGGGGGGGGGGGTGAAAACATGAAAGGGATCTATTAACTCTTGGCAGAAGCCGCATTTGCGTCATAAGTGGTTGGAGAAATGCCCAGGAGTGATGGTTTTGTTTGCGGGAGGGGAGCTGAGGCTCTGCCTGCCCAGCGGCGCTTTCTGGGGGCTCAGGCTACGCCCCTCGATCTGACACCACCGTGACATTAAACTCTACTCACCCAAATCCCAGGAGGAAAACAACAGAGCTGAGAGAGAAATAGGATGACAGACACCTTCTGGAAGACTGACGGGAGATTCACCGTGCCGGACAGCCAACAGGAAGATAACTGCTCATCCTGCAGGTCATCGGGTTGAAGCTTCACCGTGCCGGACAGCCAACAGGAAGATAACTGCTCATCCTGCAGGTCATCAAGCTGAAGCTTCACCGTGCCAATCCAAATGAAATCCAAACGAAAACTGTTCAACTCCAGCAAACCAGCCAGAGCCAATCCAGGCAAACGAATGACCACACTTCCCAGAAGCTTCCAAATGGTATTCAAGGAAAAAAATAATAAACGCTCATTCTACAGCCAACATTTCATATCTGCTTCAAATGGGGCTTTCAGCCTGGAAACGCCGGAATCACTCTAGGTAGCCAACAATGCAATCATTCCAAAAGAGCTGCTCAGTCCAGCACCTGGCAGGATAAGTTTGTGTGTTTAACTCCACACTAACAGGGCATGCAAACTGTGGAATGGAGACTCAAACCTCAGTCACAGATATATTTAAATAAACAATGTCCATCCATCCCTCCATCCATATTCTATATCCTCTTGTCCTATTCAGGGTCGTGGGGGGGGGGGTAGAGCCAACGCCGGAAACTACAGGTGCAAGGCAAGGAATAACCCAAGATGGGGTACCAACCCATCACAAGACACACACACTATTTACACCTATGGGCAATCTGGCAACTCCAATTCACCTTAACATGTTTTTGTACTGTGCGGAGCGGAACCAGAGTATCCGGAGGAAACAACACAAGGACATGGGAAGAACAAGCAAACCTCAGTCCAAGATATCTTTAAATTACAGTTATTAAATCAGGGCATCTGGCCATTGATAGATGTGCATCAGACAACAGTTGTTTGGAACAAGTGGGAATTTCTGCTATCAGCTCACAACAGATGGCTGGAGATTCACTGAGGGTAGATGGGGGAGTTTCAGAAAATCATCATTAAACACAGTGGTCTAAGGTCTTCTGGATAGTTCAGGGACCTTTTCCAACTGTAAGGAACATCCGAGGTCAAACACGGCTGGACGAAATCAAACATGAATGTGGATGTACTGCGTCCTGTGCAGGAATGGCTCAACGTTTGAGTTGAACTCGTTTGCCGAAGCTGCCATCCCCCGTTATTTGCTCGGCAGATGTGGTAACAGAGGCAGTCCTGAAAAGGGAGCGATCAGTGCATTCCTGCCATGCTACCCCACCAGTCGGAATGTGTGCCCATTGTCAGCCATAATCCTTAAACGAGTGGAGTGCAATGTGAGGCCAGGCACGTGTTGCATCATCTCACATCCATTGCGTTTATAGTTGCACAGGGAGAAGAGAAAAACCCCCGAAAACCAAGTGCACTGGGCTCCGCTCACCGTTGTTATGGCACAACCCCATGGAAATCTAGCCGGCCGGTGTCTGTCTCTCAACCGAGAAAGGGATTAAGGAGAGCTCGCCTGCAGTGACAGCCTCCCTGGCCAGGCTGGAAACACGAGGAGCATGAAACCAACGGGACACCTAGCAGCTCGCAAACCTCGCCAAGCCTACAGAGGAGTGAGATAACCTGACAGGTCTAGCCAAAAACACATAAAGGACTGTGGACCAATGAATAGGCTCCTGTTTATTTAAAGAGAACAGCAACAGGAATTAAAGGAACACTAAAGTATATTTTATTACTGAAAATTACAACTCACTGGAGGGGCTTAACTGGACATTAAAAACCACGACTGTGCAAAAGCTATGTGACCGCATTACACTACAGCCATGATGAGGGCGATGAGGCCCCAGATTATGAATGCAGCCAAACTACAGTGACCTCACTATGGCTCGCATCCCTGTGAAGATGAGGATGCTTGTTATTTGCAATCAACCCTGCATGCAATTCGCCTGTGATTGCTATTTGGATTCTCTTTCTGCGTTCAGAGGTAAGGCCTTCAAAGCAAGATTTAGGCAACTGCAAAGTCTGCTCACTGTTCCATGATAAGTCTATTTATTACCTCAGGCTGACATAACTACTAAAACAATGCACAGCAGGGTAGCAATTAATGTAAACTTGATGTTAGCCAAGTCAGTGGTATGTCCTGCAGTTGTGCTCATGATCCTGGGCTTCAGGCAACAGTAAGCTGTACACTAAGAAGGCAGCTGGATAAACCATATGTTCTTCACCCATCTCCATGTTTAGTAGGTGGGCTCTGCCCATTGCATGGGCCTAGAGGCAATATTTAATTCCTTTCTGCCCAATATCAAGTTCTGCCACTTGTAGTTTGAGATGTTTTTAATATATAAATATCCCAGCAGGATAAAAACGGAACCGAAACTTTTTGCTGTAGAGGTTTATGAGCCCTAAGCATCTCCAACACCACTGACAGCCAAAATATCTAATGTGTGTATAAGCTATCCGAAAGGTTACAAATCCAAACACAGCTTCCACCATTAAAAGGTGTCTTGTAGACCAATTCACTGCGCACTTCTTTTCCTGAGTTCATGGTGCGAAGCCCACGGCAACAAGCTGAAACCAGACTGAAAGACCAGACAAAGGCACATGTAGAGGATTTATAAACCGACAGTAAAAACCCCTCAGCTTAAAACTGGCATGTTCTGGAATTTTCCTTTAGTCTGAAAATACGTTTTGTTTTTATGTTTGCTGTCGGGAACAGGGTGACACTTTAACAGGAAGAGAGTCGGTAGCTGGGCTTTCAATATTCAGCCAACTTCCAGTAGCATAATGCCTGTCAAGCGGTAACCAAGAGAAACGGGCATCAAAACACCCTGGAAGAAAGGTTGCCATCACAACCATTTACAGGGGCCACTGTATTTGGATGGTCACCCGACCCCTCCAGCCCCCAGGGGAGAGTGAAATGAGAAAGACTAGGACCCCAAAATTAGCTCTGGACTCTATAAGCTGCAGAGCGATAGGAACTCGCCTTAGTGCTGCAGATATAAAAAGAAAAGTATAAAATGAAGTTTGATCAGACAACTGAGGTCCAAATAAACTCTACTTTTTTGGGCATTAGCTTAATCTCTGTGAGAATTGCAGCATTAGCACATGAGATGATTTCAAGGTGAGTTTTATGGATGTTAAAAAACAGGCAGGTTTCCTTCACCACATTCCAACAGCTATGAGTAAATACCCACAAACAACTGGCCCTTTGAACAGAGACAGGAATTCACAAACCGATTTTACAGCTCCTCTCTCTTTTGGCCAAAACAACCGTCTCGCTAAGGAGAACCTTTCATTAGGGAGGTGGGTTCCTTTTCATCTAGTTTGCCAAAATGCCAATGGGCAAGAGCTTCTCTTCCAATAACGTAAAATCAGAAAAAAAACAAGACAGGAGGGAGAAAACATGAGACAATAATTACAACTGAATAACCTCTATACTTGTAACTAAGTCCTGCCAAAGTGTTTAATATGAATGATGCGGAGTGTCTTTGAAGCTTAAAGCAGAGAAAACACACACATGGAGGGATAAGGAGGTCTACTTGAGGTATAACGATGCAGTATTTAACAAGGGGCATCCCCAGCCACTGAAACACAGAGATGCAGTTTCCACACAAACACGCACAAAACAGCACAAGCCCCAGGTAACACAACAACATTTCAAAGAGAAGAAAGATCTTATTGAATGAAGAAATACGGACATATGACACCGTTTATGAGGCCAATCGGTAAATGCCAATCACGTACTCCCACTTTGGTTTTTGATATTTAGGTGAGGATCTATGAGCTCTCGGGGCCCTAATGTGTCACTGTGCCAATTCCAACAAAAAGCTTTATGTAAACAAATGCTATTATTTGAGAAGGCAAAACCACAGGAGCAACGAGTTACTGCAGGACAAGGGTAAATTGGCGGGCCGCTTGGCAAACAGCAGCTAAGATTTGTGGCTTCCTCGGGTCCAGGCAGGGGGAGGAATCTGTTTTAACAGGTGAAAAGCAAACAGCGTGAGACTCCCTTCTGCATAGCTACACCGTGGCTTTGCCACAGTGGCTCAGGTTCTGCCAGGTATGCTCGATAATTAGCACGCAGACACGGGTCTCGGCCAATGCGGGGTCTGTCTTGTTGTGGTTCAGTCATTTTACTCTGAGGTTAACAACTGTACACCCAACTTCTTAGCCTAAGAGAGCTGTGAGTTGAAAAGTGTCTACCTGATAACCAATAATTTGATTTTTTTCCCTTATATTTCTTAGCTTATCCCCACATTAAATATATGAACAGCTAACCAAAATCACCCGCTGTCTGCAATTGAACAGTCATTACCGCAAGTGTTTTAGGGGAATAAAACAAAAAAAAAAAAACAAGAAAATAAAAGCTCATTACATTATTACAAAAACCAAGATGAAAATCTGACCACAAATAGTACAAGGTTTACACCTATTGCTCATTCCAAGGGTTAAATTACATTATTTGAAAGCTAACTGCACTTATCAACCTTGGTATACTGTAAAGTATGCATTTCCCCAAGACTGATTACTTTGGCTTGAATTGTCCTCTCAATTTTCAACAAAACCATATTTACCAAAAATTTTTCAAGACATATATTTCAATTGATATCGATATTATGGGAGGCATTCTTCGTTAACAGCTTCCTCCAACAGTTTTAAGGATACATATTCAGCATGTTTAGAAAAAACTGCTCATTCACTTAATGACACCAATAGGATAAAGGCTAGATTATCAATCATTTTTACTGGCTGCGAAAAGCTAACTTTCTTCTTTGTCTACAATAAGTTAATATTAACCTAGGAAATAAATGATTGTTAGAGGAGGGTCAGGCTGGTTGGGGATCGGAGCTGGTGTGGTGCCGAGGCATCGCCTGCTGCATGGCGACATTTGGGTCCCAGCTTGAGGCGGCCCATCCAAGTAGGCACATGGAACGTCTTGTCTCTCCGGCAAGATGACCATCTTCCCCTGCTGTTGGGGGAGCTTCGTAAACTCTGCATTTCAGTGGTGGCTCTCTCTGAGGTATGCAGACTAGAGAGTGGCTAGATCTCTGTAGCTGGGTACACCTACTTTTGGTTTGGTCGCTCTGATGGTTGCTGTACTCAGGGAGTAGCTGTTGCTGTGGTGGATCGGCTCCTCCCGATGGTGGCTGATGTCATCCCTTTCAACCAGCGTATTATTAGACTCAGGCTAAGGCACTCCCTGGGTGTCTTGTCTGTTGTCTCAGTGTATCCTCCAACCGCGGTGAGTGATGTCTCATTGAGGGAGACATTTTACTTGTAACTTCGCTCGGTGGTTGATGGGTGCCCATGAGGTGACACTCCTCTGGTCATGGGTGACTTCAATGCGACCACTGGCACTGACAGGGCTGGCTATGAGGATTGTTTCAGTCCCCACAGGTCTGGCGACCGGGGTGAAAGTGGCTTCATGCTCCTCAACTTTACGAAAGGTTAGGGGCTGCGTGTCGCTGGATCCTGGTTCCAACATCCTAAGCCGCATCGTTGGACTCGGTATTCCAATACTGGTGGTGTGGCGAAGGAGATCAATCACATCCTTGCAGGCAGAAGCTAGTGGCTCCTTCAGAACTGCAGGGTCTACAGAAGTGCCTAGTTTGTGAATTCTGACCATAGACTTGTTATTGCTACTCTGAAGATTCAGCTTAGATCCAGTAGGCTACCACCTGCTACGAGAAGGAGGCTGGACTTGGCCAGACTTCAAGATCAAGCTGTTTCTGATGAGTTTGCACGCAGTTTATGTGAGGAACTTGCAGACTTGGGTGCAACTTCCGACTCCAATGTAATGTGGGAGACCTTCTGTGATAAGACCCTAAAGGTTGACGAGGGTTGTGTTGGTGTTGCCGGTGTTCCCAGAAGGTGTCGTTTCATCCCACAGGGCACCGTGGATATTATCAAGACGAGTCACATCGCACAACTTGGTGGCAACTCCAGTCTGTACTGGGAACTGAGGATGGCGACTGTGAGAGCTCTGAGGGCAGATACTGTAAGGACTCATGTGTTAAACGAATCTATGAGCAGGTGACACACAATCAGTGGTCCAGCGACCCACGTCCTGCTTACAGAGGAATCGAAGCATTACGTACATCTGAGTCTGTTCCTCAGAGACGTGCAGTCAGGGCAGGTGATGGAACGGTCCTTATGGATGACACTGCAGTTGTGACCTGCTGGGATGGCTTACTTTGAGCAGTTGTTTAAAGGTGATCCTCCGACTAGGATGCTGAACATCTCTGAGTCAACAGTTCTTGAGGCTGATCCTCCAATCACCGGTGAATCACCCAATCTCACTGAGACTGCACAGGTGGTGAATCAACTGGGGGTAGGGAAGGCTACAGGGGTCTGTGGTATCCGGGATGAACTTCTCCAGGCTGGTGGTAAGGCTGTCCTGCTGGCATTGCAGACAATCTTTGCTTCC
>JAAGVU020000061.1:12679132-12715857 GCA_011763525.2 Mormyrus iriodes
AGTTTCGTGCGTAGCGTAAATGACATTGTGAGAGACGGGGGGCGTGCTTCCGTGCAGCGGCAGGTCGAGGTGTGCACAGCTGGAACATGACTAAGAAATAAATCTCACATTCTAAGTTCGGTTCCACAAAAAGTCTGCCAAGGTGTATTCTTTCTGAAGTCAACTAATATTCCCACTATACCGTTCCTTGTGTTATTAAACACAACAGCTTCTGGAGACGAGGATGGGATGTTGTAAGTAGAAAGACACCAAGTTAGAAAACTGCCATAACTCTGTTGAGGCAATAGAAGAACCAATGGCAGGTTGAACACAAATGGAGGAATCACCTGGTGTGGGAGCATTTGTGGACTATGATTCTGGTGGAGAAGTGGAGCAGCACAATGAGGTGACACCAGACACTGAGGAACATCCGCAAGCATCGCCATCGCAAGATGTGGACATGCACTGTCGTTCAGTGAGAAACAGATGTCCTCCTCAGAGACTGAATCTGTAAAAAAAAAAAAAAAGAGAGAGAGAGAAAATGTTGTTGTGGTAGTTTTGGATTTACATGGGAGGAGCTGTGGTGTATGGGACACCAAAGTAGATAAATGAAGCAGTGCCAGCTGATGAGGAAGTATTGCCCATACAGTAATCCCTCGCTATATCGCGCTTCGACTTTTGTGGCTTCACTCTATTGCCGATTTTATATGCAAGCTTATCTAAATATATATTGCGGATTTTTCGCTGGTTCGCGGATTTCTGCGGACAGTGGCTCTTTTTATTTCTGGTACACGGTTCCTCAGTTGGTTTGCCCTGTTGATTTCATACACAGGACACTATTGGCGGATGGCTGAGAAGCAACCCAATCAGAGCACCAGAATGCAAATGGCGCATGACTGTTCGTATTTTAGAAATGATACTAATATTAAAGGAATAATCATAATATATCTAATATTGTCAGGGATCAGCCTCAGGGCTCTCCTGGTGATGTCAAGGGGAATCTCCGTCACTCTCTCCCTGCCCCTTAATGAAGTTTCGGTAAATCTCACCTTTCAGGTTTTGTGGCTCCGTCTGGTTGCATTGGTATTCTGGTTAAAGGGCTATGCCTCTGACCCAGCTGTCACTAATCATCCAGCCTATATCAGTCAGCTGGATACCTTGACACAGTGCAAGATCTTCCTGGTTTTCCGGTGTTTCGAGCATTCTCTGTTCCAGTCTGTTTCGTATGCCTGTTGCTCCCCGTTTTTTGACCTCCGCCTGTTTTCAGACTACCGAGACCGTCCAGCCCATCTTCGCTGATCTACGCGCCTTGCCCAACCTTCGCCCGTCCCTGACCACCGACTTCGTCTTGCCCCTCGGATGTCTCTCGCTGATCGCTCGACCCTCACCCGTTCCTCGACTACGACCTGCCCAGTGTTTCGGTTTATTTGTTTATTGGCTTTTAGGCTGTCGACCTTGAGTTTGGAATCGTCCACAAATAAAGTCTGCCACTTCCTCCTGAGACGTGCAAGTGTCCGTCCTTTCCAGTACCAATCCCTCACAGAAGATCTCGCCCTCAGGATGGACCCAGCGGATCAGGTTGGGGTTCCACAGCTGGCAGACACTCTTGCTAGACAGGACACGATTCTGGAATGTCAGCAGAGCGACCTGTCTGTAATGGGTGAATCACTGGAGTCTCTGCATACGGGAGTCGCCGAGCTGGCTTCCCAAGTACAGCTTCTCTTCCAGACGCCTGCCCCAGTGGTCTGCGAGCCCCGTGTCCCACACCCTGGGCAGTACAGCGGAGACCCTGGTTCTTGTCGCGCATTCCTGTCTTAGTGCTCACTGGTGTTCGAATTGCAGCCATCCGCCTTACTGACGCAGCAATCCAGGGTGGCTTATGTCATTTTAGCCTTAACAGGCGCTGCCTGGGAGTGGCCAGCTGTCCAGTAAGAGGGACAGGCCTGCCAGTAAGGAAGAGGGCACTGGTGGGTGGGGTTCCGGTGAATCCTTCTTCCTCCCAGAGGACCTTCCTCCCTGCAGTCCTGACTTGGGGGTCCTCCCGCTAGCCCCTGGCAGTATTAGTGGATTCGGGGGCAGATGAGAGCTTCATAGACTCCTCTCTGGTTAAGCAGTGAGGGATACCCACCACACCGGTACAGACCTCTCGGGAGGCCCATGCCCTTGATGGGAGAAGGATGGCCACAATCACCCACGTTACATCGCCACTTAGTCTATCATTGGCGGGCAACCACGTGGAGAGTATCTCCCTGTTTCTTACTGATTCCTCACAAGCACCCCTGGTATTGGGGCATCCCTGGCTCATTCGCTATTATCCCCATATCAATTGGGAGATGGGAACTGTTAGTGCCGCTTTGTTTTTCGCAGTGCCTGCGGGCGGCCACCCCATCTGTGTTTCCAGGGGCTGAGGAAGAATTTCCTGACCCGACATCAGTTCCTGCGGAATATCTGGATTTGAAGCCGGTATTCAGTAAGCTCCAAGCCTCCTCCTTGCCGCCGCATCGTTCTTACGACTGTGCGATCGATCTGCTACCCGGTATGTCGCCTGGGGTCGGGGTCGTCTCTACTCACTCTCATCGCCGGAGAGACAGGCTATGGAGGAGTATATGACCGGGGCTCTCTCCTCAGGACTCATTCGCCCTTCATCTTCTCCTGTGGGGGCAGGGTTTTTTTTCGTGAAGAAGAAGGATAGGTCCCTCCGGCCATACATTGATTACAGGGGTCTGAACAAGGTCACGGTAAAGTATCACTACCCGTTGCCCCTGTTATTCATCGTTCTCAACCTCCTCCAGGGAGCCAACATATTTACCAAGTTGGCCCTCTACAACGCGTACCACCTGGTATGGATTAGAGAGGGGGATGAATGGAAGACCGCTTTCAACACGCCCACAAGTCATTACGAGTATCAGGTCATGCCTTTTGGATTGACAAACGCCCCAGCGGTGTTTCAGAGTCTGATCAATGACGTCCTACGAGATATGCTGGATAAGTTTGTTTTCGTGTATATGGATGACATCTTGATTTTTTTCCCGCAACGGGCAGGAGCACATTCAGCACGTTCGAAGGGTCGTTCAGCGTCTCCTGGCTAACCGGCTTTTTGTCAAGGCTGAGAAGTGTGAGTTCCACAGGCGAACCATCTCCTTCCTGGGATTTATCATCGCCAGCGGAGTAATCCAGATGGATCCGGAAAAGGTGCAGGCAGTGGCCGAATGGCCCCAACTGCGAACATGGAAGGAGCTGCAACGCTTCTTGGTGTTTGCTAACTTCTACCGGCATTTCATTCAGAATTACAGTTCGTTGGCAGCCCCTCTCACCGCCCTCACCTCTTCAAGGGTACCATTCGAATGGACCGAGACGGCCGAAGGGGCGTTTCAGCTCCTCTGCAAGTGCTTCACGTCTGCCCCCATCCTGCAAATACCCGACCCCTCCAAGCAGTTCATTGTGGAGGTCGACACCTCTGGAACAGGCGCAGGGGCCATCCTGTCCCAACGGCCCTCGACGGACAGCAAGATCCACCCCTGTGCGTACTTCTCCCGCAAGTTTACTCCTGCCGAGAGGAACTACGATATTGGGAATCGGGAACTTCTAGCAGTAAAGTTAACCTTGGAAGAGTGGACGTATTAGCTTGAGGGTACCTGTCTCCTTTCCAGTGCAGTGTGGGGTATCAACCGCCACTGTTCCCATCCCTGGAGGGGAGGTGACGGTTCCCTCCGTCCAGCAGTTCCTTCGACGTTGCAGCCAGACCTGGAGGAGGGTCCGGGCCGTCCTGTTACGCTCCAGGGCCAAGATGGAGAGGTATGCGAATCGGCGCCGCACTCCGGCTCTTCTCTTCCGGGTGGGCCAGAGGGTGTGGTTGGATACCAGAGACCTTCCCTTGCGTGTCCAGTCCCGAAAGTTGGCTCCACGCTTTGTGGGGCTATTCCCTATCTCCAAGGTTATCAGCCCAGCTGCAGTGCGCCTCAACCTCCTGGCCTCCATGCGCCGAGTTCATCCGACGTTCCATGTGTCCTGCCTGAAGCCTCATGCTACCAGCCCAGGTGGACTGGGAAGGCTATGGTCCCGAGGAACGGTTGTGGGTGCAAGCCAGACACATCCTGGATCCCTCTCTCGTCTCCGCCTTTAACCGTGCGCACCCGGGGGCGCTGGGGCGTCCAACTAGAAGCAGTCGTCAGAGGGGGGTACTGTCAGGGATCAGCCTCAGGGCTCTCCCGGTGACGTCACAGGGAATCCCCATCACTCTCTCCCTGCCCCTGCCGGAGTTTCGGTCAAGCTCACCTTTTGGGTTTTGTGGCTCCGTCCGGTTGCATTGGTATTCTGGTTAAGGGGCTATGCCTCTGACCCAGCTGTCACTAATCATCCAGCCTATATCAGTCGGCTGGATACCTTGACACAGTGCGAGATCTTCCTGGTTTTCCGGAGTTTCGAGCGTTCTCTGTTCCAGTCTGTTTCGTATGCCTGTTGCTCCCCGTTTTTTGACCGCCGCCTGTTTTCAGACTACCAAGATCGTCCAGCCCATCTTCACCAATCTACACACCTTGCCCGACCTTCGCCCGTCCCTGACCACCGACTTCGTCTTGCCCCTCGGATGTCTCTCGCTGATGGCTCGACCCTTGCCTGCTCCTTGACTACAACCTGCCCAGTGTTTCGGCTTATTTGTTTATTGGCTTTTAGGCTGTCGACCTTGAGTTTGGAATCGTCCACAAATAAAGTCTGCCACCTCCTCCTGAGACGTGCAAGCGTCTGTCCTTTCCGGTACCAATCCCTCACATAATATAACTGGGTAAGTAAGTAAAACGAGTGGATTACTGTATATTATAGTAAATATAAAATTATTTTTGTTAAAATATGTATTACAATGTGTTTACATATTAAATAAAACCCCTCAATGATATACGATACGTATATTTGTGCTTAGTATATAAACAGTATGTTTACATACATAATTTCAACGAATCTTACCTAATATCTAAGAAAATATAAAGGGTTTATAAGGGCTTAAAATATACAAAAATAACCATATGAACATATGGTTTTCACTTGGCGGATTTTCACCTTTCGCGGGGGGTTCTGGAACGCAACCCCCGCGATCGAGGAGGGATCCCTGTATACAGCTACATGCCGACATGTGGCAGGGATGTCAACAGGGGGCGGGGGTGTCCGACTACAGAGGGTCCGGAGGCCCTCGGTGCAAAGAGAGACAGGGATGCAGGCAAAGACACAGAAAGAAAATTAATACGTCCTATTATCTGTTTATCAAATCTGAATTTAGTGTTTTATTACCTGCTTACTATGATGGGTCGGCACCCCTTTCTCGGTTATTCCCTGCCTTGTCCTCTGGACCTCCACGACCCTGCATAGGACAAGTGGGTACAGAAAATGGATGAACGGATTAGCTGCTTAATTACAAAAACAAATAAAATAAATACCACACCACAGAAGTCTGACTGGAATCTTGTGGTCTCGTTGCTTCCCCGGATACTGATAGCTTCTTACCGGGCTGACTTTTGGGACCTCTAAGAAAAAAAAAGTTGCTTTGGAAACTGACCAGTAGGGGGAACACTTTTACCAATGTTTGGTAAAGATTCTTACCCTTACTTTCAGTTGCTACCCTAAATGACCTGAGACAATATGTTAACTTTCTGTTTAGGCTGCAGATCATTCACATGGTATAGAAAGAACATTGAAAAATCATTATAAGATGATTATTTCTTTCACCAGTTACACAACTTCAAGATTAATTGCAATAATTGAGCTATTTCAAATTTTTCAGTTATAACAGCAGCTTTCAGTGAACAACATTCAGAGTTTAACGGTTTATTACACAATAGGAAATCTGCTTTGATGTATAAACATTTTATGGTTAATTTGAAAGGTAAAATACGATGGTATGAATAGTGGAATTGTGAAGAAGGCAACCTTTGGTTGTCATTGTCAGTGTTTTTAATCAAAGATTCATCACTTCTTCAGTTTATTAGGTACAGCGTCAGGGGGCACACACACACACACACACACACACACACACACATTGAAGCAATTTTAGAGACGCCAGCTGACCTAATCACATATTTTTGGAGTGCAGAAGGAAATGTATGCAAACTCACAGAGGTGAGGGCAGGAATGAAAGCCCCAACACTGGAAGTAAAGAGCTATAGGTCTTCCCACAGAGCTGCCAATTAACTGAAGCTGAATGATTTCCAGTTAAAATGAATGGCCACCTACAGCTACATGTGGGCAGTAACAACCATTCACCAGAAGGTGGCAGCTGAAGAACAATCTTTCAATTAATCCTTACCCATCATTAGGGGCAGACTAGCTTCTCTGGGGACCCTAGGCTGATATGGCTTGAGAGCCCCCCAAGCGAGTAACTATTTTTTGGAGTCAAAAGAAAAATGTCAGAGAATAAAAAGCAGGGCTGTTGGAGGGGCAAGAATATCCCTGGCAGATTCAGGGCCCCCACCACTTGACAGGGGCCCTTGAATATGTAAAATTATTCATAGAATTTGGCAGGGGGGCCCAAGCTGACATTTTGTCAGCCCAGAATTTCAAGGTATGCTGCTGAACATCAATATTCATCTGGGTTGGGGTGAGTCAGATTTAAATTGAACAGGTTTAGCCGTTAACCAGTTTTGCCACTTGGGGCCCAAGATTTTGCCGGGGTACTAGGCTGTAGCTACGGGTAGCTTCTGCATTTATCCACCCCTGCGACTGGCACCATGCTTACTGCTCCTGTTTATGCCAGAAAGCTGATCCCCAGCCTTGTGGCCTGTGCATCCCAGCTCCAGGCTTTCTGCGACCCTGTGCGGGTTTTGATAATGGCTGGATACTCCAACATGCGTTTATATAAATGCAACACAAATAAGTTTATAATTGTTTAAAACTTTGATTTATATATGGCAGCATACTTTTTGGTTTCCTGGTGTCTCTTGTGAGTAATCTCAAACAAATGCTTTCCCAAATCATCATCCTGCTAGGGCACATGCAGACACTAGAGAATAAATTATATGCAGCAGTAATCAGATCATTTACAATCTAAAAGCTGTAGAAAAGAGCAGCTTGTCCTTGAGAAGTGAAGCTGCTTTGAATCCTTGTGTGGTATCAGTGGTATCTCTGTCTCTGATGGGGTGCGTGATGCCTGAGTCATTTCCACGCTGTGTTTTTTTCTGGGACTGCCCAAAACAGCGGCCACAGTCAGACATTACAGAACAACGAGACAATCCAGACCGATGGAAAAGCTCTTTTCAATGTACACTATCACGTCAGCATGTCTGCTACCAGAGCACACAGCAACTTGCTGTATAGGTGAGGTCATATCTAGGCCGGGCCACAACCACACTTTTAAGCATAAGGTAAACCAATTTAAACAGTGTTCGCTGGTCTATTTCAAACAGCCACGTTGCTTGCTGCTCACAGGCATACCATTGAATCTCAGCGGCCGAAGCGACGTTGACACGCCGGGTACTTCAGAGCTGCCGTTTCCTCTCTGCTAAGCCAAACGTGACCGTTGCATTTTTGGTGGTTGGCCATGTTTTATTTTTTTCACCAAACTATGCTATTTTTCCTCCTCCTCCCCTCCAGAAAATGACTCCCATCTAAAAGAGGAAAGCTGTGAAATAATTCTATAGCTCATCATCTCACGAGGGTGGCGGTATCCAGAGAAACATCCTACATCTGTCCACATAAAAATACGGATCTCATGATTTCTACTACATTTAATGTGCTGTGTGCATAATTCAGATTTCTCTTCTTTTTCTCACATATTCCTTTGCCCCTTTTCTCTTTTCCCTCACTATTTCTTCTTACTGTTCTCCCTTCAATTACTCTTTCATTTTCCACTCTTCCTCTTCTCTCTACCTCTTCCGGCTCTTCCCTCTCTTTTTCTCCTCCACCGGGGTGCTTTGTTCTTTTTTCTTTGGTCACAGCTCTCTTTCTCTAAACATTCCCCCTCCTTTTTTGCCTGTTCCCTCTCTCTCCCCGTCATCGCTCGGCCTGAAATAGCAGGGGGTGGAGACGGGCAGCACGCTCACATGTGGGATGTTGACTGGGTGCTCCGCAGTGTTTGGAGACCGCGCTTTCGCTGGAGGAATGGAGTCCGCTTCCTTTGGCATGCCAGTGGTCAGCGCCTGGCCTCCACCCTCTGCTATTTCCGTCTCTCTCTGGCTCCAGCTGTACCTTCTGGAGCAGACACACCACACAGCTGGGAGAGAAATCACTGATGGGCTCCTACAGCCCATGTCATGACTAAATCATGGGACACTAGATAACACCGAAGATATCATCTAGTCTGATTGCACTTGTTGCACGCAAACATCGGGGTGGGGGACCTAGGGGATTTGAGCAGGGGCTGGGTGTGGGGTGCCCATGCCGATGTCTAGAAGCGTTTTGGGAAGGAAGGAAATCTTTACCTCCATAACTGGCCCCATTCCAAAGGCAAGTGATCTGCAAGGGAGTGTCATCAGGAAAGCAATGCTGTTAAAGTTTGAGAAAGTCACATAGCACAGCCATTCATTTTCGTGATAATATAGCCATTTACTGGGGGGAGTGGATAGCATGCCCTGAATCACAGGCCTAAGCACATGATTACAGCAGGCTCCTGTGATAAGAAGCTTTAGATGATGTATGTGTGTATAAATATATACACATGCTCCTAATCTGTACCCAGCTAAATGTACTGCCATCAGCATGAATGGTTATAACTATACAACACTAAGGAATGTGTTAAAGTCTGCCATATGGCCTAGAAGGGAGAGGGGCTGCAGAGATCATATCCTGTAAATGACACTGTTCTGCACCAGCACAAACAGACACAGCTATAAACAGCCAGACAACAAAGAACCAGCAGTGTTTTCGTCTCCTTAATATGTTTTTTTTCATCGGCAGGAAGAGCAGATAAACCATCAACCAGTGGGAAAACTATCTTCAGATAACCGTCCCCAGCAGAGGGTGGACGGCTTCTGAAGACTTATACTCACCCATGTCACCGTTTGACCGTGGTCTCGCACTCCTCCCAAGCCTGGCCGTCCCCGGCCCCGTGTCCCTGAAAAATCAAAATGCGAGAGCTGAGTAGAGCTAAATATCACACCAGAGCCTTACAAGGATCTTTTCACTTTCTGTGACAGCCTTGTGATTCTCATTAGACATGTCTTATTATTCCCACTGAGTTACTGAATTTAACCAGAGAAAAAGGTTTTAGATCATTACACATTAGGTTATAACAAGCCACGTACTTTGTCGAGAGTTTGAATATTTTTCCTGAAGTTGTATACAGCAGAGGCAATAGAAGGAATTTGTAGTGTTATAGGAAATAGGAGTTATTTCTTGCAGATGTGTTCTGCACTCTTGAGCAGTAGCTAGAATGTGTAATTCGGTCATTATAACGATACAAGTTCATCTTAATATGAACTTTACCATGAAACGCCGAGCTAATTTTAAATCTTCTTATGAAGAACCAGGCTCAGTTACCTGATTACCAATGAATGACAGGTATGACTGTCACCTTGTACACTGCTAACGTTGTGCATTTCCTCCTGAGTCTGCAAATGAGTTGTTCCTCAGATCCTAAACATACATAACAACAACACAGCAAAAGTTCAACATGTCAGTGGCTGGGACTGTTGGCGGCTATATGTTGAAACCTTAATTCTTAGGTTCATGTTCAGAATGATAATTTGACTTAACTATGGATGAATGTTAATTATAGTGACTCAGGGAGGACTTGGATGTTTCAGAACAACTTGTGCCTCATTCTTCAAGAGGAGTATCAAGCAGATTCACTCTGTGTTTTCAGGAAGAGTATCCAGAAACAATTTCTGCTTCTTGCAGCCTTACTATTAACCTTAAGTCAGAGAATTGTTGATTTTTTTGTTGCTTGGTTTACATACTTAATGAATCCCAAGGGTGTTAAAAAACACCCTGGTCACAAGTGTCATGTCCAGCCCTGCCTTACCAGTCTGTTCCCAGTGTTTCCCACAGGCGGGGCTGCTAATCAGCCACGCCTGCTGCTCGTTGTTGTTATCTCATGTTCTTGCCCCTTGTTAATCAGCCACAGGTGCCCCTCGTTTATTCCTACGTGTTCCTCTGTGTAAGAGTTCCCGTGTCCTGTGTTTCCTTGTCAATCTTTGTAGCCTGTCATTTTGCCTGTATGTACCGCTTGTCCCGGCAATAAAGTGCCCACATGGGGTTCCCTTGGCAAAACCTATCTGGTTCTCGGCTGAGTCCTTTCTGCCTGCGTCTTGCCTAACCATCAGCCCCACGCGCGTGACAACTAGTTAGTTATGAGATTGATTTGACATCAGTGAATCTAAACTCTTGTTTACTATCTCTAGATACTTGAAGTGCTATAAAATGATCGAGAGGGAGCTGATTGGAAGTGAAAAGTACATTTTAGTCAGGTCGAATGCAAAAAGAAAGCTGTGCTGAAGGTAATGTCCAGAGATGAATGCTGAATTTCAAAGTGTCGAATCACTTGTGTTTGTCTTTTTTTCTGTAATAGTTCTCCAAGATGTTACTGTTTTAAATTCAAATGATAGACTCGAGGAACGCTGTATCACATTACATATGACAATTCATACAATGTGGCATGGAAAGTTCAAGAATGCGTTTACTTTTTAATTTTTTTAGAGTACATTTTGGGTGCCAGCTGTGACTTGATTTTTGTGTCTGTCTTCCGTTCGTTCAGCACAATCGCCAGACTGTGTTCAGCGTACGCCTCCTTCAGCACGCTGTCAATATATGCACGACCGTCGGGAGCCAAAACATGTGTGGTATGTACTCTGCATGGCTGCGTGGCTTGCCTCTAACACAAAGAGCTATTCCCACTGAAACCAGAGGCCCCCGTATGGTACGTGCTCTGTTTATAGCCACGTGTCAGCGAGTATGTGCGACATCTGATTTTACACCAGTGCGTGAGACTATTCTGTGCGTGTTTGATGTATGTGCGGGTAAGCTAACGTCCACATGTTCAAACTGAGGGGCTGGATAGGAGTGAAGCACGGAACTCTTTCCACAAAGCTTAATGGATTCTCGCTCGGTATGGTCCTTATTCTTACCCACATTAGACAACTCTGGGCAGGTGTATGGCCAGCCACTCTTCCTCTGTTCCTCTTCCCTTTTTAGCCTGAGCTCTGATTTGGCACAGCCTGCATTTTCAAACAGTTTAGCTCAATGTCCCACAGTCAACAGATGATTTTCATGATGGATCTCACTCACTGTTTGGTTCCTACGATCCGATGGCCCTTATTTTATTGGATGTTTAATGCTGCACAATGTCTACAATACAGAGCTGAATACCAAGAAGATTAATCCTCTTACTGACGCAGTTGATGTGGAACAGATGTTTTGGAAAAGTGTATCAGAACTTGCAAGTATCATGTCATGTCTATTTCCATCAGCTCATTACAGTCAAGTGTCATGTCTAATCAGGTCATTCTAAAACATCTATTAAATAGATATTGTCATAGATTTCAAAGACTGAGGATACAAAACTTTCTAGCAATTCCCCTGTTTTAGATGGCACAATCTGAAACAATGTTTTAGCAACGTTATAAAGAATCCTTCTTGGGGATTCTAAAACTAATTCATTTTAATGAAGTTTCCTATGCCGCTTCACTTCTGAACCCTTTAAGGATAAATCCAGATTAAAACCTTGCCAGCCAAATGTCATGGCCTGTTCACTTTATTTCGACAGAATTGGGCTCCATTCAAAACCACAACATCAGCTCCTGCCGTCTCACGTTGCTCTTTGCTGTCGCACCAGAAGATTCCTGCACTGTGTGCTGCTGACTGGAGTGCCATTCTGCAGAGTGTCTCTAACAGACCCTGGTTTGTGTTGTGCTTTTGTTACTCGAGGTACTTTTGGTCAGGTCCTGGAATGTTATTTACTGACTGGGCTGATAAAAGCTCCTCCCGGAAAGACCAATTACACTGGTGTACAAAGCTTTCCTCGGTACGAGGCATGTCCCTCTGATAAATGCTCATTTGTGATTTAATCAAAGGCATATTTTCCTCTATTAACACTTTGCACGTCGGTGTATGAAACCGCTTTTATGAAAATAAATACTGAAAAAACACAACAAGCAACACAGAAAAGGCAAGCAGCCTAATCCATTAAAGAATCATGTTCAAACATGGGATGAAGTTCAAATTATGTATGAATTACATGGCAGTGATCATGGTTTACAGTATTATTTTGTCATGTATTTGCTTCACTTGTTAATAAATAGTCTTGTCCTGTTCATTCTCAAAGCAGTTTTTTATATTTTAAGCTCTCATTTTAAAATCTTGGCAGCCCCCTTGGATAGTGACATTTCATCAGGGCAAATATGGACATGTACGCACTGTAGGTTCACTGTTCCAGGTTTGGATCACTCCCACTGAAGAGCAGTAATGGTCAAAGACTCCCGCTGAGTCGTGGTCCACATGCAAGTTTAATCATGACTGGAGGTGCGATTCTAAACTTTTCCTTTACACACAGTTCCCCCCATTTTCAGCAGGAAAAAATGAATAAACATAGAAATAAGTCTGAAATAGACTCGACTGGAATTGAAAGCCTCATTCTCAGTTTTGCCGTATATCTGACTCTGGTTCTGGAACTGTGGGCTTCCTGCCCTGGGCATTGGCTCTCTATAATAAATACACTCTGAGCAGCAGAGGAAGGGGAAGGGAAAGTAATAGCTGATCCTGAAACAGCACTCCGTATTTTCTTTCTGAGAAATTCTGAGGCCACACTCACATTGCTTGTTCCGGAATCTTCTTTGGAGGGTTCACTGCTTCTTGGTTGCAGCTAATAATAAGTTACTGTCACTATCTTGTTCAATCCATCCATCCATTTTCTGCAACTGCTTGTCCTATTCAGGGTTGTGGGGGGGGTTCGGAGCCTATGGGCGCAGGGCAAGGAATAGCCCAGGACGGGGCGCCAGCCCATCGCAGGGCACTCAGTATCTAGTCACCAATTTCAGTTGTGAGACTTTGTGAACACTTTCAGACAAGATGACATTCTCTCTAAACAGGAAAAATTATTAAATGAAATAGTTTGTCATGCAAATATGATGTTTTTAATTCTAACACCAAGTGACAGGGAACAATGTCTTCCATACTGTAACAATTTAAAATGATTAGTGCAATTAAAGAACCTGTTTGCATCATTGGGGCAGGCAGTGTGCTAATTACTGACTGCAGTAACTTGATACTAGCAATTTCTTGGCAAATTACAAAGTGTTACTTTATCTGTGACTTTGAGTTTGGGCCGGGCATCAGTCCATGAGTTCAGACCTAATGACATTTACTGTCAATGCTGTAACATGCCTGACTGTGAATACGTAATCACTGAAAGGACTGACTGTTATGCATTATTCTGAAGAGGGAGATTTGTGTTAAAAGAAGTCCCAGCACTTTTCCTGACTTCCAAAGGGACGCTGAGTCAGACAGAGGAACAGATTAAATGCAACCCCTAAGTTCCTCTAAGCTCCTTTAAGGACTGTGGATTTAAAAAAAAAAGCTCACAGTGCTTTTTCTTTTCTTTCACCTCTTTGTTTTCCTTTCTCTCCATCTGTACACCCCACACCTTCATGCAGAGTGCTAACTGGATACAGTAGCATGTGATAAAACTTTGGCTAAAATCTTAATGTTGGTAAAAAAAAAAAACCTTAAAAAGTCACAAGGAGAGGAGGAGAAAATGAAATATATAGCTCTTCAAATTTGGAAAAGGGATCCCCTGGGAACAGATCTGGGGAGGAACGTAGGCGTCAGTCAGAACACCTCTCCCGATCTCACTGTCTGCGGTAAAGACAGGCTGTGGCACAACACAGATGCTTAACCCTGGACTCAGGCCAGGGGCTCTTAAATAGTAGTACAGTGGGTATAATTTTCACTTTCTTATTCAGACATTTACAGTAAGAATGCATCACACTGCAGTGCCTAACATGAACAAGGTGTCTTTGTGTGTTTGAGTTTCCCATCAGGTTCGGACACAAAAAGCCTTTTTCAGGAAGTATTTGCTTGGTTTAGGGTAGCAATTATGTGCCAAAGCAAATGTATGCAAATGGAGCTCGGAAAAGCAGGTCACCTCACTGCCAGGACGCAGCTCGGCTTGCTGTAGATGACTGGCACACTATGATGCAGTTTATATAGCAGATACATTTAAAAGCAACTTACTGTTGAGAAACCTATTGAGGGTTAACCAGTCCCTGGAGCAACTGGGGTTAAGGGCCTTGCTGAAATCATTCTGCTGACCACAAGATTTGAACCAGCAACCCTCAGGGCACAGTAACCCAGGCTAATCCACAGAGCCACACCACCCCAGATGTGTGTACCTTCCCTTGGTGTGACAAACTTAAAATGGCTTTATTCCTTTCAACAATTGTGTGTTTGACATTACAGCTGAAAATCCACAAGTATCATCCTCATTTCACTGACACTATAATCTGTGTTATAGAGACAATCAGATTTGTCTTATGTCAGTCATGAAATGGATGTTGGATGAAAATCCATCCATTTTCCAGAACCGCTTATTCCATTTCGGGTCACGGGGGGTCCGGAGCCTATCCCGGAGGCTGCAGGTACAAGGCAGGGAACAACCCAGGATGGAGTGCCAACCCATCGCCGGGCACACTCACACACCAGTCACACACACCTATGGGCAATTTGGCAACTCCAATCAGCCTCAGCATGTTTTTGGACTGTGGGGGGAAACCGGAGTACCCAGAGGAAACCCCACGACGACAACATGCAAACTCCACACACATGGAACCCAGGCGGAGACATGAACCCTGATCCCAGAGGTGTAAGGCAACAGTGCTAACCACTGCACCACCGTGCCGCCCCCGTTGGATGAAAATATCTGGATAAAACACAATTTCATTAAAACGACGACATGGAGGACTGTTGTGATGAAGCATGTATACATAAGAAAAACTCCAAATAAAAGGAAGTCATTCAGTCCAACTTAGTGATTTGGCTATATTGTAACCATGGTAAAATGTGTCTATTATTGATTTAAATAAATCTAGAGGCTTTTCCTGTAGTGCAATGCAAGGCAACCCGTTAATGTTCCTCTGCTCTTAGCGTAACAAAAATGTTTTCATTGTTCAAATCTGGCCTCCAAGTAGCTTCCATTTGTATCTTCATGTCCTTAAATCAGTGCTAACAATAAAGTAATCATCTGCGCTGACCTTGTCTCTTCTCCTCAGGATTGTATACTCAGATCATACCCCCCCAGTCTCTTTTGCTTCAGACAAAAGGAGTTTACAGCCTCCAACCTGTCCTTGTATGGAAACACTTTAAGACTTGGGACCAAGGCTCAGCACAGTTTTTGAGTGTCTCTGGTGTGCAGCACTCCAGTGAAATATTGTATTTACTTGCTGATACACAACAGCTATTTATCTTGTTTCTATCTTAATGGAGCATAGCATAGATATGTTAGCATCTATAAAACTTTTTGGAAATGTAGCTTTTCTTCGCCTCTATACCAACTGCAGTGTATTTTTCCTGATTCCTTTAGAAATAATTTACCATTGATCCTTGAAAATTATAGTTTTTTTTAACCAGTTTTGTAAAGAAGCAACATCTAATTGCTTTTGTAAATGGTCGTTTTTGTTGTTGGTTTCCTGACCGCTCATCTGGCGCCTTTCTTAGCCATGTGTGCTGCACGTGTCATCAATGACATCATATCTGAAACATCCCGTTCTTTTGTAACTGCTTTTTAAACATTGCCAATCTGCTGTTTAAAGTAATTGTCTCATGATGCTACTGTGCATTTCATATGCCAACATGGGATTTCACAGGTGCTGTTTTTCTCTGTTTTCTATAATCATCTTATCACTGGAGATGGAAGAGAACAGTTGGTATACAGTCCATGTGGTAGTCAGTCCATATCTCCACGAGATGGAAAGAATTCCTACAAAGTGTCTGTTTGTCTTGGGATCTCCGTCTTGGGTTCTGCAAACCGTCATCTTTATTTCTAGAAAGATCCTGGTCAGCAGTGGAGACAGCAAAGACTTACAAAATCTTTGCTGGGATATCCTTCATGGGTGCACACATGCAGACAAATAGTTATGGAAACAGACAGACACACACACACACCTATTCATGTCATATATGACTGTTCACATGTGTGAGATAATATTCTTTGCTGTAAGTAAAATTTTTATCATGAAAACATTGTGAAAGGAGACAATGAACACAAAATCTGTTTTCTGCTGAAAATATCTTGTTAATGAGAGAGGTCAGAGTCATTATATGTTTACATTTAAGGTATTTAGCAGACGATTTGTCCAAAGCAGCATAGAAATGAGGCAAAGAGCACATTGTAGACATGCTGTGTCGTGCAGTTGGCTCAGCTAGGCTGAGCTTCCGAAGAATACCCAGGGACAAGTGTAAGCAGTATAGGAGAAGTAGCTACACAACAACTTCTAACAAAGCAAGACTGATAACATAAAGGCCACAAGTTAAAATCTTACCACTCAGTGCAACAATGGCATATCTGAATGAACAACTTACCCACCCTTGCAGCAGTTCTGGATGCAAAAGCAGCTCCTACCCAGTACTAGCTAGACCAGGAATGGCGAACCTGATCCATGGTGAGCCAGTGTGGGTACAGGTTTTTGGAATGACCTCTCAATTAGCTAATAAGAGTGGGTCCCCAGGACTGGAGTTGAGAATTGGCTGATTGAGAGGTCATCCCAAAAACCCGTACCTCAGTGGCTCTCCATGGATCAGGTTGGGCACCCCTGAACTAGACCATTGAATGTGTGTGTCTGTTTACTCTGGCAGATGATTTCATCATATTTTGACTAATATACTAGATCAGAGGCTTTCAACCTTTTTTGAACCTGGCACTAGCAAATGAAGAAAGAGCAGACCTATGAACCCCCTACCGGGAATGGTATGGTACTCTATACTTTACACATCTTTATAAGGTCCCCTGTTAGGGCTTTCACACCATGTAAATCGAATGAAAATGTCAGCATTTCTCCTCTGGAAACACACAAGGAGTCACAGGCCACACGTCAGACACCCTGGTACCTTGTCATCTGTATATATGTTATGTCAGCATTCTTGTTGACCCTTTTTCACAAAATAGACACTACTGAGGAAAACAAGAGTAAGACTGTGAATTTTATTGCTTAATGGTACAGGGAAAATTGGTGTATGTGTGAGACACAGATAGAGAGGAGGTGGGAGGGAGCGAGAGCTTTTGGTGTGTGTATGTGAAGCAGAGAGAGAGAGAGAGAGAGAGAGAGAGGAGCAAACCCACAGCACGCTGCCTGTGAAGTGTCTGGTGTCTGCTCAGCAGATTTACAGAACTCCTTTTAGTGGATCCAGAGAGAGAAGGAGAACGTGAGGCACCGGGGCAGAGAGAGAGCGCAAGAGGGATCCTACAAGTGATTCAAACACAGCACCTTTGAGAAGTGGGAACGGAGGGTGGCCAAGCACGAGCAGATACTCTTCACGCCTAGGGCCGCTTTCTTCAGCTTCTGCGCTGTGATCCACCAGAAGCGTGGGAAGGTGGACGCCCCAGAGGAGGAGGACAAGAGGGGAGAGAGAGAGGGGGGATCCCAGCACCCACGTGTCAATCAAGCTCAAGGCGAAGGGTTTGGACTGACGGACAACTGCAGGTGCTGGGGGGGCATCCCCGAAGGGCGAGTATGAAAGAATTCTGAAACAGCTGTCCTCCTGCCCTGACGATACGCCGTCCCCCCCCAAGGCAGACAGCGTGCTGAAGACAGTCTGGAAGCACATGCCAAATCTGTCCTCCTGACACAGAAGCCTCTCTGTAGCCAGACGTGTGGCATGACCAACGTTGATGCCCCTGCAGCCCACTGTTATGGGACTTGGGGTCACACCAAGAGAAGGTAAGAGTGCTCTTATCTTATTGTGTCCTCAGTAAAGCAGTGTAATGTCCATCTAGAGAAAGTGTGTGAGTTGTGTGTGAAAATGACAATACAATACATGGCAAGTCTAAGGGTGTATTTCACTGTAATTTGGTATTTCTGGTTTAGCACGTCATCATTCCAGTTATTTCCTGTGTCTCACTTTCTGGTCATTAATGGTGTTTCATTTTTCATTGCCTTGAATCTGAATTGGTATGTAGGACAACATGCTAATCCCCCCCCCCCGCAAGAAAAAAAATAGGTTTGGGTTTGAATGCCAGGTTCAGCAGATTCATTACGATTGCAAGGTGTGAAAAGAAGCAGCAATTGCAGTTAATTCAGAATCAATTTGAACGTTCACTCAACAATGTACCATTCGAAACGGTTTCCTGGACAACTGCTGCCAAGGACAACACCACATGGAGACCTGCACTGATCTTGGCAGCCGGCTGTAAATGTATATACTTAGGCAAAAACTTAGGACAAAACAGAAAATGAACTGCAGCCTCCCATTCAGCATAGCAATACTACAGTGGTCAGGTTATATTGCCACAAACCCAGAGGGCTCAGCTGCCTACAATTGAGGTTTTTTTAAATGCATCAATCTTCAGCCTAAGCTGTAATATGTCCTTTTAAACTCGTATACTTCATTCTATATGTGACACTTGTTTACCAGAGAGCTGTAAAGACGGGTGCTTTAGTTCTTCAAAGACGTTGAATTATCTAGTAGGATTAGGGTTAAAAAGCACATGCCAGTAGGGAAATGTCAGTCAAGTTGTCACGCCTACTGACCTGACTATTTTGGTATATTATGAGTGGAAGTTTAAAGAATGATGAGGTGTAAGTGTCGAGCTAAGTAATAATGTGGTAAAAATGTTATATTGAAGCAGTCTCCAGTCTTTTTGTCAAAGGATTGCTGTGTAGTCAAAAAAATAAATGTAAATATCGATGAAACTGAAATGTGAACTTGTCACCTGTGTCACTGTACAGAACTGTACAATACGAGTCTGCCAGAGTATCCATGCCCCTTCGACGCCCCTGAATAAGGGTGCCCTGCCGGATGTCATTCTCCTTATGTTTAGACTGCTGTAGTCCTTGCTACCCTATTAATACACTGGCCCACATATTCCGCAGGTGACTTCATTATGAAATTCTGAAACATAACATGTGTCTCATCACGTTCCTGGATTAGCACTCAGCTCTTGCTGTTATCACCATGTCACAGTCACCATAGATGGGCTGCCTGCTGATCCATCTCACATCGTCGCTTTATCGCCCGCTTGCACTGAGTTAAGTGGTAGCCGGAGCTCTCACTCCTGACAAGAGTGCGGTCAGGTCCTCTCCCCAAGGGTGTAAAAAACGTCAACGGCCCCATTTCATAAAGCTGTTATTGGACAAGTTTACGAGACGAGAACTTTGAATTCATAACAAAAATGATGGCCTTAGGTAAAATCTGTCCTATAATAGTGCAAGAACCGAAGTTAATTCTCATTTAATTTATAAGCAAGGAAAAGCATTTCCATTCTGAATCGAATAAATTTGATCTTTTTTTAAAACCATGACTGCTCAGTTTTCCAATTAAGCAGTTTTTCTTTCGTAGCTCGTTCATACCTTCATTACACACGCTCATTCGCTGTTTAGCATCGGTGTTGATGTGAAACTATTTGACATGGGTGCCCCTTTTAGTGCTTGAAGTTGGCGATGGATCATCAGTGACACAGCAATAGAGTTCAGTCCTGTAGGTACACAGTGTGTGTCTCTCATCTGATGTCTGAACAAGTGCATACAATTGGAAGCTGCTTGGGATAATAGCTAAATAGTAGAACAAAAAATGAATAGTACACTTAAGTACTTTTTATGTAGTTAGGTAGATCCTATGGGACCCTTAAGTTTGATATCTTATTGAATGTCTCAGTGGACGAAGGATGAGAACCCAGAGGCATATTTACACTCATAAGTAAATGAAATTGGCAGCCATCGTAATGTATAATACCTTGGGTTTAGAAGATGGCACTATACAAAAAACATTAAGTAAGGAATATATTTCTGCTAATATAGTCTGGGCCAAGGCCTGAATAGTCAATCCATTAAGTAGATTTTGTTATTTGCTGCTGTGACTTTCATCTGTACATAGGACTGTACACACTTTTCATACTTGCATGTATAAGCCTGAGATCCATAGATTGCAATGAAATCCTTACTGACAAGTTTAGTGATGGGTTTGCAGGTTTTATAACAGAGAAGAATTCCTAGCCAGATATGGACTACAGCAATCCATATGGGATGTGCAGGGGGGAGGGATGGCTGTGTCCTTCTCCCCTCTCTACACCTTTAACAGCACTTACACACCTGAAACACGATGACCCTACTGCCTCAAGTTGCCCTATGGGTTGCTGCTCTTCATATGATTGTTGTTACAGTAGATATACAGAAGCTGTGCAGAAGTGTTCTGTCTGAAGCGTGGAAAATTAGCAATTCTTTCATTATTTTTCTTTCAATGTCCCATTGTTCCATGCATATTCTATAGCCGCTTATCCAGAGCACTCTTTCCCATCATACAAATGAAATCACGGTTGACTCTGAACCTGAGAAATGTCACTTGAGAACCCCACTATATGAGCCCTCTCAGTTTATTTATAGTTTATGAGCTGATACTTCTGGTTTTGTAGCTTGAAGGAAGCTAAATAAGTATGGAAATGTCTGTCTGTGTGCCAAAACAGGACAGCCACAATGTGTCATATCTATCACTGCGGCCTTGTGTTCTGGGCCCAGCTATCTTCAAAGTCCACAAATAGCACAGTGTATAATCTAAACTTGAATTAAGATAATAATATTACTATAAAGCTGTACTCCATTTCTATTGTACATTGTGTGATTACATGAATTTAACTTCACATTTTGTATATTTTCTGTTCACTGTGTTTGTATGTGCATACGAATGTGTGAGTTTCTCAAGTTTTAATGTTTATATTTTTTATATATCTATATCATGGAGCTCCTTCTTTGGACTATTATGAAAAATCTGTAACAAGTACGTTATCACCAAAGGCTTAATTATGTCTGTTAAATAACTAGCAACAAGTAAGTCGAGATCAGCAGAAAAGTCACACTGATGCTATGTTGAATTAGCTATGAAGACATTCATATGAGTATCCAGTGGGGACAATCAATAAATTAATTAGTCAACCTTAATTTAGTGCTGGTTTTTCTGTAAACATCTCACCAACAGTTTTAATCATAAAAAGAAATAAGACAAAAGGTTGATTTATCAAGATGGGAGAAAAGTGAAAATTATTCACAGTAGCCTAGTAATAGGTGAGCAAGAAAAGATTGTATATAAATGTATAAATCACAAAAAGTAACATGGGGAAGACGTTCTTGGTCTTGGTTTGGCGTCTGCTTAAAGCCACAAAGCTTTCCAAGGAAGAGGTGCTGTTTCCTCGCTGATAAATATTTGGATAGGCCGCCCGGCAGCTTGCATAAACGTCCTGGCTGGTTCTTGCTGCGGACTATGCCACACTCTGCCGGTACGGGTCAGTGCCCAGAGTTCTTGCAAAAGTAAACATGACTATAAATGGCCATACGTGCCTCCTCTCCTCCCTCTGTGTGTGTCGTTCATGTCTGGCCTCCTTGTCCGGCTCCTTGTCTACCTCACCACACTCATCCATCCTGTCTCTCTCTATCCATCGTTCCCTCCCATTGTCCCAAATTCAAATCCAACATGGTTCCTTGATTGTGTGGGTCTAGCAATTGATTTTTCTACTTGCTAAAAGGTTTCATAAAAATAGCTTATATTGGGTGTCATTTACAGGCGTTTTACAAATGTTTTCAGTCAGTTTTCTAAAGGTTGTCTCTCCACGTTCCTTAAAGTCAATGTTCATTCCTGATTACTGGCTTTATATTTCCACATGTCTCAGTGACAGCCCCTGGTGCGGAGTGTGTTAAGAGCCTACCAGTGAGGAACCCATATGTTTGGTATTATGGTCTGCAGAACAGTGACCATATGGAGCCTTTCTCTGCATGTCTGATAGGCCTTTCAGCTTCTGGGAGAACATCATGGCAGCCAGCTGCTCCCAATGAAGACATTTTATGTTCACTTTTCTTTAACAAACATGTTTCGTGTCTGTAACATGATGTCTGTGGACCTGGATGTTCGCTGATAAAATAGGAGGTGGAAGCACCTCCTGTCGACCTAATTAGACGACTCGTTTGCACAGACTCTCCGTTATTCACTCTGACAGCTGTGGTGGTATGTTTGGCGGGTTTTCTGAGGTCAGCACACTTGCGAACTGTATCTCCCTGAACAGTCTGTTGTGAAGCTTCTGGAAACCTTACTTTTCAGTTTGTGATTGGGAATGAGCGTTTTCTCACCATCTGTGTGGTGGCACACAGCAGAAAGTCTGAAGGTGGTTTTTTGTAGAAGTTTTTTTTGATCAGAAGGTCAGTGAAACTACTGTCATGTGATACTCGTGCTGTGACATTTGTGATTCACTCTGAAACTCTCTGGGACGATGGTCCAATACTTCATTAAGTTAAGGAACATGACTGGAACACTGAGAGGAAGGCTGAAATGGTGCTGTACGGGTCAGTTGCTAGGTGGTTCCAATGAGGAACTTTATGGAAGTTTATGGAACATGGAACATGGAACATTTTTATTCACTTTTCACAACTTTTGATAACACCAATTTACTTTGTTTTTCAGTAACTCAAACTTTTGACAATAATGCTGTCTTATAGAACCATTTAATAATACCTTGTGTGTACAGTTATATTCGTAATCAGGACAAAAAAAATGAGAAGGCCTGAATTCTTGAATTTTCCGGTAAAAATGTGTCATCGCTGTATCCAATCAAGTGTTTGTGTGTTTCTCCCTCTCTTTCAGAAAACCTGTCATCCAGCATCTGAAGACATTGGGTCTTTGATCTGAGTCATTTCGCTTGTTGGGGAACCTGGACTGACGAGCCTGACTTCTGGGCTCTTGGATGAAGGACATTCATGAAGGGCGAAGCTCTTCTCAATTGAGAATGTGACAGACGGTTACACGTCTGCATCTGCTCACAATCCCCAGGTAAATCAAACAACCTTGGGCCAAAGGATAGCGTCCATCTTGTCGTTCTTCTTCAAAGTATTTTTTTCTACAAGCCATGCCGGCCAAAACGCCCATCTACTTGAAATCCACCAATAGCAAGAAAGGCAAAAAGTGTCGACTCAGGGACATCCTATCACCAGACATGATTAGTCCCCCTCTGGGAGACTTCCGCCACACCGTCCACATTGGAAAGGGTGGAGAACAGGATGCTTTTGGAGACATGTCCTTCCTTCAGGGGAAGTATGAGCTCCTTCCAGGGAAGTCAGAGAGATCCTTCTCAGAATGCCACAGTGAATTCCTGAGGGCCAACAGCACTTCTGAAGCCTCCTCTTTGGAGACCCCTTCCCCAGTACTCAAAAATGCCATTTCACTCCCCACCATTGGCGGATCCCAAGCTCTTACTCTGCCACTTGTCTCCATGACACCACTGCCTCCAAACCCAGACCCCTTTGACTGCGAAAGCCTCCCGACCTCCAGCTTTCTGGATAAGAGCGATGATCTGGATCCAAACATGTTGCTCCTCTCCCTCAATGTCCTCAGACCCAACCTGGCTGAAGAGGCCACAAGCACATCCAGTTTTTTGTCCAATGTGTTTGAGAAGCAGAAGGAAACGCCAAAACTTAAGTCATCTGGAAAGGTCCTCACCAGTGAAAATGGCTTTAATGTCAAGTCATACTACAACAATGGCAATGGTGCTGTACACTATGGAAAAAAATGCTCCAAGAATTACAGCCACTGGCTGGATAGCAAAAGTACAGAAGAAGACAGGATTAGTCCTTTTCAATATGACAAACTTGCTAAGGAGCAGCACGTCTCACAGGATTCCATTTCCAAGATCAATGGCTCGTTGCTCTCACTTGAACTCGATTTAGGACCCTCTATTTTGGATGAGGTGCTGAACATAATGGACAGACCAAAGACTGAGGTCCAGCCATGAGTGAGAGCAAGAAATCACGAGAAAGGGAACTTGCAGAGAAATAATGATTAAAGACTCAGTGTTGACTCTTTAATTTCCATTAACAAAAAGCCGGACTTTTTAAGCTGGAACACTTTTTTAAAATACATATCTTGGTTTTACCATTTTCCCTTGTGAAACCAGGTATGCAAATCACATGTTTTGTTAATACTGGCAGCCATAACAAAGATACTGTGCCTTCAATTTTGCAAACAAATTGAGATGGAATCCGTTTTTACTGTAGCCTGAACCATCCAGTGTTAGAGGTAGATGAACAATGGTACTGTTTTAGGTATGGGTTGAGGGGTTTCTTCCTTGCTGAAACTTCTTGCTTTTTGTTAACACCATAGCTTTTTTTAATAAGTATGCTTGTTCATCAGAGAAACAAGCATTCTTTTTTTTAAGAAAAAGTCCAAAAACAAAAAAAGAATATTCCTCCATCATTTATTTATAAAAAACTCATATCCCTACACCAAGAAACAATATATACATATACTGTTTTTATTCTGTCAATATAATAAAGCCTTTTTTTCCAAGTTGTTCACCTTAAGGGTTTGTTTTAACTGAACAGAAGTCTGGCCAATCACAGGCATTCAATAAGTAACCAAAGACAATGAAATGGTACCCTAACATCACTGGTGTTTCTCCTTCATGTGGAAGTGATGTCATCCAGAGAATCGCACTTCTGCTGTTGCTGGGCGCTTGCTCGTTGGCTGTAATTTTGTGGGTAGATTTTTTTGAGCGCTGGGCTAATTCCCAAGATTTTTCAGCGTGGGGGGGAGAGGGGAGGCGTAAAGAATGGGAGAAGGACTGAGAGAATCTTCCTTCCTCTGGCATTCTTGGCATTCCCGTGTGCTGCACTCAGCGCTGAAGGAGCAGTGGGATGAGAGGAGTCGCTACCAGAAAAGACGCTAACTCTGTTTGTCTGGGGGTCGAGGTACAGGGCATGGTGGGAGGAAATGTATTTGTATATGAGGTGGAGGGAGCTTCTTAAAATTCTCATCATTCCTCTGTGGAAACAGTTATATGACTGCAGCCGTAAATCAGGTCAGGGTCAGGGCAGGAGTTGGGCTACGGATGGGGAGGGCCCAGGGGTTGCTCTTCATGTTGGCTATCAATCATACAAAGCACAGAAGCAGTAAAGGGCCCCTCAGAGTCCTGGGCAAAGTTTGACTGATATAAATAGACAGCTTGCGGCTCACTAAGCAGTGTTGAAATGAGCATTTGAGAATCAGACAGTCTGTGTATGGAGTAATCTACAAGCCACCACTCCAGGTGATCACACGTCCTTCCACACTGAAGGCCACAGCTTGCCACCTTTGCCTTTATGATACGACCCAGAGGCATGATCTACTGCATTCACTTCACACCTAGGTTGCTGTGAGGTGATCATGCATTAAGCTCTATATAATAGTAACATTTTACCCTTTCATTTACACATATACTATGTTTAAAGGGGATCAGCCTCAGAATGGAATTCAGGCTAATTTGTCAAATGTCATTTTTCAATTATATTTCATTGTGAGATGGCATGGTGACGTAGTGATTCACACGTTTGCCTCACATGTCTGGAACCAGGGTTTGAGAATCTGTGGAGTTTGCAGTCCTCCCCGTGTTATCATGGTGTCCCATTCCCTGCCTGGTGCCTACAGCTTCCAGGATATGCTCTGGACCCCTGCAACCCTGTATCAGACAAGCAGATACAAAAAATTGATTTTTAGTTGCTTATCTGCCCCCTTTTGGACCAGTTTGGTTATTATAGCAGAGTCTGGGTCTGGAACTGACAACTTTCTGGCTATATGTGCAAAATCTTAGCCACTATGCTGCTGGAACAGAAGATGCTGAATGGATCAAGGATGTACTGTAAAGCTATATACTGATAAGCAACGAGATAAGCACATGCAAAGGTAGATGGTGGGCCGACAGCAAATGATGGCTGTGCTGACCCAGTCGCAGCACATTTCTGAGTCGGTGGTAATACGGATGTGGTGTGAGCTCACCAGGAGGGTAATGACAGAGGTGTGCAGGTGAGTCACATTTGGGTGTTATGACTTGAGAACGTTGTTATTTATGCAACCTGTAATAAAGAAAACACAAGTGCAGGCGTGCACATCTCTCAGAAATGCCCCGAGTGCCCTGGGAACAGATCGATGTCTGGGGGACACCAGGGAAATTTGTTTACACATAATAACACATTTTGGAAAAAGATGGAGCAACAAAACAAAAATGATCGCGTGTGTTGGAATTCACTGTACAGAAACCGGGGGTCACTTTAGCAGAGAAGCAGATGTTGGGAGGTTTTTGTTCTTAATCGAAGGGCAGACAGCAAACCCAGACACCACATACACGGTGGGGGGCGGGATGGGGGGGGGGCATTCCTCATTATAATGGTAGGTACAAGAACTAATAAGGCATTACTACATCTTCTACTGACAGTCATAAGGAATTATAATGTTGATTATAATATTTCATAAGCTCCTATGAAGCTGTCATCTATGATACACTGTAGATACAGTACATTCATAATGCAGTATAATGGTCAATATAAGCATTAAGGATGCTTTGTATGGCATTATGAAGGTATCTATGGTGCATTATAGATGAGAGCTTCAAAAAGCATTTATAAACATGGCTATAATGTGTTTCGCCTTCTTATAAATATTTATAGCCATGTTCATAATGCTTTATGAATACATTGTAAGGTGTTATGAATGCTTGAGGGTTCTTATAGACATGGCATTCATAGAAAGTGTTACTATATATATAACTGACATATCTTTTTTGGTAGTAATTTACCATTTTAAGATATTAAGCCCAAGTGCTTATTTTCACCTGTACTTTATTGTCTGGTACCCAGGAAGATTGGATCACCTCGAAGGAAGATGCCATCTGGAGCGATTCTTTGTATAGTTAGATTCAGGAAGTAACCCTGTTTGACTTCTTACAAGCAAACTTTGGAAACAGCTTCAGTGTTTGACCGAGAGCAAACATTGGCTGAAGGAGCAATTGCCAGTGCTGACGTTAGGCATCCAGGTCTGACATGTGGGAAGAAGGAGAGATAGAAAATAAAGCAGCTGGACAGAGACAGCATGGACGGCGTCCACAAGCTCATTCCAGCATGACAACACCAGGTGCTGTTTTCCCCGCTCGCTTTCACTACTCGCCTGGCAGCAGCGTGCATTTCCCCATCTGATAATCTTTAATTTCTGACATGCCTGTTTATAACACGCTGTATTAGCTTTGTGACTGACATGGGATGTGAGTACCCAGAGCCCGCGGTGACTGACACAGCCGTGATTATCAAACATATTCGCCCATCTTTGTCAGATGGCGGACAGGAGCAGAGGTGCACATGCTGAGTGTACTGACCCCCACAGATAGGACGCCCCCCCCACCCCGTACATTTATAGCTGCATCTATGGAGAAACTCCACAAGTATCTTGAGAGCAAGGGCTCATCTTAACCAAACAGGAGGCTCAGTTTTGCAGTCCAGACTGAAGGAGAGACCGGTAAAAGATACAAATATAGAAGTGATCAAATTTTATTATACAAGATTTTTTAAGCTGTATAATCTATGATGTTGTTTATATAACTGAGTAATAAAGAGTAAAAAATGAGCAGGTCTCCGTATACAATAATTACTCTGATACATGAGTATACTAAAAACGAATATTATACCTTCTCTTTTCAGTCTTAAAAATTAGCATCCCCTGAATGGCACCCAGGCCTCTCTGCATGAACATGCATAGACACACATGCTCTGCAGATACATAGACTTCAGTTGAGCTCCACACATAACAGTTAATTGCTTAGCTGAAGCATTAAATCAAAGTTATATTTTACTTTTTAAGCTGAGTATTTTACTAATGCAAGTCTACTTAAACACCTTATTCAGGTGGACTGCACTAGCAATCCCTTTTGGGATTATAACTAGTAAGCTTCAGCTTCAGTTCTCAACCATAACTTATCGTAACGTTCTCAGATATGGCTACAATAATGTCTTCGTAGACTATGCGTCATGCAGTTATACAAAATGTTTGGACATCCACAGCCAACCTAATGCTAGACTTAGCTCTAACACAGCAATGCACTGGACGCCTTCACAAGCAGAGCAGCAGATATGAAAGACTTCTTCATAACGAAAAAATATTGGTAATACTTTACATTAACTGCACCTCCATAATGCCTTTATAAAGCTTTATAAAGCTTTCATAGAACATTCATAAGTAGCATGTAAGTATACCTTAACATCCTAACATACTTTAACAACTGGAGTATACATTAATAACAAACATTATATGAAAATAACAAACATTATAATCATATAGTTGTATAATGTTAGTTATTAATGCATATTAAAGCTGTTAAGGTATGTTAGGATATTAAGGTATACTTACATGCTGCTTATGAATGTGCTATGAATACATTATGAAGGGGCACTGAATGTTCTACAGATGCATAATGAATGCATTATGAAGGTGTAGTTAAAATAAAGTGTTACCAAAAAAACCCACTCTCTCTTTTGGACATGTAGACAGAGCAGTTCCAAAGAATAAAAACAGCCTGCTGAACAGACATGGCTGGAGAAAGAGCTCTCATGTTTCTCAGAGCGAGGTGAAGCTGTCAAGCTCCCGTTGAAAAGGCGCTGGACCCAGAGATCCTCCTGCCAAAGAAAGCACAACTTCAGACTGGCCAACTTTTCCACTTCGGCCCTAGGGGAAGCATATCATAATAAGAGGCCTGTCTGGAGCGCTCGGCGTGACATGCTCGCACACCCACGGCTACGCCTGTGCTTGCTTAGGTGGGAACTTTGGAGGACCGAATCGGATATTTCCATGGGCGCTCCGCCTTGCGACACAGACGGCACAGGGACGTCTTGGGGAGCATAAAGACGTTTTTGTGTTTTCAGTTGCCCACTTGGAAAGGAGTGTCAGGAGCAAGGCTGGAGCTTTATTTTGGAAACACAATAATTACTTCGTTCATGTCGTTTTAAAAAAGGATGTTCTGCGAGAAGCTATTGATGGCGGTCCTTTGAGCCTTAGAGGAGCCGCGGGGGAATTTGAGAGGATGTAGTGGAGCCCAGTGAGGCCGAAGGCAGAGCTTACAGAAGCTGCCGACTGAGGTGCAGTGCTGAGGTTCTCCAGAGAAACAGTAGCAAAGGTAGCAGAGGAAAACAGCGGCACAAACGAATAGCTGAGATGAGAAGCAGACGGGTCTGGGGGATGGGACGCTCAGAGGGAGGGAGGTACATACCTTGGGCCTGCACGGCGCGGTGTGTTGACTGCTGTTTGGCTGCTGTTGCTGCGGAGACCGGGTCCGTGTAAATTCAGTGTCACCCTCCCACACAACACGTGGCGGCTTTAGGGTTTGAAGGGCCAAGTCCCAACACAACACACAGCCACCGCAGAGTTTCACTGTCACTATGCTAGACAACAACTCTACAGTTTTATAGGACAAATGTATGATTTTTTAATACGTTAGGGAGAGTTTTACCGGGTATCTGGACAGGGTTTTTGCACTCTGAGCAAATAATTAAAGTGTAGCCCCTGTCCTGAGAGGCAGCAGACATGCATTATCTTGGAGTCACAGATGCAGGAACTCTGTATCAGCCCAGAAAAAATTTGCATGCAAAGCTTCCATTCTGTTAGACTCGAGGGAGTTTATTGAAATGTACACTTGGCAAGTTATATCACTAATTTATAAGGGCCATCAAAAAGAAAACAGAGAATTATTCATATTTATTCAGCAAAGAAGACAGAAAAGCTCCATGGAATTAGAAAAATGTGTACAGTACAGAATCCTCACAGGCTTTCTACAATGTAAAAAAAACCCTTAAAATAACGGGAATGACATTTTAGGAAAAGAAGTGTGTTGGGTCTTCACATGAAGTTTTAGGAAACTCCAGCCCTTCAGAGATTCATCACATACAATCTGATTCAGGTTTGTTAGTGAAGTAATAATTTAGCCTGTTTGAAGTCACCTCAAAGGGAGATTTGAAAGGCATGCTGTAAGCTGGGGGAGTGTGGGCACCCTGGGGAGGGAGAATTCATTCACTCACTCCACCTACTGCCTTATTACTAACTGTTATATAAGCTTGAGTTCCACATGCTTCAGCTGTGCCCCTTTCTGTGACCCACAGCCTGCTCTGTCCCCCCCCACCTCCCCCTCCTTTATGCTGGTACCAAAACGCTGCCTCCACTCATATCCCCAAATAGAACCTCTGATCCTTCTCTCCATCCTGTGTTTCTGTTTGTCATCCCCTCTGGAGCAGGCCTGACCAATGCCCCGAAACAAGCAATCTCGTAAATCTCAAAGATAATCTGTCGTAGGTGTTGTGAAATGGCTTTCAAGTAAATTTGTTATCATAGTGTTTGGCGACAGTAGATTATCTGCCTATTCAAGACATTAATGACTAGTTAAGGCACTTAAGTTTTTCCGATCCTGAAAATGATACTATATTAATTACCAATAATGTAAAATAACTATTATAGACCCTTTCTGTCAAAGCAATGTGAAGAAGGCAAAAAATAGGCCTATGTCAAGATACACATAAAAACAGCTGCAAAATCTGAGCTTGATTAATGAACACTTTCCTGGTCTCTCACATGGCCTTTGATTTCTTCTGGGGAATTGTTACACGCTCCCTTTCTGTCCTTTTTCATGTCCAAGATGGAGTACGGGTCGGTCTGCTGCATTCCAGCCAAGATGCCGGAGCCCAGTTTACTTTCTGCCTTTTAAGGTAAAGCCTCCGTTCCGCTGCTTCCAGGGCCTTCCGCCGTGTTTCTCACTTGCCTCATCCACAGCACGTTTCACACTGGTTTCTCTGGTGTCCCAGAAGAAAATGTGACTAGTGACAGTTCCCTTTGTTACGCATTTATTTGCAGGTTAGTAACTGTGAAAACCAGCATAGAGGAAATATCTATGGGCTTGATATCTGAAGGATGCTACAGTCAACAAATAGACCAGCATGATCATCTTTTTATGACTGATTTCCTTTAAAAAAAATACTGTTAATTATAAAATGAAGCACAGAGAATGTAGATTTCAGTTATCAACACTTAATTGCATTGATAGGATTTAGTAGTTAAACGATCATGAGTTTGATACCTTGAAACCTTAATACACATTGGCGTAAGTCTGACAGTTTGACAGATCTAAGGCAGTGGTCTGTTTTGGTTAATTAGATCATTGTTTGTTGGCCTAAAATATAAACTTCCTAGTCATGTTCCATAATGGTGGGGCAGTCAGTCTTACACAAGCACTTCTGACCTAAAACTGACAGGGACACATGATGGCGGGGAGGTTTTGGACTGACATCTATCCTTGGGCTCCAGATCGCAGACAGGCCATAAGAGAAGACGCCAAGCCTCCTTATAACCAAAATTGGCAGAAGAGTCTAAAGAAGCCCCGAGACTGCCAATTAGATTGGAGGCCAGTTATATAAGTATTTTAGTTTAGCTTTGTGTCACAAGGTCATAATCTCCAAAGGCATTGGCAACACAAAACAGAAAACAAGGAAACGGTTGTAAGTCCTTAAACCTTACAGGTAAAACAAGCACTCTACATTTAAGTTAAAACATATACATGCATAGGGGTGGCACAGCGGCGCTGTGTTGCTTCACTCCTCTGGGACCGGGGTCAGTTTCTGCCAGGGTTCCATGTGTGTGGAATTTGCACATTCTCCCCGTGTCATCGTGGGGTTTCCTCCAGGTACTCTGGTTTCCCCCCCATGGTCCAAAAACATGCTGATGTTAACTGGAGATACCAAATTGCCCATAGGTGTGAGTGAATGGTGTGTGAGTGTGCCCTGCGATGGGTTGGCGCCCCATCCTAGGTTATTCCCTGAATTACACCCATAGGCTCTGAACCCCCTGCAACCCTGAACAGGACAAGCAGTTACAGAAAATTGTTTGATGGATATATACATGTTTATATTGTTTTATAAATACACATCATAAATATACTTTATGTGAACTTTAGCATGTTGAAGAAATTTTCAGTATTTTAATGTTCACAATAAAGTAAAATAAATAAACTGCCCTTGGTGAGTTTTTATGCACAGACAAGAACAGACAAGAAACCAGGTCTTTCATTCTATCGCTGACTCTTGCACCATTTCAGGGGAGTGACTGTCCGTTTCCATTAACTAACTTGTCCATATTTTTAGCGAGCCTTTCTGGGAGCCATTTTAGGCATATACAAAACATATAAAATAAATCACATATACAGAAATTAATTAAAAAATTAAAGTAAATTTTATGCGACCTCATGAATTCAAGGGAAGGCACTATAATAATATTGCCTTCTACAGTTTTATTATAGTTTATTATAGTTTAATATTGCCTAGGTTAGGAATAACAGGCCATCTAATGATATTGACAATCTTATAGAAAGTATGTAGGAATATAATAAAATATAATGAGCATAAACATATCCACAGGTGAAATCCCAAGGTTTGTAGTAAACTTACAAAACATTAGAGCTAAATTCCTTTACAGAATTTTGAGACATCCATCATCCATCTGTCCATCCATCCATCCATCCATCTATCTTCATGCCCCTTACTCAATACAGGGTCACATGGGGCCCGAGGTCTATCCCAGGCAGCATTGGGCACAAGGCTGGGATATACAACAGATACAAAGATTCTAAAATAAAGAGATTACATTTCTTCACAAATTAAAGTCATTTTCTTTTATCATCCCTTTACGGCTTTGAATGCCAGACAGGACATTGATTAAGTCAATGTGTTTCCATAGACAATGTCTCCCCACCATGAAAAAAATCAAGCAACTAGAATTATGTCACTTCAAAGTCAGAAATTTATGTTGGCAATTTAAGGCCACAATGAAGTCAGAAATTAAACAAAAAACAATTAATCCCACCCATGCAGGAGCAGCGACTTGCTATGATAGCAACATGGCTTGGGAGTCACCGAAAAGGGTGACCATATCTTCATCTTCATAATACAAATAATACAAACATGAGGCGCCAGTGCATTGTAAGTGGATCCTTCCGTTTCCTGTGTCTGACGTTTCTAAACTATGAAGCTCATTTTCTGAAAGCTGAAGAGGGAAATGAAAGGGCTGCTCTTCACTCACAAAATTGGGTTTAAGGCAGTTTCTCTCTCACCTAAAGGTCTAGTCATTATAAAGATTATTATCCCGTGGCTGGCAGAGTAATCCTGTCACCGCTGGGCCCATGAGCAAGGTCCTTAACTCCAGTTTCTCCAGGGACACTGTCTGACCCTGCTCTCTGACAGACATGTCTGCTGAATAAATAATTGTAAAAGTAATTATAAATATTAGAAGATAGAGTGAGTATTTTAGCATTTAATTCTCCTGTGCATTTTAAATAGCAATAATTTATAACATTCAGCTTTTACAATGACAGTCAGTTCATGGATTCAGCTGTTGATAATGGCAACAAGCTGCACGGATATTGCCACACAAAAACTAAAACACAGTATACAGGCTGGTATGTTTCTGCAGGTGTGACTTCTGTGTCAAAGACAAGATTAACAAGCAGTTAGAAAACTCAGCATATCTGTGAGCATTGTGTCATAAAGAGGAGCAGACTGGACTCATTAAGATGAGTGAAGATGAAGATATATAACATCCAGAGAGGAGATTCTGAAAGCAGTAATAAGCCAACAAGGTCACAGAACCTTGCAGAAGGGCACGGCTCACTGCAGATAATTTTCTAATAAACAATCAAGACAGATCTTATAGACTGACGCAAAAATTGGTGGGATGAAAATTATAGCGCTGTCATTTCTGCAATTTCATATGTGAGCATTTTGCGCCACCTGGTGGCAGAAATGTGCCTCCAGGTCCTTAACCCATCTGAGCAAAACACTGTCATTCGCAGTAAAATTGACTTTGAGATTATGGGAGCATTGTCCTGTGAAATGTGTCTAGATCGTATAAACTACCTCTGGCTTTCACGACAGCTGGCAGTGCCTTCACATGCAATGTGCCATTTGATTGGCTATTAACAATGACGTGTTCTAACTGATCATTAGGGGCCCTCACCACTGACAAAAACAGTTGCAGAAGATTTAGCCACACGCCTGGGCTAACCTTCCTTCGAAGACAGCCTCTATTGGGCACCACATGAGGCTGGTCAAACTAAAGCCAAGCTGCTTTCAGAAGAATTTTAATCAGCAGTCAGCAAATACTGAAGGGCTTAGATTGCTAAAAGAAAGGAAGGAGAACAAGTGTCACTGTTTGGGATTAATGGGATGCTTCAAAGTAGAAGAAAAAAGATAGATAAAAGTCTGGTGATTGTTAGGGATGATGTCTGGGAACAAAACAGGCCTTCTCACATAAGCTCATCAGAAGGGGCTGAGATGGTATATAAAGGCATATTTGTGCTGCTTCAAGGAGAACTGTGTGAAGCCTATTAGCATCCATGTTCACAAGGCTACGGTGTTCTGGACAAGAAATTAAGTCATGAAGGGACAGTGTGGTGATTCCACTCTTGCTACAGTTCACTGCTCAGCTCTGGCTGTAACAGCTGTGCTGGGTATTCATGCATAGCGTGTTTAAGTGTCTGAGGACGTCGCTAATATGCTAGCAGAGAATCTTCCCTACTCTACAGAGATAACAGAATTCTGAAGAAAGGATGCTTGGGTCTCTATCTATACATATACAATTCTTCCATCTGAATTTCTAAGAAAAGCACAATTTACTGGATGAAAGCTTAATTCACTATTTGTCAGCCAGCTACGGATGTAGACTTTGAGTCATGCTCAGTCTACCTCTGCAGTCATTTTTACTAAGCAGTTTTCCAGTGAGAACCATGTTGATTCAGAATCTTGGGAAACGCTGAGTGCATGGTCATGTCATTCACACACAGAGTACTTACACGCACCACAGATTATTTTGAGCAACTGACTGAGCTTGGATTGTGCCAGGCAGTAACATACCTACCACCAGCCAACCTTGAGTGCATGAAATTGACTCAGTATAGTTTTCTGTTCCAGTTATACTCCTTCTCTCTAGTCAGTAAAAGTAAAAATACACCACACACTTCTGACATTCATTTAGCCCAACCACCAACGCATGTTACTGTAGCGCCAGGAAATATATTAATTCTTTATTTCAGCCCTTATTTATTATTATTAATAAATAAGTACATTTATTATTTAGTTCAGGCCAATGTAGAAAGTACACGAAATTAGGAAATATACATATGTTTAAAGTTAGAACACATCTAGGTAATGCATAAAAAAGGGGGTTCTTTCCCGGGAGTATCCCTGTTGGGAAATGTGCAGCTGATATAAACAGACCCGACATCTCAGTGGTGTGTTCCCATCGTTATCTGGTTGCAATGTGCTTTGGCAATTCTCAGGAGAAAGGAAAAGGGGCAAGAACATGACTTCATTTCCTGCTCAGCACCACCCTTACACTATCAAAGGTTCAGTTCAAAGCTGAGACCCATAGAACCTGCTCCCCATCACAAGACTGCAGGCACAGAACTCCAACTTGACATTCACAGGACTTTCTCCGGGACATGGAAACAGTCACTGCATTGGTTTATTCTTGTGCTGTTTATTTAGAGAGTGCGTTCAGAAGCCTGGGCCATTGTGCTTCCACAGTCAATGGCATCTCTCGGTTCATGCTCTTACTATTTACTCAGTGTGTCTTTGAAAGCCAGTGGAGCGTTTGTACCGACATCTGTTTTTGCAAACATGAATACTGCATTCGTGGCTGCAGTATTAATTACCAGTGTTATGGTTTCAATCAAACAAAAGCCACCACTGCATTGAGGAGAGATGAGTTTCGGCGGATGCATGCCGTACACACTATGCTTTATTTTATAAGGCATACTTTACTAATTTAAGAAAATGGAAATATTTATACTCAGAAAAGCAGTTACACAAACTATAAAGGGTTCATTAATCACTCTCCAAAAATATATTTCCTACACTTCAATCAGGACTCATTCTCTTCCAGTCCCCTCCACTGTGTAACAAATTACTTAATATAGAAATAAGGTTTGGCACACATAAAATGTAATAATCTGACTGTACAGATATTCCTCTATAGACAAATTATTTTTAGGCATGATTATGCATAAACAATTCTTTATCTTAAATATATAAGACTATCAGAATGGTTATATATATATATAATATTGTATGATTTTCAAAGGCTTAGAAATAAAAGGAAATTGATGCTTCGTATAAGTTACTTAACCTTGAGAAATGGATTCTGTGCTGTCATGATGCCATCTTATCGCCAAACATAAATGTTGCCGTTGTTTTTTTTTATACTAAACAGCAGCTCTCAGTTTTGGCCACAAGGTGGCAGCATGTTAAGACAAAAACCGTTTTCCCACGGTTAAGCAACCTATTTTATAAGATTATTATACTATAAATGTATATATAAAACCTCTCTTTACATCGTGGTCAATCAGTATGATTCTTCTGTTGAAACTAATATCATCAATGAGATCCCCCCCCCAAGGGTCAAATCCTAGAATCGCCCCAGGCAGGGCATTCGGGGCTGATTTCATCCCTACCATTGTTGAAATCAAACCTATGCCCATGATATCCAACTAAACTCTTACACATTGGTGCCGTATCACCCAGATCATTACCTGAAGACACTGCACATCAGCAGTGAAAACCTTTAACTTATATAGGAATATAGAAATTTTATTTCATGTCATATACTCCAATCCCTCTTTGCTTGTTTGAAAGACACATCCCCATTGCTGAGCATCTCCATTTGACTGACAACCATATAGAAAATTTGCAAACCCTACACATTCTCTTCCAGTGTCCAGCATCATAACTGCTAAGCCAAGTGAGCTATTTGCAGACATTTTT
>JAAGVU020000061.1:12726070-12742224 GCA_011763525.2 Mormyrus iriodes
TAAGTCGCTCGACCTCGGAAAGAAAAACAGAGTGAAGGATCAGCATTACACAGAGTGTAAAACTCACAGAAAAACAGTGAAACAAGAATGAACTGGGCTCCACAAGCTAATTTATAATTCTGTGTCGAGCCTAAGCAGCGCTTACACCATGACCTGGGGTGTTGTGAAAATCAGATTTGTGGGTCGGCACCATTTCAAAACCACACACAAGACATAACAGATAACAATGCTCTTGAAATTTTATGGAACTATTATACATTCAAACATTCAGCTAACCTTGTTTACTGCCACTGAGATGTGAGTTGTGAATGTCACAATGTGACATCACATTGTTGATGTGTAGAGTTATCGGAAGAAGACAGGAATGATTAGGGATGGGGGATGGGATTCAGAGATGTAACCTGACGGAGGAAGCTCCCTCATTGGCCAGATTACCCTGGGAATGATGAGAGATGGGGGAGGGGATTAAGAAATGCAATCTGATGGAGGAAGCTCGCTCATTGGGCAGATTACCCTGCGAATGATGAGGGTTGGGGGAGGGGATTAAGAGATGCAATCTGACGGAGGAATCTCTCATTGGCCAGATTACCCTGACTTCAAGTTTACTGTAGGCACTTTATTGGTTGCCTGAATAGTTCATTTATACAGTACATTTTTACAAAACACTGGGTAGGCATAAGCCTACCTAAATTAATTTGCACGATGCCACTGACTGTAGCCTATGAAATTAGCATCTCCCCAGAAATGCAAGTACTGGGGTCAGGCTATGGTGTAGATAGAGTACATGGCTATGCAGATACCGATGCCGTAGATTCTACCCAGAAGTATAAATCAGCCCTTACATTTCTGGGGAGGTGTGTGTCAGACTACATCAGAGACTATGGTGTAGAGTAAGTGGCTATGTGTGTTGCTCTCCTGCCTCTAGGTGGCTGCCGCTTTTACCTGAGAAGGCGTTATTGGTGTTGAGGAAGTAGATCTCCTCCCGGCCGTCTCCGTCAATGTCACAGGCAGTCACACCGATAGCGTGGCCTTGGCGATCCCGGAGAGCATAGTATGGGGAGCTCCGGTCATCGACTGCAATGTTCACCAGTCTCTTCTTGTTCCTGTCGTATTTGAGCACCAGGTTTGGTCCATTGTACCTGAAAGATGGCAAAGAAGATAGAGGCCCGATGAAAGGCTGCCTATAAAATGAAATGACCCTATAAAAAGCTGAAAACGCTGCATACTTCATTCAATGCCCTCTATCCTTTTCAAGTTCCCTTCCTGTCATGCAAACCACTGTTTTATTACATTTGGGCTTATATTATACTGCCACAGCCCCACCTATGTGTTCTGGTGACCGGAAACTCTGTCTGGAATGCTGTAGCACTTCTCCGAGAGGACCCCACCACCACCCACAGACCAGAACTCACTGATCAGCCACGTAAATTTTCCTGGACTTCATTCCACCAAGACCTTTACATGTTTGATAAATAGAAATCATGGCTTTTAACTGAAAAAAGCCACCACAGAAAGATGCCGATTTACTTTGACACACTAAAAATGTTTTCACACAGAAAAATCAGAAAAGGGACATTTCCTCTGAAGAGGACTGAGGCCCCACTCACCCTGCCACCAACACCTCCAGGTCCCCGTCTCCATCCACGTCAGTCACAGCCATCCCATAATTGAGCTGAGTGGGGTTGTTCTCGTAGTCGGGGGGCAGAATTGTCTCAGTGACAGCCACGAACACAGGTTCCGAGCGCTGGCCAACTGACAAGTGGAGAGAACTCAGGAAGATCAGGCAGCCCAGGGCAGACATCTTCACCTGTGAGCGCGGAAACATTCAGTCTGTAAGGAGAGCAGGGATTGGTGTTTATTAGCCAGCCACAGGTAGAGTCAAACTCTTTATTTTAATGCTGTGTGATGTCACAACTGTTACTCTGTTATAATGCTGAGTATTGTCACATGTGTCTGTGTCAAGGCACTTTTTTGCTCAGAGCGATGAAACCTTTCATTTGTCAGCCAGACATAGTGTCATCAGGCAGCTCTCAAGCACAGGCTCAAGACTCCAGGCAACACCAAGTAAGATTAACAACTGTTTCAAGACTGCATTGGGAGTAGAAAGTACACTTAGTGGGGAGAGTGTACTGAGTGTGTACAGTATGCTTGGTAGGAAGAGTGTACTGAGTGTAGAGAGTGCACTTGGTGGGGAGAGTGTCCTACTGTAGGCATGGAAAGTGTATTTGGGGGGGAGAGTGTCCTGGGAATGGAGAGTGTGCTTGGTGGGGAGAGTGTTCTGGGTGTGAAGAGCGTAGTGCGTGTGAAGAGCGTAGTGCGTGTGAAGAGTGCACTAATGCTGCACATAACATGTATATGAAGCATCGATGTACCTGTCATGATGTGCAATATGTTAAATTAATAGCACCCTTCGTGGGACACGTTGCATTGTACCTTCCATCAGGTCCACTGAGACAGCGAATGGGAAACCACATGCACTAATTCATTTCCAGAGACACAGTGACCATGTCAGCTCCTAGGTATTGCTAATTGCAGAGACAAAGATGCATCTGATTACACAGTGAAGCCTGGGAACTAAAGTGGAACCAATCATACATCTTAGCATATGTAAGGCGTCCAGAATGCTGGTGCAAGAAAATCCCAGTTCCAAAGTCATTCAAAGCAACCCAGCAGGATGTGGACACAGCCTCAGGGACATCATTCAAATCCTTCAGTCACGTAGTTTGTGTCATCAACATACAAGCCAACAGCATCAATATGCTGGTGTGTTTCAAACACAGTACACAGAACACCCTCAAGCTTGCTCCATATGCGGCTCCAAAACATCCAGACCTGGGGGGATGTTTTAAGAGCTTGCACCAATTTGCTCGTAGACGCCAACAGAACCATCCAGAAGCACTAGCGGTCTGATAACACTGGTGCAAACTGGATCTGTTCCACACTAATGCCCATACCATGATCAAGCTACACCCTCTTGCTTGGTTTTCTCAGTTTCACATGGGGAGCGTAGCATTTCTCATCTTCATCTGTCCATTTCTCACATTAACGTTACCTATGAACCAACAACGACCTATCACAAGCAGTTAAATGCTGTGCTCCAGAGCTCCATAGGTTAATAAACGACCGTCATCTATCATTCCCAACTAAATTCTCATGCACCTTTTCTGAAAGACATGCGTAATGGCACTGAGACGCAATGTCTGCAACGAAGCAAAGCCGCGTAACCATTCTGCACTCAATTTGCGCAGATGGACTGTGCTGTTCTGCGAGTCAATAACTCAATTAAAAACTTTAACACAGAATTACTGCATGCGAGATGAAATAAGACTATAAATGCCGGGTACAATATCTTGGTTCTTAACAGCATGCATAGCCTGAGGGTGATCGCGGAATTTGCAGGTGTTTGCCCTTGATCAGTAGAATTATTATCCATATATTTATCTTGAGAGGATTAAAAAAGCGATCGTTCTCATTTCCGAGTAGCGCTTATTTTCCCTGGACACCCGTCTCCTAACCCAAATGAAGGGGCTGCCAGAAACCTAAACGCATACGATCGGGCTCCTGCATCCACGTCACTCACATCCTGGGACAGCTAGCAGCACAGTTACGAGCGGCGGCAACTTTGTAACGCGTCCCAGCAAGTCGCAGTGCCGTGAAGCGCTGCGGCTCGAAGAAGGGAGTAAAATACTTACGAATTAAAGAGCAAGCCGCCGGCTGTACACTTCGCTCTTTTCTGCAAACGAAAATAAAAATATAATACATAAACATGTGCACTCCCTTCTCACAGTTCGATTCGGAGCATCTTGCTCAGCTTGTTCAGAGATTTTCTTATGTGAGACGCTCAACCAATCAAAAGATATATTATTGAATATTAAATTATTTAGCCAATGAAACTCTTGAAGGGGTGGAGTTATGTCGATAAACACACCCACTCTATGCAGGTGCCTTACGTTCAAATTAAACTATGCAGTACTGGTCTAAATACACTGCAGAAGGTGATCATTTTCGGTATGTAATGTGTAACAAGTAACTGACAGGTATTACTACAATGCACAGTCATAAATACAATCTGATATGTCGACCTTTGTACAGCTGCTGTTGCCTATACTGAACAATAGTACATAAAGCTTAAGTTGATCGGAGGCAGCACTTTGCATCATGATTAAGAAGCTACACATGCAATCGAAGCTACTCGGAGATCGAAAGCTCTTTGACAGGATGCAGGGCCGCGCGCACCTACGACATGAACATCGGACGTCATAGGCCGGGCGGCTTTGCTGTTATACGAGAGCTTTTGCATATAAATAGCCATTTAATGGAAAGAAAAATATGCGAAGTGTTTTTCCTGTTACAACAGTGCCAATGATTTTTTTAATTGCTTCGACATTTAAATCATTAACGCTAAAACCAGCATTATTAATTTTATAGTTTGCTTGATTTTTATATGAGAAAATTGATGACTTTCTGCATACAGCTTTTAAATCTTCAAACACGAAGACGTTTTTTAAAATCTTTTTGGAAGAGCTTATAAAAAAATAAAAATTGCATGAACTAATAAACGTGTCAGTATGCTTTATGCATCCCATCAACAATGATGTTTCCTTTTATTTAAAAATTCCATGGTATTTGATTATCCAGCCTTACTCTTCTTTACCATTAGATATTATAATTAGGAATACTTGTGAGGAACATATTTTTTGCAATCAGCTATATGCACCCCAAATAATTATCGATACAAGTCACTTCCCAGCAGCTGTGCTTGCAGACATCCTGTGTTTCTGACCACAGCTAATGCCAGGCATGCCATGGCAGTGAAGCTCTTCCTCTGTCAAAAACATTGCACCTCAAGGGGCTACGATCCCACAGCTTAGAGCTCTGTTCTCTGTGCCCCAGAAAATTTCCTTCTGCCCCCCCAGCCTAATTCTGCTTCCCAAAGTGCAAGAAGGTCAGACTCCATATAGACACGCAAGCAGGACATCACCGAAATATTACTCAAAAAGGGGAGAAAATTAGATTAAATTTGCATGGCTCAACAAAACTCCAATCCAAGTAGGTATTTAAAAATTGTCCTTCTCAAGCTAAATGCTGAGTGAAAGATGTATAGTACTACACAGTGAGATTAATACACTCTTTGCAAACCATTAAGCTGCAGTAATGGCCCCTACGCCCCCACACGGATAACCTCGCTCTCCTTGTTAGCAGCTCAGATGCCGGGCCTCACTGAGTCTACGCCGTCACACCTTGACCAGTGACCTCCAGGCCCCTTGAGATGATCTAATTTCATGAAGGCATCTCAGCAGGAGATCATCCCTGGAGGGGAGGGACTTCACTATTATCAAAGGTGCAGTATGGTGAAGTTTTGGTCCTCAGAACTCGGCGTTTCGTGCTAAGACACATGAGGGTGCTGGAAGCTCACAGTTCTGAGTGAACACCAATCATTTTCACGGTGTATTAAAATGATGATAATTATTATGTTTGGGAGGCTTGGAATCCCTGGATTTGCAACCAAATATTTTACACAGGTCAAAATTAATGAAGGGGATCTGGTTGGAAGATACTTACCCTGTGTGCTGCCTTGGATGGATGTTTCAGGTGAGTAGATAAACCCTAAACATTTTCTTTTAGTTCTTTTAGCTTTTATCTGCGTACCATGTGAACCAGGTGAAGATAGTGGCCATCTTGGGCCCAGAACGTGGGACACTCGGAACACACTGGGAGATGTTTCTCAATACCAAGAACGCAAAGACCGTAGTTGTGGTATTGGCAAGACCAGTCTCACTAACTTACCTGCCAAGAATGAACTTGGGGTGCAATGAATTATGGGATTGGTCTCATTCGGCGAGGATGCAACCGATGAATACTTGATATTTGGGGTGGGGCAAGAATGATATCCGGGGATTTTTACCATCCTCTGTACTTCTGTTCTTGAGTATTGGAGCTGGTCTTCGGCAGTGGAAGATGACATAAAACGGGTTCATAAAAACACAAGTACTGACAAGTACGCATATTGAGAGACACTCTGGGATTCAGGAGGGGCTATAGATCACCTTCCATAATACCCTCTGAAATGTCCTTAGCAGATTACCCCCATTATATGCGGAGCCCCAAAACTGATGAATGTTACTCATAATTCTCTGTCCCCTGGAAACAGCCTCTGTTCTGTGCAGCACAAGCAGCGTCGATCACATCAGCTGTCGCACCATGAGAGTGTGGCGTGAGCCGCGGAGTAACCAGGCAAGGGCCCCTTCTTTCTCATCGTCCTCCTCTCATCTGCCTCTAATCCACACGCCACACACCGTTAAGTGGTAAGGGGGCTGCATTATTCATCGTTCTTCATCATTTCTCTAATGGAGAATCTCATTTAATAGCGGCTTTTATAAATACTGCTTTCCCCTGCAAAGTTCCCTTTGCGGTCACCCGGCTGTCTTTGGAGGAACCCAGCAATTATATCTGGAAATGTGAAGGAAATTAGTTTTCAATATTCTCACCTGCCACTTCAAATAATATTTACTCTCTTTACATGGCCGGGTCTCAGCCGTGCTCTGCACAGTGCCATCAATCATGTTTGTGTAATTTACGCTATGAATATGTGATTTATGCCCTTCATGCTGTTCAAATAAATCTTTAGCGAGGAGGGAAAACAGCAGTGATGTCTGTGTATTGATTGGCTGGCTTAATAGTGTTTGTTCTTTCTAGCTGATCTCAGGAAATAAGCTAAATAAATAGGCAGGCAGGGGCCACGCCTATTCAACAACCCAAAGGCACCCTGTAGCTGACCAAAGACCCACGACTGAACACCAAACGCATCCATGTGGACAGGGATGGGAACACTAGGGGTGGGAGTTGTATGATGTCAGCTCAGAAATGGGGCCCTCCATGAGATTCCATTGGTCAGCTAAGAGACTCTGAAAGGTATGATGGGAAAAAGTCTTGCTGGTCAGTTCTGACTCTTGACCACGGCTCACTGACACCGTAACGTGACGTGTTTGGGGGTGACGGAGGGAGCTTGTCTGTGCTGTGTCTGTTCCTTTCCAGGTCCTGACCTAAAAAGCCACAGTTCGTTACTCTAGAGGAAAAGGGAGAGTATCCATCAGAGTGGCACGGTGGACGCCCTCCTGCAGATGAACTGTGCTGTCAGCTCCAGTAAGGGCGGGCCAATGGCTGCCCCATGCCATTTTAGCTGGGACCATTAACAGATATTAATTACCGTGGGAGTGGATGCTGGCCGCATCCTCCTAGATATTTCCAAGGAAGGAGAAGCTGGCCTCAGACTGTGGACCGGATAGAGCCTTAGCTAGCCTGCATCTTACACCTGGGTCACTCAAGGTCTCATTGACCTCATCGCCATGCAGACGTTTTATGGATGATCGTGTAGTTTTTAACCAGTGTTGACGTTTAACCATTTTCACAGTGTATCCTGACTGTCGCAGCCATGGGTGTGACCCAAACCCGAACCCGAACCCTAACCCTAACCCTAACCCTAACCCCTTAACCCTAACCCTAACCCTGCCTGTAGGAACCACGCTCACGGCCGAGGCTGTGTTCATACAGTCAGGTTCTCTGTGCTGTTGGCCGGTTCTCCGAGTCGCCGCTATGATCTTTGTTTTTTGCCTCTCTCTCTCTGACAGTAAGCTAAACTATCAAAAAAGGTAAAACTGTCATAAGCCTGTAGCTGGGGGCGGAAATTCATTTTTGGTTTAATTTCAGAGATATTGATCCACATGCGGTTTATTGCCGTGTAACATCCATAATCAGAGCAACACTCTGGCAGGGGAGACAAACTCTGAGGTCAGTGGGAGTGGGGTGGGGAGGGAGGTCCATATCTCACATTTGTGCATCTGCACTGTTTTCTTCTGATTGATCTTGCCTCAGACTATCAAGATTTGTTCCTACTGACTTCTAACAAACAGAAATAATATCCAAAAAGTCAGGTGCAGTCATCAGTATCACAGGTTAACATCATACAACCTGAATAATACCGATGATTGCATTTGAATGCTGCCTTGCAGCTGCTCGCTCCAGAGCAGGAACCAAATGGGTGTCGTTCTACTTTAAGATGCAGACAGCTGGACAGCTGTGCAGTCTTGGGATGACTTGCGGCAACAGGGAGCTATGCTTTGCGTGCGGTGACGTTAAGCAATCTGTCACTTTGTCCCCAGGACTCAGGAGCTTATCAGTAGTGAGGAGAGAAAGCGTAGCGCTTCATCAGAGCTGGCAGGGAGCCAGTGCGCCAAGGAGAGGTGCTGCCGAGCGGAGACGAGGGCAGTGGCGTCGTGTCTGAAGGTTGGGGTGCCGAGTGCTGCCCCGCCCTCAATACCAACGGCCATGGTTTTGAAGCAAGGGCGATTAGCCATTCATCCGAAAAACTGACCTGAGAGGGACGTCATGGAAGCCACATGAATTCCAACGACACTACTACCTGAAAAACATCAATAATCACAGTGAGAGTCATGCACCGCATGATGACATTTTGGTCAACAGCAGATCGTATGTGCGACGGTGGTTCCATAAGATTGCAACTGAGCTTAAAAATTTCTATCAGCTAGTGATGTCATAGCGCAGCTAATTACTCCAAGACATGTTTGTGGTGATGCTGGTGTAAACAAACCCACTGCGCTGCCATTCATATAAAAGTATAGCACATATAATTTAAGTACAGTATGTAATACTTGATAATGGTACATTATGTTACTGGTTTATGTATTTACTATACTGTACTTTTTAGCATTATTTTAGAGCAGGGGTGGCCAATCTTATCCAGAGGGGGCTGTTATGTACATTGTTTTTTGCTGCAGCTCCGTACTACTATTATTATTATACAATTATTACTAATTAGAGGACTGATTGGCTGAAGAGTCCTCACATCTCGATTTGAACAGCCGACCATAAGGTTATCCCAAAAACATGCATACACACTCTGCAGTCCCGCAAACGTGAGCAGGAAGACCGTCCAGGTAGGCTCAGACGACACAGGGGTGTGGCTGAATAGCGTTAGATTTACCTGGCTGCAAATGATTAGTGGGTGTTTGGCTTAGAAAAGTGCCTGTTTTCTCCTACAGATGCCACGAACCACTGAGAAACATCATCAGGTCCAATCTGCCCTTGAAATGATGCACGGCAGATATGGCAGGGTGCCCCCTATTATACGAATCGCTGGAGTGAGACTGGTTGTGTCTCCCCGCTTGGAGACGCAGTCATTATTAATGTATCCAAGGTACACCCTGTCCCTCAGGGAACTGCTCTACTCAAGAGGGCAAATGGAAGGAGAGCCACTCTCAACCACCCCCACCACTAGGGGGCAGCTGCTGAAGAATCAGTGGCTCACACTTTCTGAACTGCCTGATACTGCTCTTCTCCTGAAGTTCTGTGATATATATAAACAATTGCCTGAACAAAGGATGTCTCTGTTCTTTTCATTCTCAGACCTTATTACACAGAATAACTGCAGACCCCTGCGCCTCTCTGTCAACATTTCTATGTCTGAAAGCTGGTACCCAGGCCCTCACTCCTGTCTGTACTCTCTGACTTTCCTCCTCTTCCTTTCTGCACAACCTACCATCAGCTCTCACCCCCACCTCCAGTTCTGTAGTGCCATCTTGAGTGACCACTCAGGACAATGTGCTTTTCCAGCCCTTTCTCCAGACGGCTGTTGGATGTCCTCCTTTTTCCCCCTTTTTCTGCCTTTTCCCTTGCCTCCTTTTCAGAGTTATGCCAGTGGTCGCCCTGCTGCAGGGGTCTCAAATTCCAGTCCTGGAGGGTCAGAGTCCTCTGTAGCTTAGGTCATTCCCTGATTCACCACAAATGATTCAGCTGTGTGGAAATTAGCACAAGGAGTTGCAAGGAGTTGAATCAGGTGTGTTAAATGAGGGGAAACCCAAAAATGTGCAGGGCTCCGGCCCTCCAGGACTGGAACGTGACACCCCTGCACTAGTGCCATCTCCCTGGATCACAAGCACCACCATTGATATTTTTTGGAAAACAATAAAAAGGTGCATAGTTTGATACAGACCTTTATAGTTTCAGTTTAAAACAAGATTACAGTAACATTATATGTATTATCAGTACCGATCGACCCCCCCCCCAGCTAGGAGTGTGCGGAGAGGTGCACACCAGCCGAGACCAAGTGAAATGGGGCAGGGAAGCCTGCCAATGACTTTACGTCGGCTCTGACCCGCACTGTGCATTATACAGCCTTTGTAGACAGTTACTTGTCCATTATATCTTGTGAAAAGGAGGCGGAAAGACTGACACTGCTGGACACTGCCAGTGAAGGTTAATGTGACAGTGACAGTAACAAGGCTGGGAGCAGTGAACCTGACTATTTGGGAATTAATAATGTGGATCTGATCTTTGACACAGTCCAGTTACTTTATTGCAGCTGAGGTTAATACATATTTAACTATTTCACACTTCTCCAGCTCTAACATAAACGTACTGACCTCACAAAGCAGCCAAGCAGTTCAGTAACCGTAAAAACATCAAGCATAAACTCTCTGTTCCAGGGGTTTATGCTTGATGTTGTTGGTTTCCAGTTGGTGAATGACTTTGTGTAAGGTACCCATACAAAGAAGCATTATAAGCGAGCCATTGTGGCTACTAAAAGTTATTGCCATTAGTAGGATCTAATTGCTGTTGCTATCTAACAATATGATGCTCATTGACACTGAATATGCAGCTTAGTAGGTCGTTAGTAGGGCACACAAGGAATTGCAGACCACCTGTTAACTTAGTAAGCTCATCTTTGTTTATAATCTAAATTTGGGATATTTACTTAATTACACGGTGGACGTGTAATGCCTAATTACAACTTTACGTCGGTTTCATCCGTTAATCCTATACATTTACGGAGAATCTCGTCAATATCAATGGCTTCAACGGAAAGACCATACTAGATGCTTAATAAGAAATACTTTTCCTATAACGGCAATGTTCATATTTGGCCACTATGTGGCGACAGGTTAACATAAAGCTGTAATAACCTTTTATAATATCTTTTTTTATTAATTCCGTTTTTTCTCGCCATTCAACAAGCTTCACAGTGTATTGTATGAAAAACAACTGCTTAAGCACAAGTATCATTAGATTGAAATTATACTTGAGATTAAGTAATTTTAATTAGATTAGACTGGAAAATTACCTATGAGAAATTTTTTATCTTAGTATGTTGCGATCTTGTGGCCAAAATACTATTTACTAATTATTTTCTTCTATTAGTCCAGTATTTATGTTCGCAACATCCAACCTTTAAATAAAGAGCTGAATGTTTGGCTAAACAAGGAATTACTTTAAAAACAGGTCTGTAAAACACAGGGAAAATAAGCTTATATTCTGGCATGCTTCTACCTTGTGGCCAAAAGTGGGAACTGCACTTTATGAAGAAAAAAAATATGGGTAACGACAACATTTATGTTTTGACACGAGGTGGCGACATACTAATATAAAATCCAGTTAGGGGACCTGCCAAAACAAATATTTCCCGCAGTTTATTAACCTGGTTTAAATTAATATGGATTCTGCCAATGAAATCTGAAGAGCGCTGGTTTTGTGCATTGTAAATTCTATTGTATATTGCATCGAGAGCACATTTAGCATGTTTCATATGTTTGTCGCATAACTGGTACTGCTGAAAAAATATGTTTATTCCTTTTAAGGGTAGCAAGACAGTTAACGTAAGAGTTCAACATAAGCATATATATTGTGTTGGTAAACTGAACGCAACCATTTTTAAGGTAGACTTTTGTGTGTGACTCATCATGTTAGGACTGTAAGTTCATGTACACAGCATCCCTGCGTCAGGGTCAGCTCCCGCCTGTCCCAGTCCTATGTGCTTTAGTTCTATTTGGTCATCCTGGTCCCTCCTCCGTCTTGTAGCCCCCTAGCCCTAGTGTGTCTTCCTGTTTGCCTGGCTGCTAAGTAGCTCAATGGGTTAAACATGTAGGTTGGAGGCTGTACCCTCCCAATTTAAGGTTCAAGGCAGGTTGGAGGACAGAGTGATTGGTTATTTAACATTTTTTGGTTTTGGTTTCCTAGTGTCTGTTATGATTTGTGCCCCTGTTTTGTTTTTCTCTTGTTTGTGTCTTGTTTTATTATGTTCTATGTACACTTCTGTTCCCTGTCTTTTTTAGTGTTGTTAGCCTTAAATATCCGTTAATGTTTCCCAATTCTAGTGCTTGTTAATTGTAATCCATTGCACCTGTTTCTTCTTGAACTGAGTCCAGTTGATTGGTTAAGTTGATTATGATTTGTCACCTGTCCCTTGTTTGCCTTGATTCTCTATGTCTATTTAAGTGCCTGCCCCACAGGTGGAGGTGAACCCCTCCCTGGACATGGCCGAGTCAGACTTCATGTCTATGTCATTGTGTCTATGTTACTGTCTGTCTGTAGATGTACTGTTCGTTATCATGCTGCTTAATGCCTAGTCCTGTTCCCAGTGATTGCTCAGTTCACCGGTGTATTTACGCTGTGGTTTCTTTTGAGTTTTAGTCTGACCCTTCCTGGTCCCTTTATTTTCTGTTTGAGTTCTGTTCAGTTTGATTAATAAACCCCTTTGTCTCAGACATCTCCATGGATCGTTACCTTCTTTCTGCCTGCGCCATGCCACGCTGTGACCCCCCCTGGTGCAAATTCTGTGGCTGGCTGAGTACAATTACTATTGTCGCCTTGAGCAAGGCCCTTAACCTGAACAACTGTTCCAGGGGACTGGATTAATGGGCAACTACACTTTGAGACCAAGCTTTTCTCTCACCTATATATGTCTGTATCATGGAGAGCAAGAAGGAATATATGAAAACTGGAGAACCTTTATAGTATGTATGGGAGAGGGTGATGTCTGGCTCAGTGAGTCAGTACACTGTTCCTGTGATTGTAAGTTTGCTGGTTCAAATCCCAGGGTCAGCAGAATGATTTCAATGTTAGGCTCTTGAGCAAAGCCCTGAACCTTCAATTGCTCCAGGGACTGTCTGACTGCTTTCTCAAAAAATGTATGTTGCTTTGGATGAAAGAATCTGCTAAATAATATGTAAATATACTCATGCAAATTCTTATTTCGATGTGCATAATGAGGCAGCGGCTCTTGAACATTTTTTTTAACGCACACACATTCCACTTCCTGAATGATTATGCTAAGGTGAAAGCGTGGCTGGGTCCAGGTCAAATCAGGTCTGTCACTCCTGCAGAGTTGAATCCACAGGTGGTGGTGGTGAGGCGGGGGGGTTACACTCGTAAACAAGAGGCAACTCTGGGAAGCCACAGGCATTATTTGTTCATTGACCAGCATGGCTGCCTACATGAGGTGTGAGGAGTGTTTCCTGACCCAGGGGGGCATTCTCTGTTTGTTCAGTGAGAGCAGCAGTCACACCATGGGTCCATTCTGTTTTCTTATAAACTACATTCCTTCATGGGGTGGGGGGGGCAAAGTAATGGTATGAACAAGCAACACTACAGATGTCAGACTTTCAGTGGTCACCTGAGCCCTCATTTTGACCCGAGACACATATAGAGAGCACATGTTTGTACGGTGAAGCTCCTTTTAGAATTCAGGTGCCTTTCCAAAACGGTCCATTCCGGGAAAGCAACAAGGAAGAGTTGTGTCATGTGCTGCATACGGTACTGCGGTGATGCTAATTCAGATCAACATCAACACATGTCGTGGTAAAGATAGGCTGCTGGGACGGCCGCCCGCGCTCCTGTCCCTGTCTCACCACAGCGTTCAAACAAGAAGACAAAGGAGAGCAAGACAGTGACAACAAGGCATTTCCACTCATTTAGACATTTATTTAAATTCTTCTGTCATAATCACATAAAACATCAAGGTGTTTAAAATGGCATCAGTAGATATGTTGAGATCATGGCGTTAATTAAAACAAACATATGCAATATTTCACCAGTACATTAACTGTATACAAATGAATTATATCTGACATTGACACGCTCTGCTAGTTACAAATAAGACGATAGAACACAAAATAAACAGGTAGTGATTGCTGTCAGTAAGCTTATATTAATCTGAATGAGCCATTCTGGGCTGGGGATTAAATCAAGCGCATAGAATCAATGCTGGACAGGTTGTGTGGGACTATTTGGGCACTTTACTAACTACTAAAATGCAAAGCTGTCGTTTCCAATTAAGAAATCGAGATGGAAGCTACACCAGGCCCTGGTTATGCTGAGCTTTTCGGCTTCACAGTAAAGAGACGACTTCACAACGCCAGCACTCGGGCTGAGCAGTACTGAGGGCCTCCACCAGTCTGAAGATGGGCTGCAGTCCAACTCGCACTGAGGCGCTGCTGATACCCAGAGTCACCTGAGACCGTGTCCCCTCTTTCAGGTCTGCTGTTGGATGGACTAGTGGGGACACAATGAGATGAGGGCTACGGACAGCACCCGCTCATAAACGACAAGCCTCACGCGAGCACGCCTGACACAAACCCACCCAAATACGGCTGCCCCAGTCTGGCCAAACTCCGAGCTGAGGTGAATGTCCCCTGAAGGACATCAAAGGTGAGATTTGCTCAAGTAGCTGCTGAAGAAAATACTAATTAGACCTGAGAACTACTGCGGTACACAATGAAATAAGGCCTGACGAGAGTCGTGTATACACACACAACAGGGCCACTCCAGTGGCCACGAACGTACAGTTGTAAACATGGATGCTCATCTGTCTGTCTGTCTGTCTGTCTATCAGTACACCGCTCTGGCAGTCTGATGCTATTTGGTCTTGGTGGATCCGACTCTGTCCCGGGATACTTGAGCTCAGCCTGATCGGTCTGCCAAACCCATTCATTACATTATGAACTCGAGGGAAGGCCACATATTCCATGCAGAGTTTCCACAGCTGCGGGATGGTCTAAGACACCACTGTGAGGGAAGTCCATTGTTCAAGCTTTTAAATGAAAAACACGCACAACATTTTTAACATGAAGATGTAAAATAAACAAGCGGAAATGAACAGCGCAGGAGTGGGGTGTGGGTTTAGCTTAACATAGGGCCACTTGAGACAGACACAGCAGACTTAATCTGCCTCTGATATGTGTCCAGTGCCTTTATGACATTTCAGATAAGCTTAATGTGATATCAAGGTCTGAATTACGTGTAGATTTTATTTCTCTTAATAGTTTTTCAGTTTCATTAGACACACAGAGGTCCAACCACCCGTGAGCTTGCATGAGTGCACTCACTAAAGTCTAATCGTAAACAAAAATAAACCAACAGCAGACACTACATTGTGTCAGTCGACTGATTTTTTTTTCCCCCCACAGAAGCAGTAATATATTGCCAGAAAAAGATGAGTCCCTCTAGTCAGTATGTGTGATAACTAATAAAATTAGACTGGCACTGCACAGTTACATTTTAAGCAATATGATCACAAGAGATCTTTGTCGATGTTCAGATGTCATTGTTACTGTCTCCTGGGGCACAACTCTTACAAAAATGTCTAGAATAATGAATTTCAACAGATAAAGTGCATCTTTAATGAACATAATCTAAACTCCTATGACAGTAACCTGAAGACATGGTTAGGTTAGAACCCTAAACACAGTAAGGTGTACGACAGCACACATGTAATGTTATGGTCTGGCCCAGCCTGTAGTCACAGAGACACTGAGCTGCTCATTGAAAAATGCCACCTAATAGGTGGTGTATGGCCACAAATTTTCCCCAATAGCATCCATCCCTCTGAGTCAGAGCCTTAAGACCCCAGCATTACAGCTACCAATGACAGGTCTACCCGGTGCCTAAGGCTGCTTATGACAGAAATGCATACAGCCATACTTCCTCGATATGATTCTCATCTGCTTTGATCTATGTGTTGGACCTTTCACTAAAAATCCCATTGTATGAAGTAAGAAAGTAGTTGCTATGGTGACACCTCCCTGCCCCCTCCACCCGCCATCTACTCAATGTGTCCCACCAATAAAGGTACCCTGACTCATGAGACTGGACTCCCAGTGAGTGGAAACGGTGGAGTCAGGCCCCCGAACTGGACAGGTGGCGTTGTCTGTCTGCCCCCTCAGTTCTGTGTGTCCTGGGACCTACATCATGTGAACCCCAACCCCCCCTCCCTACCCCCCTGCTAGGCTGTGCTCATACTGCATTTAACATTCCAGGCCTGAGCACGCTTTCGTCATCACTGTGTGACTTTTTGCATTGAAGAA
>JAAGVU020000061.1:12746363-12789596 GCA_011763525.2 Mormyrus iriodes
TGTAGCCTCTCTGCTGCTAGGTCAGTATCAGCTACACCACCCATCTTGGTGTCGTCTGCAAATTTAACCAGTTTACTGTATATATTGGTGTCAATATCATTAATGAGTTTGATGTATATGGCATGTGGTGTCAGTCTCTTATACATATTTTAATTATTTTAATTTAACATCACGTAATGTGTACAGGCATATAATATGTTGACATATTTTTCATGTTTCTGAAGGCTGCAATTTCGAAATACGTCTGCCCCCACTTCAAACCCCCTACCACACAGTTCTCACTTGTGTTCCCCCTGCAATTCCTTTGCACCCCAGCAAGGGGGCGCACCCCAAAATTTGAATACCTCTAAAGTGGGAGTGAGGTGACTGCACATTGAATGGGTTCAGCCACCAGGGCAGCGACACTCACTCTCGGTGCAGCTGACACCGGCGGCCTTCACCCCGCCCCCTCGGGGGCAGTGCACATGCTGGTTCCGCCGGCAGTGCTGGATGGACAGCTCCGTTCCCACGCAGTGGGTCCCGCTTAGCAGCACCTCGCTGGCACCCGGATCGCCAGGCCAGTACCAGGTCTCCTGCAGGCAGCAGCGGACCGGATCAGCAGGGCAAATCAGCTGCAGATGCCTGTTTACTTACCCCGTAACCATGGAGCCCTTGTGTTCAGTTTATTTTCTGTTCTAAGGGTAGAACAGACTAGATGTGTTCAAGGCACCCTCCCCAGCCCTTATCAGTGCCCCGCGGCACTCGGAGGAGAACAAGGGCTTCCTCAGGCCCTTCCTCGCAAATGCCCTAACTACACCCTCACTACGCCCTTAATAGCTCAGTGCGTCAGAGTGCTGCTAAAGAGACCATTTCTGTGATTTACAGTAAAATGTTTTTGCTGGTGTCTGTTTTTAGAAAAGAGTCAATGTTAAAATGGCCCCAAACTGGTTTCCTTTGATGTAGCTCCACTTTCGCCCACTGCACATTATAGCCTAACAGCATGACTGCTGCTATGCCCCCTCCTGCATGCCCCGCCCTAACTTCAGTTCATCATTTATTTACGTTTCATTTTCCTTCCTGGCGCTTTTGGACGATTATGAGCAGAACTGAAAGCAAACCAAGAGGACCAAAACCATGCAGAGACTCTTGGCCGAAATCCGCCATCTCACGTCCCTCACATGCTCGGTGTGCCACGGCGCCCCCTCCTGGTGATCACGCTCACCTCATGGGCCTGGGAGGCGAACCCGTATCCCAGCTGCCGGCACACCACCATGGCCTCATTGATGCCCCAGTTCTCGCTGCACACAGCCCCCCAGCGCTTGCGGCCACCCACGGACATCAGCACCTCCACACGGCCCTCGCCTTCCACCCGGCCTCCTGCCAACCTCACCTGGGGTCGCAGGCAGAGTCAGGAAATAAACAGAGGCTGAAATAGTGGCCCTGCTATGGGAGTGCTCCCCCTGATGGTAAGGAGGATAGGCCTCACCGTTTTCTCCAGCCCAGTCTTTGGCACGTTGCAGCGGACGGAAGAGTCCTGGCTATGCTTGCAGGTCCGGGGAGGCACCTCCTGGAAGTGGCAATCACTGATGGAGCCCTCAGCACCAGAGCACTGTACCGAGTTCATGTGGATGGGGCCGGTACCTGTGGATGGGAGCCATATTAGCTGGGTTAGCCAGATTAGCCGGGTTAGCTGGGTTAGCTGTGTGGCTCTGTAATAGGAAGAGCTTGCTAGGCCACAGTAACGCCGCAGCTGAAGCCGCACCCGTGTGTGAGCATACAGAATGTTCCTGTCCCATCAGAAACACCCCCTGCCAGAGCAGCATGCCCACCCTACTCCAGCTCGGCCGATGCCGGGAAGGGCTTTCATTTCGTTACAGACCATTACCCGCATTCTCTGCTCTCTGCAAAGCAGAGGCGTGAAGTGAGGACGGCCCCACACGATCTGGCGTGACCGCAGGGGACGGGTGAAAGTGAATGTGACATCCAGGGGCCCAGGGCCAGTTCGGTTTAGATGTATGAGAATCTTTAAACCAGTACTGAAAACCTACAGGAGCGATAAGGCCGAGTTCCTGCAAACTAAAGTGAATGTCTGTTTATGCTTCTGAGGAAACCGGGTCATTGTGCAGGCAGATTCCCCCGAACTGCAGTGGCCACTAGTGGCCAGATAAACACAACGCATTGAAACCCAAATGTACATGTCAAATAGTAAATTTCATATAGAGAACAAAGCCCCAGGAGGTGGCATATATGAGACAGTCTCTGTGATTTCCATATCTAACCGTACCACCAAAAATTCTAGCAATTTTGTTTTCACTCCTCCAAAGTACTGCTGAGCATCTCGTGCCTGAGGTCCAGCAAAAATGTGGCGAAGATGGCCGACTCCAGGGATTAGAGTTAGAGGATACCACAGCCAGCAAGCTGACTCATGTACTGAAATCAGAAATAACCACAACAATGGAGGGCCTGCAGCAAACCCCAGTCCACATCCCATCCCCACTCCAATTTACAAGCACGAGGAACAGGGCAGTGGCTGTTCCCGGAAAAAGAGGCCCATCCCACAGATTGCAGTGACTGCATGGCATCCATCCCAGGATGCTTGAGGCACACTGAACACACTCACCGCTGCTCCTGCAGAATGGCACAGACGTGATTATGCTATGTAAATATATACGTGTTCTACATGAAGGCCAGTAGGAATGGCCAGTTCATACTGGTTCATTTAACAAAGCCCATTTGGTGAAGCACACTTCATCAATACTCACGTTTGCCATTAGGGCCCAGCTACGCACCATTAACAGCAAATACTCTAGGAAGCAGAGCCCGGCTGTCAGATGGAGCAAAGGAAAATTAAAACACAAAGCACCCCATCAGGGGTTGGGCCGATCGTTAAACCAGTACCACCCGAGCAGGATGGCCAAGGGGGATGTACGTCAGCCTGCTTACTTTTCATGGGTGCCATGCTCATGCAAACAGGCACGAGAGTAGACTAGATCCCCAAAGGAAGTATGGAGCTCAGTGTTATTCTATTTCCTGTGATTTCTGAGTAAACACGTCCCTTTAATGTTTTTTGCTCAGCGGGAACCCTACTAGCTGTCATGGTCATGGCACCTACCCGTTTCTGACTGGGCCAAAGAAGGTCAAATTGCGAGGGCAGAAACAGCGGCAGGGATGTGACATGCTACATTAGAGGGAGGAGCCTTTTCTATTCCTGTGTGCTGCCCTACAGTAGCATAAGAATTCTGGGTTAGCGGGCTAAACCATCTCCAGTGTAGGTTAGCGCTCGCTTTACTACATGGAAGGTTAACAAAGCCTTCACATACATTTTGACATGAACAAACCATGTATTAGAATCTGAGCAAGAAGGATAAATGACAACAGACCAAATATCTTCTCATGGATAATAACTACAAATGAGAGTCTGTCTCATAGTTGGTGTAACTTGATGTGCTGAGTTTGGCCTGCTGAAGCACCTTCCTGGCAGACAGAACTTTGTTTTTATCCAAGTCAGTTTAAAAGAAAAGGCTGAACAGGATTAGTTCACTTTGAGCCCGTTTACACTCCAGTGCCAAGTATGAATCCATCATATCTCCTCCGAAAATCTCAAGCCACACACAGGCTGCTTGCATGAAGCCCCTTTAATGTGAGACTAACCAACACGACTGCCTTTTCCTGCAAGAAAGTAAAGAACAGCATGTTGTCATCCTGCGACTGCCGCAGCTGTAGCGCTCAGACGGGGGGTGGGGGGTTCCTAACGACACTCATCATTCATTGGCTGACTGTCAGCGGCGGACCCTGGGCACTGACATGTCTGAGGATCCGTGTGTTTCGGGACCTTTGAACTCAGCACAGAAGCAGATCTGTCGGCGCCGATCTGAGAGATTCTGCAAGTGCTTCAACGCACCAGCTGAACGGGTACCTCCCCGCCCTCCTCCCCCAAGCGGCGTCGCCATGTGAACCGCATCACAGTCAACAACGACTCATCAAAGACCCTGAGGATGTGCGTCAGTGCAAGAAGCCTCCAGTACAGAGGTCCAAGCCCTTGGCCTATTCAGCGGCATAGTGGCATGGAGTCCCAAGATAAGCACAGACCAAGAAGAACTCCTGAGCAGCCTGGAATCTCAAACAAACTCCCAGTGCACAGCTGACTGGCAGACACACACACACACACACACACACACACACACACACACACACACACACTAGGGTCACCTTCATTGGCCAGGGAGACAAACTACTTATATGTGTCGCAATTTTACCATTGTGCCAAATGAGAATGAAGGTAAAAATGGAGGGGAATTCTACAGCAGAGGTAATCCATTACCAACCCATTAAGCAGTATAATTGAACTGATGGTATTTCAAGCAAAAGTCAGCCCTTTTCAGATTTTAGCCAGATTCCATTGTAATTCCATTACTGTCACCGTAGAACTTGCCAAGGGAGCAAACAAGGCCTACTGGGGCCAGACTAAGGCTAAGCGAAGCTAAGCAAGGTCAGACCAAGGCCAAATGAAGCTGAAGAAAGAATAAATCATGGCCAGCCTGACTGGATTTGTTTGTCAACTGCTAGCACGAAGCTGACCAGGCACCCCCTGTTAAATGATGACATGGTTAATCTAGTTATCATGATCAGCTCCAAACTCACAGCACTGTAACCATGTGCAGTTAAATCACAACATAAACAGGCAAATAAATGAATGAGAAACCAAGTGCATGGCTGGGAGAGGCAGCCTTGACCTGAGAGTCCCAAATAGCCAGCTCTCTGGACTGACCTCAGCAAGAAGCTAAGCATCATTAACTGGCATCATATCCGGCCGAGCCTATGATCATGCAGGACATTTTTTACTTCACATCTCTCACACACATAAATGATGGCATACGTGTTCTATATACTTATTTAATCTGCACTCAATGTTTATAGAGAGGAAATCCTGCAAGCACTGACAGCCTCCCCTGGAGCATATGTCAAACTGAGCTTTAACCAATCATGGTCCAGATGATTCCTGATAGGGGGACATATTTTGCATAGGCCACTGCTCACCTTGACCCATGTGCGCCCCCCGGAGGGCCTCGCGGGCCGTGCCGAAGCCCAGCTCCCTGCACACCACACTGGCTGCTGTCAGGTCCCACTGATGGTCGCACACCGTCCCCCACTTCCCTTCCTTCAGAACCTCCACACGGCCTTCACCCAGGCGGGGCCCCGCCTTCAGCCGCACAATTGGCTGGTCAGGCAGAGTGACACCATAGAGAATGCATCAACCATTGCTCCATCTACTGCTCATTTGCATAGTGGCCCACCAATCAAACAACCCCAGCTTATTTAAACCATAGAGGTGACTCACCTTCTTGGGGTGTGGTGCCTGAGGTTGGCCGGATGACATACGCACAAACTGGGGCCCGGGGACACACTGCACAATGGCGTGGCGCCCCCCAGGGCAAGGTGCGGGGCTACGTGGGATGGACAGCTGGGCACGGCACTGGGACAGGTTACTCTCGGTGCCCAGGCAGTGCACCTTCTCCACCCAGAAGCCCTTCTTTCTGGCCATGATGCTCAGCCTGTAGGGGGAGCCAGAGGTGAGAGCGGCCTGGCCGGTGACGTCACTTTAATGCATCTTTGAAAAGGATTTAAGAGTCTCACCTGGAGGACGAGTCGGCAATCTTTAAATCCCATATTTTTCTGTTGGAAAGAAGAGCAGGGGTTAAGCTGGGTACTGGCCTGTTTCCTGTGGAACTAGCTCCCTCTGCACATGCGAGATGCTGAGACGTGCAGGGATGCCACTGGTATCCCCAGTGTGTGCAAATGGCACTGCGAGCTCCCAGTCAATACAGCAATTAATAAATATGTCAGGTAGTGATGGACAAAAATGACGCTTCATGAACCATTTGGTTTATTTCTTGACTCCACTAGATGGTGCTCTTGGTTTGCTTCTGGGCATGCTTTGTGCCCCTTTTTGAACAGAGAGCACCATCTAGTGGACTCAAAAAATACAGCAAATGGTTCACAAAGCAGCATTTTGTCTATCAGTAATGTCAGGGAGGCTTGTGTGTTACCCGTACGGCGTATGTGATTGGCCCAGCATTTTCGACCAGTTTGCTACCACCAATAACCTGATTAATTAAAGTTAAAGTAGAACACACACAGATCTAGAGGCAAGACAACGAGAACGAGACACACATCAAGCAGCAGGTCACAGCTGATGAAGGGGCAGCAGTGAGGAGTGCCCTCATATGGGAGGGGTGAGTAACAGACACAAAGATGCAGGGCTTTACATCACACTCCATGTGGCTCTGAATGAGACACACACACACGACCCCACGCCCATCACGTTCACTGCTAACTTGGGGCACATGATGTACATGCTGATCAGATGATGCTGACCACTGCTGGACAGTGACTTTTACACTGATGGTCCTGGGGGCTGCTTTTTCACAGCAATTTGTCCAAGAGAACAGGAGGAAACAGATGCATGTCTATCTCCCATTCAATGCATCAGTTGTGTCTGACATGCTAGGAAGGTTAGGGACTATGTGTGAAAACTGCATGCTAGGTACTGTGTGAAAACTGCAAGATAGAGGTAAGCTGAATATGACATGTTACGGACTGTCTGAAAAAGTTACGCTAGGGACTGTCTAAAAACTGCATGGTTGGGACACTCTCAAAATGGCAGACTAGGGAATGTCACACAGGTGTGTAAGGGACCATCTCAAATTGGGCCGTCACAAAACGGAATCCAATGCACAGCTTCAAAATGTACAGGGGCTCATTCTCACCACAGGGAGAGTGTCTATGAGGTTGCGGTTGGATGGGACAAGATCATGCTGCATTTAGCTCGGTTCCTACAGCGACTTTATTTATGTGCCCAAAATTACCCGCTTGCATCTGTAATGTGGTTCTCTGGGAACATGCTGCTGCACAGAGTAGACACAGAAGAATGCTTAATCACAGAAGTCTTCTAAGCTAAGAAAACACTACATCAAAAAAAACACTATGTCAAGCTGACATCTAAAACAATGCATATTTTTCCCCACTAAAAATCTGAAACAAACTGTAAGCAGTAAAAAGTCATTGCTTCCATCCAGATACAGAGTTGCCCAAGACTAAATTATCTCAGCTTAAAAATAAAGATTAATAATGAGCTGATAATTGAGACTGACGGTCCAATCATGTGAAGAACGTCCACCGTGATGCTATAAGCCCAGACACAGGACTCAGTGCAGAACTTGCAAGCTGATTAGGAACAGGTGTGCACTATTCAAGTGCACATGTGGCATGTTCAGTGGTGTTTATCCAGCAGTACAGACATGCGGTGAAATGGAATTACTGAGAAGCTGGTTTGAAAATGCACGTTTCTGACTCGTCCTAGGCTATACACAAATGCTGCAAAAACACTCCGGCTGCCACCCCTCCACACGCCAGGCTGCAATCAGCCACGGGGCACCACCCCAGCATGCGCCCCGGCCCCCCCCCGCAATTACCACAGACTCAGACAAGCTCTTGGGAGAGTGAGCCCACTTGCCTCACAGGTGAGGAGACATGCCCCTCAGTTGAAAATATGAGAAAGATATTCAGTCTTCCTTCCTCAATGTACACAGCAATTGGGATCTGACCGGCTTCAGATACTGTCAAACTGCATGATTTCAGAACTGAGACGGGACCATGCCGAATTCGTTACGTATAAGGGGAAGTACTTCCCGAGCAGACCACAGAGCCACATGTCTCCTCCCAGGAAACAACCTATAGCTCTTCCACCACTGGCATTATAGCATTTGTAGCATGTGGTTATGAGTTCCCAGGGTGACACCAAGTTGACCCTGTCTCCCTACGGTCTCGTACAACTGGCTGGGATTTCGGGGAGGGGGGGGTGGAGGGGTGGTGCAGTTGCTTTCTTCGACTAAAACCCTTTAATTAGCTAAAGGCTAGTAAGCCCAAGACATCTCATGGCTGACACCAACCTTCCCCATGCCCAGAGGCCAGAAAAACACTGCTTCACTTCCTGCCGTATTTGGGAAAATGAGGGAAAAACCTCAACCTGTGGCGCTCAGACAGAAAACGGTTCCAGTCACAGCTAAAAAACATGACCGAAGGCTTTTACGAAGCTGCGTTCCAAAACATACAAATAAATTAGAGACGAGATAATTGACGAACGCTTAAACCTAAAAGAGGACCTACAAAAGCAGAGGAATTATGCCCTGCAAAAAGTTACATCAGCAAGATGGTAATTAAACAAAAATGTGGTTGAAATCCTCAGATCTGCAGCGGTGCCAAAGGGAGGAGTGGCTGACACAGCAGGCGGGATATGGCCGTGACTGAACGCAGCTCACACACAGCTAGACCCCAGGGAAGCTCAGCCTTTCCCAAGCAGCAATTACGGCCCTGATAGCGGGGGGGTGGGGCAGTGACGGGGACCAAGCCGGGGACCCGCACTGGGTGGAGCAGGGACAGGCAGATGGGGCATTGTCACCATGACAACCATCACGTGAGACAAAACCTTTTCACACTTTTAACACCTTTTGCCATTCTACAACTGAAAGCTCTCTGTTCACACTTACAATCCAAGACCATTTACTGCAAGGGTCTCAAACTCCACTCCTAGAGGGTCGGAGCCCTATACAGTTCTGGGTTTCCCGTCATTTAACACCCCTGATTCAACTTCTTCTGCTAATTATCACATAGCTTTTGAGCTGAATCATTTGTGGTGGAACAAAGAAAGGACTGAGCTACACAGGGCCCCGGCACCCCAGAACTGGGGTTTGATACCCTGATCTAAGCTACACAGGGCTCTGCCCACAAGGACTGGGGTCTGACACCCCTGATCTAAGCTACACAGGGCTCTGCCCACCAGGACTGGGGTTTGATACCCTGATCTAAGTTACACAGGGTTCCAGCCCTCCAGGACTGGGGTTTGACACCCCTGATCTAAGTTACACAGGGCCCCGGCCCCCCAGGACTGGGGTTTGACACCCTGATGTAAGCTACACTGGGTTCCAGCCCTCCAGGACCGGGGTATGACACCATTCAGCTAAGCTACACAGGGCTCCTGCCTCCAGGACTGGGGTTTGACACCCCTGATCTAAGTTACACTGGGTTCCAGCTGTCCAGGACTGGGGTTTGACTCCATTCAGCTAAGCTACACAGGGCTCCGGCCTCCAGGACTGGGGTTTGACACATATGATTAACTGGCTTCGCCATCCCTGTGACGAGTCCCTGTAGCCACACCGACCGTCGACGTGCAGTAATTAGCCTGCCCTCTGCCACATTACTGTCCGCAAACTGCAGGCTCCTCAGTCCCTCTCTGGGACTTGGCCAGGTTAGATTCCATTCACAAAAGAGCTAAAATCAGTCCGTACATAACATTGCAGGGCCTTCCAGCACCTGTGGTCTGAGGCAGACACAGAGACAGAGACATAGCCAGCGGGCGGCTAATGAAACTAGCACAAGCTAACCATTCACTAATGGGTACAGATATCCAGGCTGACAATCAGACATTAGGGTGAAGCTGTCGACACACTGAAAATCTAAGGAAATCACACTGAAAATCTATCAGTCAGGAAAAAAAAATTAAACAGACAAAAGCTTAACGCAGAACTCAACGGGTACAGTTAAATGCAGAGCGGCATTTGTGGTCAGGACTATGCAGCGCAGGTACAAGACAGACGGACAGGCAGAGAGTTTAGTGAGGCATGCAGCTTGACGTCCGCTGGTTACTGATGAAGGGTTACGGAGGATTGCCTACTTATTACAGCAACTGGGGAAATATAAATATAAAAATTATATGAAACATGAGCTGCGCACAGTGCTGTGACAGAGGGTGGGCAGCAGATCTTAAAATGGCTGTTTTCCTATTTGGATACTTTCACCCAAAAAAGTTAAATCAACAACTGGAGGGAATTTAGGGCTGCTGAGGGAAGATGACTTCATGTGTGGGGAAGCTGAACAACGGTGCTCTGAATAGCTGGCGGATGACTAGGGAAAGCACAGGGCAGGCCCAGCCTTCCCCTGAGATGAGGTACTGGGGAAAGGAGGATGGTATCAGGTGCCAGTTTGGTGTCTATGCTGACACTATGACACCCAGTGGAGAAGGTCACTCCTGCACCTGGAGCACAGGTGCATGCTGAGAGCAGATGGGAGAGCCGTCTGGGGGGGGGGGGGGTTCAGCAGACGTTACAGGCACCGTCAGTCAGCAGGATTTAAACAGCCCAGCAGGCTGGGTAGCTTAAGGCCCGGCCCATAATCAGACAGTGCCTGTGTGGTACTGCCATCCTCACTCTCTGAAGAAGGCCAGCTCAGCCCCTAAAAATAACCCCCTGTCCATGTGGCACTGCGAAAAGCCTCAGGAATCACCCCAGACTGGCACGTCCGCACACACCCTCTGAATAGCGACAGCGGGGCCCTGCATGGCACCCTCCTCACATGCACCGTCTGTCCCAGAGGGAGACTTTGGGGTCAAACCCAACAGTGCACGGGATGGCCCCTTGTTAACCAGGAAATATGGCTTGCCCAATACGTGGCTCTCATTCCACGCCCCAAATAGACCAGTGGCCAGAATCCCAGGAGAAAGCTGACAGGACAGCAGGGAGCCAGCAGCCCCAAGTGGAAATGGGAAACAGGCGGTGAATTAATCAAACATAGCAGGAGTTGTACCTTTAGTGCAAACATAATTTAAGAGGCTATTATCTTGGATCGGGTCCGAATCAGCCAGGATTCACTGCTATTCCAGCAGAGACAGTCACTAAATTCAGTAGTTCCCCAAGCGCCCACAGGCTACGTACTTGTACACCTTGGCGTTGTGCTGGGTGGCTGCGGGGAATCCCAGCATTCCACACACAACTCTGCTGCTATTAAGATTCCAGCCCAAGTCGCACACCTGCCGCCACCGCCTAGCATGCTTCACCTCCAGCACGCCTTCAGTCACCAGCGCCTGGTTTTTGGTGGACGTCAGGATGGGCCGCAGACGGACCTCCTCGATTCGCACCCTGTCGAAGGCCTGTGGACAGAAGGTGAATACATCAGTAGGGCTCTGGGGACACAGTGTGTAATCCTTCTGTCCAGGTGCAGAGGAAGAACCCCCCCCACCAGACAGAATCCCACAGTAGCTCACACTGGCCCCAGTTTTGTGGTTCTGGATAAGGCTCTGGACAGCAGAGCAGGATTGTGGGTAAGGAACTGTCATATTGTTAGGGCAGAAACAGCAACATAAGGACAGAATGGACACGAGGTTGAAGCTCTAACCCTGTCCTTCAATGTTATGAGGTCTGACTCCTGTTGAACCCAGTGTGCAATGCCCCCCTTAACTTCCTCCAGTGTGAGGCACCAAACTAGCCAGAACCCATTAAATCCACATTCAGAATGATGATGGAGGACTCGCCAGATGGGGATGAGGCGATGTGGTGGTATGCATACAGGGGTGTTACACCTAAACCCACTCACACCCGTCTGGGAATCTGAGTGACGGTAATGTGACAGAAAGGCAGTTTGAGATTTCTTTTATCAAAGGAGGTGGCGTGGGCTCCATGATGGTGCGCGGGGTAGCAAATTCACTCACTGGGCCCAGGGGACTGCCATAGGGTGCAGGTCTGTAGTGTCGGCCCTGGCTGTCTGCCACACTGTTGCCCAGGTGGTCAGGGTCCCGGTGCCTCTGGCCCAGCATGTCGTTGTTCCAGTAGCGTGCCACGCTCACATTGCCCAACTGGGAGACCTGGTGGCCCCGCTGTAGAGTCAGATGCCCCGGGCGCAGCCCCTCCACCCTCCGCTCTTCAGAACACACCACACCCAGATCCTCTGCATGTGTGCAGTCGTGAATGCCCCAGCCATTGGACCTGCACTTTACCACCGACTTCTCCGTGCCAGTACAGCGCACATTGTCCATCCAGATCGGACCTAAGGAGGCAAAATGGCTCGGGTGAGAACATTCTTCCAGAAGACTGGATGAAGGGAGACCCTCTGAAGACATGAACAAGAGATATGAAGAACCAACCCAATGTAATTTGGAGGCTGTGACAGTGAACACTTCGCCTTTACCCAGGCAATACCCTCCCACCCTCTGGTATACTCTTCATTAAAGGCAACAAAGGTCAAGGAGAAGACAGCCATCTCAAAACAACGAGGGCAATGGAAAACGCCCATCATTGAACAACTACAAAGCCCTGTAATATCATTCAAGAGCAGTTCTTTAAGGCTGTGGCAGTTGATGATATATGCCATATACGTGCTGTTCAGGCCATTCTCTTTTGGCTTAATCATAGTGTTCTCTGCCAACGCTCTCCTACCCTGGCCGTAGTTTACCGGAGGCTTTAAAGAGCCTCTTAATTTAAACCGACTGGCAATGTAAAGACGACATACCCGACTTTACGACGGGCAACATAAATCTATGCGGCCGTAAACGATAAAAAGTTATTTCGGCTTGATATGAGTCGGAGGCGCGCCTAGCACCCCTTGCGCATGACCAGGGGCGTCGGAAATAGGGAGGAGGCGTCCCAAGCGATACTGGTAGATTCCCCCCTTGCCAAAAAATGAACATGAACGGATATCTATTTAGGGCTGGACGATATTGTACAGAAAAAAAATCGACTTTTTGAGGTTTTGCGATCGCCGATCGCTATTTAACGCGTTTCTGTCCTGATACAGATGAAACATGTAAGATAAATTTAGAGCGCGTTCCTTATGAATCCACGAGTGGCCAATTCGCTGGAATTCTGAGCGCGAGGACAAAACAGGCCTACCTAACGAAGACTGTAGTCCTATATCGAACAAAATTGTTGTATTATATGGATGTTATTTCTTTAGTTATATTTAGCTGTGTCACTTAACTCTAAAGTGTTAGTCTTATTTTAAATGATGAAATGTTGATCATTTAAAACTGATTTAAAAATCATGTGTGCCCATTGCGATGTCGCAATTCTGCCCCCCACCCCCCAATGTTAAACTCCTTCCGACGTCACTGCGCATGGGTGCCCACCTGCAGCCGAACAGCCACCACCGAAAAACCGAAGCACTCCATGTACTTCTGAAACTTTTAAACTTTCTTTTAAAGTAACGCATTTATCGAAATTAAAAGGTCCCGCGACCCCGATCGTTATAAGCTGTAGAAGAAGGATGGAAAAATAAAAAATATACTGTCTTAGTATGAGAAAGAAGATTGCATACATGAACGGCGCTCGAACCTTCTCCTTCTCCGTACTTGGCGCTGTGAGCCCAGGTGATGCCGCTCTGGAAGCCCAGCTCTCGACAGACAACATTGGCTAGATTAATGTCGATTTCATCGTCGCAGACTGTCCCCCAGGTATTATTGTGGAAGACTTCTAGACGACCCTCTCTCTGGGAGGGAGTGGAGCCCGCAAGGCGCACCTTGACAGCTGCTTCGCGGCCGGAGGACCGAGGGACCCCGTGCGCAGAAGGGAGCAGCGACATGAGGCACAGCAGGGAACCCAGCATCGCTTCTGTTAAACAGCAGGGAACTATGAGATGTGAACATACCGGGGAATAAAAAGGGAAAACAATGAATGAAGCATGTAAATATAAAATACAGGCATATCAAATTAAAATCACATTGCAAATAAATTCCCAAAATATATAGCATTATATGTTACATATTGTTAAAGTTTGGAGCGTAAACAATTTCTTAACTATTTCCTTCGCTGATTTTAAATTACAGAGATTATAGGCTTAGTTTTACCGTGAAAGTTATATTTAAATTGCGCCATTATCACCCTTTAAATTTCAGTAGCCTATATACTATACGGTGGGTATAGTATAATACCAAACCATTTCAATGCATACGAACTGCTTATTGTATACGTTATACAAATATTACACTAGATAATACGCTCAATATACTCATATAGCTTTCATTATGAATGGCAATGCGGGACCTCTTTAGTTTCACATATCCCGTTCTTATAGTGTTTGTTAAATATTCTGATATATTAAACTGATTGTAAACTCGAAAGCGTGAAAAACTAAGCGTGTCGAGATAAAGCAGCTGTCATATACATTGGTATTAATGAAAAAGACTGGTTTTTGAAAAAATAAAAAAAGTTTGCAATAAGTTAATTTCTCCCTAAAGAACAACTCCACAGTAACGAGCACTTTAAATTGCCTTGTAGATGACCAGCACAGTAAACTCCCTGCGAATAAATCCAGCCCTACAATTTAATTGGTACCTAAAACGTTTTGTGGATTGAACTGTAAAAGTAGCAAATCATTTGCGGAACTTTTGCCTAAATGCGAAAAAAAATAGCGCTGGAGAAGTTACTATTTATTGGCTTAAGACAGGACACAAACCTCCCGACAGCAATCGCAGACTAAGCTGCCCGAAGTGATGATCGCAGTGTGATGAACATCGGTAGAGCGCCTGGCGCAAAAAAGCCAATCGCAACTCACCTGTCGTTGCGCCGCTGCGAGCCATTTGAGAAGCTGGCGGGGAGAAAGTGAATGAGCGAAGCGAGTGTGAGACAAAGATGTTGTCTTGGTCTGCTGTTCTCCTCTCTTTCACCCTCCCTCCTTTCCATCCCTCCCACATTTCTCCCTTTCCTCATTTTTATTTTGTCTTCCTCGGTTGAAAACTCGTATCACTAATGTATGTTAAATTATATGAAAATACAGTTTAATTTTTTTTAACTTAATTAAATTATGGGTTTTCAGAAAGGGCAGCCACTGTAATTTCATGCCGCCATATGGACCATGAACTTTATATCATGCAGGGTCGACAACCTCGGTTAGCTGGCAGGAGTTTGATTCAATTCGAGACAAGCCTACACACACATGCACTCGTATTTACATGTATGTAACAGTTTTATTACCTTGTAAATATTCTGTAGGGTTTGCAAACTACCCCAGCGCATTTAATGTAGCTAATCTTAGGTTTATAATGGAATATTATAGATTTGCCGTAAGATTTCTTGCGTGAGCGTGAGAGCCTGAACGTGAGTTTCACGTCAGATGCGTGAGGGCTGGCAACCCTGTCATATAAAAAAACAAAACGATCATGTTGCCATGAATCCCTTCATGTATTAAAATAAAGCTGTTAAAACAGTGGATACGTGTGGAAAAAATCAGTCACATAACACCACAGGCCACTGTACGTATCTGTGACTTTTAATCAAACAGATTCGTTGGGATTAAAGTAGTAAGAAATAAACAGCACTGAATTGTTAGCTATTATTTTTATAAAAATCCTCCAGTGGGAAGGTCTTCGTGCCCTAGAACACATTGAGCAAGGCTACACAGGCTCCGAGAACATGAATTAAATCAGAATTAAATAATCTGCCTCCAGAATGCAGATTACTTAAGCACAAACCACAGGAAGGGCCCAGGTCAGGAATAGCCAAAACCGCACAACTGTGAAACCCAGTAGCCTCTGCTCCGGTACACACAGGTGCCCTGGGGAAGCTGCACGCCTCCTCTCTCACTCCATCGCCCTCCTAACATTCTCCACGTCCTCTAGCTGACGGCATAAAGCAGGAGAGCAGCGATACCATCATCCCGACATACATCTCCGCTGTTTACAGCCCATTCTGGGTAAGGCTTCATTACAGGGGACTTTAAAAGTTAATTGTGAGTTTTCCTCTCCATTTAACAGTGAACAAAAGCTTGGCAGATTGTGGTGGCAGCCTGCCGTTCAGAGACAGTATCCTGTGGGGTAAGTCTGAGTTCATCCACTGTTCACTTTCCATCTTGGTTTACAAGGTCAGATTCAGGGGGTTTACAGGATTAATTTTTTAGAATTCTGCGTGCATGAAAGGGCATTTTATCAGCAGAGAGAGGTATTTACTGCGGTTTTCTATGGATGCCCCCTCTTATGAACAGGGACAGGAAGTACAGCAAGGGCCAATTAAAATTTTAAAGGAAACAAAATTATCTCAGACTTATTCTACAGCCTATTTTGTTACAAATTAAAAAGCGGCAATTTAGTTGTTTGTGAGCCAAGGTTTATGCGACTGTGTGGTCGAGTGCAGGCCCTCCCTCCCCAGTAAACCATCCGGAAGAGCAGCCCCCTATTAGAGGGAACTAATCAAAGAACCATCTTACCGGGGCGACCAAAAATAGGCTGGCGGAAAGGGGCAACAGCGCCTCTCAGGGTGCCGAGCCTGCCCTGTCCCACACCGCCCCCCCCCCCTGACTTGCTAAGGAACTGGGAGGCTGAGGGCAGCCTGTGGGTGTGGGGCCCAGCAGAGGTGTGGCATGGTATGGTGAGGGGACAGCACAGCACACACCCCGCCCCCCCCGCACGGGGCAGTCCTGCGCGCGGCCCCGCCACGTGACGGCATCTCACAGGGTCGCTGCTGCTAGGGGCTCTGCTGCGGAGACGTGCTCCCTCTATAATTACCAACCCGGGCCAGCCCCGCCCTGAACCACAACCCGCAGGGGCGTGAAATAAATACACTCTCCAGCAATAAACAGCCGCCTTTCCAAATCACGGCACCTCCTGAACTCGCAACCCAGCTCCCCCCTTCCTTTGCATAGGCCCCCCTCCTCCAGAAAGTGCTCAGTGCTGAATGCCTGAGATGCCCAAACATCCCAGGCTAGCAGGGCCTTCTCCAGTCCACAATGCCCCAGTTCCAGGGGCCATTGTTGTGCAATCAGTGGGCAACCACTAGGACCACAGTAGGCTCCCAGACCACAGGAGTGTGGCCCTAAAGGTCCCTCCCATCACCTGGCACACATTACTGTCTGTAAGCGCTGAACACTGGGAGTTTTCCCACGATCACGACCAAGCCAGCCCACTTTGGGATCCCCGACTGCACGGACCGCACGAACACTCCCAGCTTGCCAAGCTGACCAAGGAACCATCTTCACTCCAAAATCTTCAAACTTTAGAAGAGACAGACAAAGCCTCACCCAAAATTTGTCTCACTCTGAAGATGCAACTACAGCAACTACAGCTCTTCTGGCCCAGTGTGCTTGTCCCAGCACAGATTTAGGGTACAATGGAAATGTCCAGATATGACGGGCATAAAAGGTCAGCGTAATCCTTTTTCCCGCCATAACGAACACAGCCATGTGATTAAATGCGCCGCTCCATCACAGTCATCTCCAAACTCAGTAGAAAGGCGTGGCCACCATGATGGTAGGTATGAGGAGCTAGACATGCATCATCTCACCAGGTCATGCCGCCAAAATAACAGGGGATGGTCCAGGAGAGAGAAAAGACAAGAAAGAGTATATAGGCACAGTAAGACCTGAACAAAATATCAAAGGGAAGTGTGCAATAGCACAGCTGACCAGTACTAACAAAGGCACAAACTGTAAGGGGTGGACAGCCTGAAAGAGAGCATCTGCTTCAGTTACAAACCATGTTTATTAAAAATGTTACACGGTAAAGCACCATCCCAAAGCAGGTCAGTCCATGTATGGAGGAATCCTCCAGAAAACATGGACACAACCACCTAAACCCCGAACCAGTTAAAATAAGGCCAGGGAGGACCGAAAGAGCCATCCTGCGCCTAACAGGAGTCAGAAACATCACGTTCTGCCATGCTAAGACGAAATAAGCTATGTGGGCCTCTCACTTTAGCCTAACAGCCGGACATTTATACAACAGTATCTGGACAGGCAGCAGGCCAGCATACAAGTTGGAGTTTAGGGGCTGGGACAGGCACACTGATCCTAAATAAAAGAGCACACACACCATGTGACATACCGCCATCTTGTGGTAGAAACCTGTATAGCAGAGCTTGACTCAGGGACTCGGAAAAGTTTAGGAAGTGACAATCAATTCACTTTGAGAAATTTAAACTACAACAAAAGGCTTTGATACATTGTTTTTCATGAAACTAAATATCTTGACTGCGGGTGGTACGCTGCTGTGTTAGATTAAAGCCAGGCAAGCTACTGCAATCCTTACCTTCTGTCACACATAGGGTCTTCAGTATGCATGTGGCTGTGTAGATGTCCATAAAAATTGTAAAGGCACAGAATCACTCAGGGAGGAACTTCACGCCAGGTGTACATAAGGGAGCTATAAGACGACCTGTAATTAGGTATGACTGGGGTGGATCTGTGTGGAGCACGATCATGGCTAAGGCAGCCGAATGTCCCCATTGGCTTGACGAGATGCTTCAGAAGACTGGGGAATCTTACAGGGGATCCCAAATCTTGGATCTGCTGATGCAAAACCTGAGAAAAATGGATGGTGACACAAGGAGGCACAACACCTGTAAACCTGAGCAAGGGGTCCACTATAGGAAAGCAAAATAAAATTTTTTTTGAATGTATTATTTTGTGTGCTTTACTGTGCTGCCGTCTATTGGTCAGGCAATAGTATCACAGGAGCACCATGAGTATGTAACCTGTCAGACAACACATTTACATTTATCTACATTCAACGTATTTTTTTTTTTGCTGTGCCCTGCAATGGGACAGGCTCCGGACTCCCACAAGTCAGAATAGGGTAAGCTCTGCTGAACATGGGATTTGAACCAGTGTTTTTAACACTGGTCTGTATAAGGAACTTCCGCTCCATCCAGCCTTATTGTTACAGTTTCAGGCAACATGTGGAATATGAACTCTGCTTAAACTGACCATCAACTTTAAACTAATTCTAAAGTACTAAAGAAATACTTATCAAACAATCATATTTGACACAGTGTAAATGGCATTACGGAAGTCAACACTAGTGTTGGAAGTAATTTTATAAAATAAGAGTTTCTTAGTGAAGGAAATGGCACAGCCTGCCCCTGAGGCTGAGACTATGCAGCACTGCTAACCGTCAGGCAAACACTCCATGGCACACTGAGGCAACCTTGCAGAGACAAAAGCGGTTTATTCACGAAGATGTCATTGGAGTTAGGGTTAGGCAGCATCAAAGTATCACACATGGACATGGTTTTAATTGTCACTCTTTGCACTGTTGCTAACATTAGCCTACCCCACAGAATAACCTTCAAATGTACCAATTCATACAACCATGGAGAGTAACTCTATATAGTGATTTAAAAACATTAATTATTAGACCTTTTAAAAACTTGCATAAAGCTGAAATTAACTTCAACCTTTAATATTAAGGTGGTTACATGAACTACAACATGTGTTTTGCAGATAGTCCATCTGACATGACTGTTTACACGTTTCAGAACATCCTAGATAATTCTTGTTAGCAATCAATGCCCCCCCACCCCCCCACCCTGCCAGCCTCATCTCAGCCTCTTCGGCCCCTCCGCAAGTCAGCCAGAACAGTCAGGGCTGCATTCCATCCTGCAGCACCCATAACGCCACCACCTGGCAAACAAAGGTAAGGCAATCTGACACATATTTAGAAACTGTACGTGGCATGGTTCTTAAAATTTAGCATTAAAAAAGCTGCTGATTCAAGCTACACTACAGAGTGACTTGGATGAAGAACCCAGTTGTGTAAATGACATTAATTTTTTAAGTACAAGATTGTGTATACACAAGATCATGTGCCCCACTGGAGAGTAAAATTTATTAAAAAGACAGGTTTTGAATGAACAACAAACGAAATAAATTAACCACTACCAACCAATAACTTACCAGGATGACATCCACTGCCGCACAGATACAGGCCTTTGATTGGTGAGCGGTAGTCTGAGACAGAGGGCAAAGGTCGCGCCAGATAGAGCTGGTCCAATGACATGGCACCATGAAAAATATTCTGTTGGCAATGTAAAACCAGCAGTTTAGGGTCAAATATTAAGTCATTTATACCTCAGGGTCCCTGGACTTTCACTTTGTTATCTAAGACAATGTCGTATGTATAAGCATTGTGGTAACCATTAAGCAGAGACTAACAATCATTCTGCAGCTAAACCCAACCAGAGAATGCTGTCCCTAAAATGTTAAATCCTAAACATGTCTGTACCATTTGGACACATCCTACATGTTTATCTCCTTAATTAAATGACTTGTGTTTCATACACACCAGCGATAGCCTACATACATTAACAAATGGAGGTAAACTCACTCCTCCAGTCAGCCCAAAAATGCTCTCCAGGTCAGGAGGAGCAAGGACCTCCTTGCCCACTATGGAGCTTCTGAACCCAGGTGAGTAGAGCTCAATACAGTGCAAAACTGGAGACACACAAAACCATGGCAGGTCAACATGGACAGCACCGTTACTGACGACAACCACAGAAATGGACTCAACCATGCAGCAGTTTCCATCTAGGATACAGACAGCCTTACATTATCAGAGGAAGAAAAAAGCTACCACTATATTTCAACTGCATTGGAAATCTAGCACTAAAATATTTCCACGTGCATAACGATATATGGGAAAAAAAAAGCTTATGAAACTTATTTCTTATTTTTCTGTAGGCTTAATGTGACATGTTGGAATACCTCAAATTCCCACACTCTGCTTCACCCAATTGTCACTTTAAATGGTTTGATCTTAGTGTGTGTCAGTCAAGGACATAACTTTGGGTTGAGCATTGGGGGGGTTGAGGTCTCCACCCATTTAAGGGCGTCCAGGGGGTTGTATTGGCTGGTTTATGATTACTCGGGAGGAGGGGGGGATGTTACAACCCCCACGATAATTTACGCCCATGGTGTCAGTGTGTTCAGCGCATCCCCTGCCCCATGTTGACGACCCACTGTCACCCTGTACCACACTTATGTAAGATGGTTTGACTACACAGGTATCACATTCAAGAAATACTTACCTTGCCATGTGACTTGCATGAGATCACAAAGGTGATGCACATATTTTACCAGAGTCTGCATACTTTACCGGAGTCTGCATACTTCTCCCGGTCCTCATTAGTCCAGGCACGGCCCTCCCCCAGCCAGTAGGGAGTGTACTGGCTGAAGATGGAGACAACGTGGCAGCCAGGGGGCGCTAGAGTTGGGTCCAGCACAGAGGGGATGCACAGCTCTAGCATGGGCCTGGTACAAAGGGGAACAGGGCTGCCTGCTTTGCGCCAGAAAGTAGGAAACACAGCGGACGCTGAGCTAATTCATCAGCTGACCTGGTGGAGGGGCGGCCCTGCCTGGCCTCTTGATATGCCTCCTCAAGAATGTCCATGTTTTCGCAGTTCAAGTGGATGGAGCATTGGTGATGGGGGCCCAGTAGGCCGTGGCCTCTGTTCGGGGCAGCCAGGAAGTCAGGCAGTTTGTCCACAGCAACTGTTAGACAGTCCCAGACACAAGGGGCTTTGAGGACCCCATGTGTGCCACCATCCCAAAGAGGAAACGGCTTTCTAATACACGGAAACTTCAACGGGGAAGCAGCGTGTTCAGAACTGACCGTTGATCTTGGTAACCGGAGACGTATAGTCAATCTGATCGACTGCTCTCACAAAGTCTGGGGACAGGGCACTCTGCAATTATGTCACATCACAGCAACGGGGCATTTCAGTGAGAGGGATTGCCGGCGTGGTTAGCAGCACCACTGGACTGTGGCAGGGGGGCTTTACCTGCGGGGTGAGCCGTTTGAAGGTCACGTATGGTGTGGCATTGGACAAAACAACTTTACTGTGGACCTCAGAGCCGTCCTTCAGCACGACACCATGGGTGTGGCCATCGTCAGCCACCAAAACCTGCTCCACTTCCTGGCAGATGAGAGAAATACGATAGGGTGGAAACAGAGCCGGGATGCATCTCATTGGACAGAACGCTGCAAGTGCTGAACTGTGATTGGACGGTGGGGTGTACATCCTTCTAAGCAGTGCTCACACGTTCAGTGAAGAGGGAGGCTCCATGGGCACGTGCCGCGCTGGCGATGGCTTTGGACACGCCCCCCATTCCCCCTTCCACGTAGCCCCATGCCCCTTTCTCCTTCTCCAGCTCTCCCATCACGTGGTGCAGCAGTACATACCTGGACAGGTAAAGGCCATGAGGAGCCACACCACAGGCTGGCTGTAAAGGCTGATTTATTCTTGTTGTGTGCCTTACGCCATAGCCTGACAGTGTTGACGAAGTTACTCACAAAAGTAATCCATTACAGACAGAGGTAGAAAGTTCAGGTCTAGAAAGTACCGATCCAGACCAAGGTTTTGTTTCAACCAACCAGCTGAACACCCTGTGACTTTCACTCTTTATGCTCACCTGGTTGGTTGAAACAAAACCTTTGTCTGGATTTGTACTTTATGGACCTGAAGTTTCCACCTCTCTGTAATGGATTACTTTTGTGAGTAACTTCCCCAACACTGGCCTGATGTGCACCACCCCAAAAATGTAACTACAGGGGTCAGGCTATGGCGTAGGGTATGCGGTTATGTGGTAACGGATGGCATAGATTCTATCCAGGAGTATAAATCAGCCTTAACACACCTGTGATGTGTCTGAGGTCCCTGTAATTGCGGCCTGTCTGCCCCTTACCCGCTGCCCGGGCTCCTGGGGCTCACCATGGCACCGATCACCGCGTCAGTGGCCAGCGTCACTTTCAGCGGCTCCGACTCGAACCAGCGGTTCAGCACCTGGGTGTTGGGCAGCCGCACCAACACAGCTTGTTAGCCTTCTCACCACAGACACGTGTCAACCAAACAGGTGAACAGCCAGATAAACAGCATCACCAACCCTTTCTGCAGGGGCTGTGAGCAGCTCATAGAAGTCCGGAATGTTCTTTCCCAGTTTTAAACCTTTTAAAAGAGCAGAGGTCACACATGTGAGAGTCTGAATTGTCCTTGACCGAGCAGCTCACCATGAGGAGGGGGGACTCTTCTGGCCTGGCTGGGGATGCTAGGTGGGGGGCTGTCAGTACCACACTGCAGAAGGGGCCGCAGGGTCCGCAGAGCAGCCGTTCGTCTTCTCAGTGACCCACTAGTTATCCCGGCGACATCCACGGGCGGGGCGTCCAGCAGGGGGTGTATTGCACAAGCAAGGTTCTCCAGATGGCTCTGGAAGGCAGGGTAAGCCTGGACATGGTACATAAAAAGGGTAAACAGGGTTAAAAACCAGGTGAACAGATGACCTGAACAACACAGAAATCTGTTTAATCAGTGTTTTACAGCCTCCGCTTAGGGTCCCACAAAGTTTTACACATAGGAAACTTCCAAGTTAATTAAAAAATAATAATAATTTCAAAATATCGGAGACAGGATATAATTAGGCATTCTTAATTTTCAGTCGGGCGTGGGAATGGCCGCCTCATCAGTGGTAAGCCCCCAGCCTGACAATTTTTTTCCAAAACGAGTTCAGTGTATAAGTGTGATGTCCAGCCCTTCCCTGCTGGTGTTTTCCCGGTGTTCCCCACAGGCGGGGTTGATTAGCAGCCAGGCCTGCTGCTTGTTGAGCGTTACCTCGTGTTTTTGCCCTTGTTAATCAACCACAGGTGCCCCTCCTCAGTGTTCCTTTGTATAAAAGCTCCCCAGTCCTGTGCTCCCTTGTCGGTCATTGTAGTGTCGTAGCCTGTCCATTTTCGTGCTACCTCCGTGGAAAATAAAGTCCCCGCATGGGGTTTCCCATTCCTGGCTGTCACTGCGTCCTTTATACTGGCGTCAAGCCCACAGTCGTGACAGAATGACCGACACAACTGACGACAGGACTCCCAGCCGCCTCCGTCAACTGGGGTCCTGTCCCTCGGTTCCGCGGCTGTCCCAGCAGCGCGGGGCTCCGGCCTCTGGCACCCGGATCAAAATCCCTGGACCGGGACCTGTGCGGTGATAAAGGGTACCCTCACCCCCGAGGACGCCATTCTCCGGATCCCCAAGGGGCTGAGGAAACAAGCAGCTGCAGGGGTTCCCGAACCCACTTTGTAGCCCAGGTTACCATACCCCCTTCCCTGGGAGGATGACGGCTGGCTCCAGGAGCTTCATCGGCTCCTAGGGATGGATGAAGATGCCCCAGAGCTAGTCGAGGAGGAGGAACAGCAGGGGAAGAAGCCGCTCCCTTTCCCCTCGGGTCCCACAGAGCCCCGCGCTCTCTCCCTGCGGGTCCCACAGAGCCGTCCTGACAGCCCCACGCCAGCTGGCACTCCACCGCCATCACCCAGACGGTCCCTGCCTGGTGCTCCGACGCAGTCATCTGGACTGCTCCTGCCAGCCAGTCAGCTACCTTCACCTGGATGGCTTCCGCCTGCCTGCCAGTCGTCGTCGCCCGGACTGCTCTCACCTGCTGGCTCTCCACTGTCGCCTGGACGGATCTCTCCGCCATCTCCCAGCCCGCTCCTACCTGCTTCCCCTTGGGTCTCCTTCTGGCGGCCCCAGTCAGCGCCCGGCCCAGGGGGACCAGCTGCCACAGCTTCTGCGCCCTGCCCTTGGGGAACAGAGACTCCCACCAAGTCCCCAGAGCCTGTCTGGACCCCTGGGCACCTCTCCTACCAGGAGGGTGGGGATCTAGAGGATACCCCCCTGGAGGAGTTGGAATGGGACCCCTGGAACCTGAGTCCCGTGTTCCTGGTGCCCACGGGTCCTAGGTTACAAACGGCAAAAGTGGGGGCACGCCTGGCTCCGGCCTCCGCATCGCCCCTTGGCTCAAGCTCTGTTCCCACGGCCTCTGTGTCGCCCCCTGGCTCCGTGACCGCAGTCGTTGCCTCGTCCCCTAGCTCCAGTCCCTGTCCCGTGGTCTCCTCTTCGGCCCCTAGTCCCTGTCCCGCGGTCCCCTAGTCCCAGTCCTGCAGTTCCTTTGTCGCTCTCTGGTCCCAGTCCTCCGGTCTCCTCGTCTCCCTCACATCCCAGTCCTACGGCCTCCTCAGCTCCCCGCACCTTTCCTACCCGGTCCCGTCCTTCTCACATCCTGAGCCTGCTACCCCAGCAGGCTCATGTTGGTCCTCTGCCCTGGGGTTTCCTTCCTCATCTCTGACCCCTGTCCTCACCTCATGGCCCTAGCCCTCGGGGCCGGCTTCATGCTCCCTCCTCACCTCCCTGCCTCAGTCCCTCAGGTCCCATCACAATCCCTGGCCACTGCTCCCCGGGTCCTGCTTCCGGGCCCTTGGTGGCCTCCGGGTCCTGCTGTTAATCCCCATGTTCAGTCTCCAGTCCCTGCCGTGACTCCCCATGTTCTGCCTTCGGGCTTTACCTTTGATCCCTGTGTTCCGTCGCAAGTCCCTCCAGTCCCTGTCAGTGTTCCCCAAATTCCACCTCTTGTCCCGAACATGTTTGTCCCTGGTTCTGTCCATCTCTGTCCCTTGAGCCTGTTCCCTCTGCTGGGGTCCACTTCCCAGGGCCTCTTGTTCCCCCTGTTGATCCTCGTCCCATTGTGGTCCTCCTGTCTGGTGTCATGTCCTACCTGTCCCACTTGTTGTTTGTCTTCGCCAGTCCCCATTGACGTTCCCTCGGGCTGTCTCAGTTTTTGGTCCTGTCCCTGTTGGTGTTGTCCCTCTTTGCTGACCTCCAGGTTGTGCCCCTTTGTCTGTTTGGTCCTGTCTCTATGGCCCCTTAGTTTCTCCTTGTCCTGTCTGGTTCCCCGGTTAGTGCCTCTGTGGTCTCCCCTGGTGGACGTCCTTGTTCTGGTGCATGTCTTGTTTTGTTCCAGTCTTTCCCCAGGTCTTCCGTCCGTCTGCAGTCCTGCCCGAGTCTGGCATCCTGGTCCTCACCTTGTGTCCTGACCCCGTGTGCCCGTCTTGTCTTTGGACCCTCAGGCTCCCCCTGGCTCCGGGTGGCACACTCGGAGTGTGCACCTTTGGGGGGGGTTCGGTGATGTCCAGCCCTTCCCTGCTGGTGTTTTCCCGGTGTTCCCCACAGGCGGGGCTGACTAGCAGCCAGGCCTGCTGCTTGTTGATCATTATCTCGTGTTTTTGCCCTTGTTAATCAACCACAGGTGCCCCTCGTTTACTCCTCAGTGTTCCTTTGTATAAAAGCTCCCCAGTCCTGTGCTCCTGTAGTGTCACAGCCTGTCCATTTTCGTGCTGCCTCCGCAGAAAATAAAGTCCCCTCACCGGGTTTCCCATTCCCGGCTGTCATTGAGTCCTTTATACCGGCATCATGCCCCGCCGTCAAGCCCGCAGTCGTGACAATAAGAGCAAACCTTGCCCAGTAACTCTGACAAACCATGCTCTGCGACTCTGATGAAACCTCTAGATTTCATTGGCTAACAGTATGAAACCAGTGACTGGCCACACAGCCCATGTTCATACGAACTGCAGCGCCAATGTGAAAGACAATAGGTCTACAATCGTACATGAATTTTATGTATACAGTTCAGAACATCATTTCCGTTTTCAGACACACAATGAAATGAATTAATACATTTATGAACATGGGCAGAACTTAAGTTCACAAGAATATGTTCAACACAGAAAACATTATGCTAATTGTTCCTATGAGCTGGTAATGGCTAATGCTGGTTACCGTGAGTCATAAATCGATTTGGGAACATTTTAGTTTCCCAGTAAATTATAACAGCGCAGCAAAGAGTAGTTGATAAGACCAAGACTGTCTGTCAGCTCTGTTATACCAAACTCGGAAATGTGGCTGGAAACACATCCAACATGCTAAGTCCTTTGAGAACACCCGAGTGCGTTTTGCCAGTTACTGAAGGTGATTTACGCTTAAGTTGAAGGTGGGGCATGATTTGTATTGAACTAGTTGGGGGGGGGGGGTGACGCTGTTGAAGTCTGCTTTACCTTGGCATCTTTTTCAGAAAACTTCCTGATCTCCTGCACGTTCTTCTGAAGGTCAGAGCCCAGAAGCAGAGACCGGGGGGGGTGCCCCGCCACAGCCTCCTCCAGCAGAGGTGTGAACGAGAAGGGGTCACGCCTGTATACCTTCAAGCCGTGTTTCTAAAAGAAGAAGATAAGACAGAGAGATGAGGAGTGGCAGGAAGCAGCAGGATGACAGCAAGAAACATCTTCAACCCTCCATCAGTTTCACAGGGCATTCAGCTAAAACCACAGGCAGCAGATGTCATTAGAGCTGAGGGCAAGTTAATTAAGCTCTCTGGAGGCTGGTCCAGCCCAAAAGCCTGCACTGATGACTCTTTCGTGGACAGAAGTGTGCCAAGCACATGGCAGTGATGTACCGCGTGATCCAGCCAATCGCTGTGACTCAACTGTGACTCAAGTTCACCTTCAGCTCAAGGTCCATGTAAATGTGTGGCCGCAGGAGACTGAGCAGGTAGGAGGCCCGGGAGAAGTGGAAGCCTGCAGAGGAAGACGTGGAAGAGAGGAGCAGGTGACCCTGGTGGACCAGCACAGGTTCATCTCTAATGAACCATGTCTCCAACCTGGGGAGGGTCAGCAGGTGGAAACCCTGACACAGGAAGGGACTCACCTGGGATGATCTCCTCGGACACTGCAGCCCCCCCCAGCACATGCCGGCGTTCCAAAACAGCGGTCTCCACACCAGCCTTCTGCAGATATGCTGCCTGGACAAACAGCACAGCAGCCTGGATGAGCTCCCTGAACAGACACATCAACCTGAAATCTGCTCACACAGTTACACACATCCCTAATCCTCATGTCAGAATCTCATGTGAACATTTTCTTCTGCTTAGGTGACTTAAACAACCACTTACTGCTACCAGTCCGTTGTGCCCTGCAAAAAAAAAAAATAATAATAATAAACAAACGCATACAGAAGGCTGTTATTACTGTTAAGCATCTCACGTCTGCATTAAGAATCCCAACTTTCGCAGCAGACATGTAAACAAAGGCCCCATTTAATAGCGGGGCAATAAAACTGTCAGGGGTGTACTGTTTTATAATTCAGACATGGCTCAATGTCCGATTCGCTACTTCGTTTAAATAGGCCAAACGGCTCAGTGTGTTTTTTTTTATTAACAGTTCAAGGTGTAATCATGAGTCTGTAAATGTGTATTTACACATTGTAAATACTATTGTACTCGATTTTCTAGACAGGGTTGCCAGCTCTCAAGCATCTGGCCCTACACTCACCCTTTCAGACTCTCACGGTCATGCAAGAAATCCTACGGCAAATCTATATTATTCCATTATAAACTAAAAATTAGCTGCATCAAAAGCGATGGGTTACATACATGTAAATGTCTGTGCATGCGTGTGCAGATTTGTCTGGAACTGAAAATACCACTGCAGTCAGTTGCCAGCCCTGTTTCCAGGTCATTGCGCGTCAGAGCATAACGCACGAGACTGTCTTTGTACGTTAACGGTGGCATTAAGCGCAGACTGTAAACGGACACGGCAACACCAAACGGTGCATGTATTAAGCACTGAATCGCTTATTTTAACGCTGAATGCCAGGTGAACCACATCACACCAACGACAAATATGATCAGTGCATGTAGTTTTAATTACAGCACACTTCACCCTGCGTTACCTCCTCCGATGACCACGGCGTCGTACTGGGGCTTCAGCGCCGCCGTGTGACTAGCTCTACAGGCTGTCCCCACGGCGAGGGCGGCGAGCCACGCACGGCCAGACCGGACCGCAGCAGCCATGGTTCAGGGTGCGAACCTCAGCCACTGTTTCCCTATTTTCACGCTGAACCCCACCCACTGGACGACTAAGCTTTAAAGGCCCGCCCAGTTACAGTGGAGACCCGAAACGCACTGGAACCTTGTCGTTTTGTCATTTTACACGCAGTAATGGCGAGTAGGTCGCTTAATAATAAGCTATACGAGTGCAGAGTTCACATATGCAGAAACGGCCCCCACTTAACGTCCGAAACGTAACACAGTCCTACATGAAAATACAGAAAAAACCCTCAGATTTTGGCTACACAAAGTGTATTGTAAAACAAGTAATTTGAAGATGTAACTGATGTAAGCGTATTATAACTGCAAGAAAATGTACCAAATCATTGGCTATACGCCCCTATAATAAAATTTACGTAAACACAAAACAAATAAATCGACTTATAACAGAATAGTTGTCATGAGTGAATGCAAAGTGATTCTTTAAACACTAAAGGAAACGCTATTATAAATGAAAACGCGCGGTCCCTAAAGTTGATTTTAGCTATCTGAGTTTTCTCTGAAAATGTACCAAATCATTGGCTATACGCCCCTATAATAAAATTTACGTAAACACAAAACAAATAAATCGACTTATAACAGAATAGTTGTCATGAGTGAATGCAAAGTGATTCTTTAAACACTAAAGGAAACGCTATTATAAATGAAAACGCGCGGTCCCTAAAGTTGATTTTAGCTATCTGAGTTTTCTCGCGAGCAAAAGAAGATCGGAAAAAAACATTTGATCAAAACCAAAGACTTGTTATATATTCCCTGTCTCATATACAATAAATTCAATAAGCATTCATTTAACAGCACAGGAAGCAATAGACTATATTTTGAAATCATGACCGTGAGCCCGAATTGATCACACTAATACGGCTCGTTTATGACAAAAGAGACGTACACTACATGTAAAATGTCATCCGATAAATTTATGATTCCTTTAGTCTTAAAGTGGAATTCTGGTTGAATATTTTAGTGTTAATGGTATACACAAACAAAAGATGAGAGACAAGTAAGAGTTCAAGAATATTTTCTATTGTTTTGGGAAATACTACAGTTCCGTAAATATAGGAATAACTATTATACAATAAGCCTCCCAAGCCGCTAGCTCAGTATCTGTACTTGCTGAAAACTTAACACTCTCCAATGTTACTCTCCAATGAAACTCTCCAATGTACCACGGTACACAGAACGTGATGTGTTTACTTTGGCCCGGACAACATGTAGCTATTGCATAACTAATATCCTGACAGTAGTCAATGTGAAAACAGCTGCTCTTAGGTTCATATGATTGTCAAACAGACAATCGATAGAAGAACAAGCAGGCTTCAGCTTTCCAGAAACGAAGAAGGAGGCATGTCATTGGAATGACCTTCCAGGATCACAGCATGCCCCCCCCCAAAAAAAAATAAGAGGCCTGTATCATGAAGCTAGATACCTTGTCGTGTTTAAGGTACTTCAGTTTAAATGGACTTTGTCGTTCCACACTTACATTTAGCCCCCACTACCTTAAATCCAACAAGTTACCCAGCTAAGCAAGAAATTCTGCTTTGTGATACGGCTCCCTGGAATCGTTACTTAACTTTCATAAAAACATCAGGGTGTGATGTCCAGCCCCTCCCTGCTGGTGTTTTCCCGGTGCTCCCCACAGGCGGGGCTGATTAGCAGCCAGGCCTGCTGCTTGTTGATCGTTACCTCGTGTTTTTGCCCTTTGTTAATCAACCACAGGTGCCCCTCGTTTACTCCTCAGTGTTCCTTTGTATAAAAGCTCCCCAGTCCTGTGCTCCCTTGTCAGTCATTGTAGTAGTGTAGAGTACACACTGTCTATGGCTACCCCGCTCCCATAGGAGAAATAAAGTCCCTTCATGGGGTTCACCATTCCTGTCTGCTGCTGCATCCTTTATACTGACATCATGCCCCGCCGGTCAAGCCCCCAGTCATGACACACGGAAGATCATAGCCTGGCTATCTCTCTGCATACTGATGTGTTCCATTACAGTAATTCCACATTTCAGTGGGTTCCCTAAAGCATAATTTAACCGCCACATGCTGAACAGAACCAGGCATACAGAACAAAAAAATCATACGGACATCTGAAACTCCAGGAATTTACTCCATACACAACAGCAGTCAGTTTAGACCCAGTAGGCTGGGCCAGGCCCTGAATGAAGAAATTACAGTGTTGAAACCTGATTGCTGTTCAACATGCGGGCAACCTCCTGAGGGTGCTAGCGCACAGCACAGAGGTCGTTAGGAATCGAGGGGAGAGCAGTCAAGCAGAGCAATGTGGGAATGACCAATGAGAAATGTGAGATACCTACAATCAGAAAACACAGAATGACAGTTAAGTCTGGAAATTTCACAGAAATAGCAGGATTTCAGCTCTTAACAATGAACCAAGTCCTCTGAGAAAACTACCAGGACCCACAGGATCCCCATCACAAACAGCAGAGTCATTGTCTGTGAAGAACTTAGGATCTTACCATCTTCTGACAAGTTGCCTTTTCCGCTCTGCACGCGGAAAAGCATCTCTGAATCAATCAATCATAGAAGGACCAATTATAAAAACAGCTGTAACAGAAAATGAATATTCTATACAAAAATGTGTGTGGCTGGAGGTACAAAACATACGGCGGATGGCACACCAGGTTATGAGTTTCCTTTTGTTTTGAAATTAAGATTTTCCATGACAGCACAGACTGGATGACATGACCTCATTTTGCTTATGCTGTGAAACCCAACTCTTCACGTTTCAACTGAATCAGACCTCCCAGGGGTCAGCAAAGAAGCTGCCCCCCACAGCTGCTCTTGGGTTTCCCATCAGTTGCTTGCAGCACCTCTCTAAGGGGGTGTTAAAAGGCATGAGGTCAAGGAAGACGAATAATACTTCCCTAGTGCGCGCTCGCATCTCCTTAAGGAAACTCATTCTCACAACACACAATCAAGCCTAATTCAATCAGGGCCATACGATTTTGTTCTTGTAAGCAGAACTTAACACTTCATTGCTTTTGTCTGCAGAAATTTAACACCGGCCTCCTGATCAGCTCTTACTGGTGTAAGGGGCACAAATCACATTACCTGAAGACTAGCCTGAATTAAACATGATTAGCTTCTTTAGGGTAAATTAGCTAATTTCCTGCTCATGCCAGAGAGGTTCAGTAATGGACATGTGGATAATGCTAATTGATGAAGGAGTTATTGCCAGAGCAACCATTACATCAAAATGAATCCCTGTGTCTTCACATGCTGTACACAAGAGGGCGCTAAGAATCTATATAAGTAAAAAAGGAGCCGAAATTGCCAAAGTGGTTAGCATTGTTGCCTCACACCTATGGGACCAAGGTTTGGGTTGCCGTTATGGCTCCATGTGTGTGAAGTTTGTATGTTCTCCCTGTGTTGTTGTGGGGTTTCCTCCAGATATTTTGCCCCCCCCCGCCACAATCCAAAAAAAATATATGCTGAGGTTAACTGAAGCTGCCAAATTGCCCATGGGTTTGCATGTGTGAGTAAATGCTGTGTGCCCTGCGATGGGTTGGTACCTCATGCTGGGTTTGTTCCCTGCCTTGTGCCTGTGGCCTTCTGGATAGGCCCTGGACCCCCTGCGAGCCTGAAAAGGAGAAGTGTGTGCAGAAAATGGATGGATGGGTGGAGCACAGCAAGTCATTACCCTTATTCCCCGGTCAAGTGCATCAAGGCTCACTCAGTAGAAGCGATTTGCGAAAACCCCATTCAGTCTACACAGCATCGCTGAAGGAAAGAGGGCACTGTATAAAAGAGGAATCAAAATTAACCTGACAGACGAGCACCAAGAATGTTTCATTCATTATCTTCATGGCTGCTTATTTCTGTACTTAGCAGAGATCAACCAGTAAGCTTGTAACCAAAGGAAGTACCAACCAGCTGCATTAAATTACTGCCAAATCTCTATTTAACAGTAATGCATAACATGTAAGATATGAGTAAACAGAAGAGGGGGGCACCTCTACTCAAGAACACAAAAACATTAAATGCAGGTCAGACTGTAATCCCTATACCACAGTTTGACCCAAGTCATCTGCTGAGCTTTTACCTAGCATACACCTAACATAACTGGTGTCCTTCTGTGACAAAAAAAAAACATAGGCTTAAGTTTTATTGCATCACAAATTTCCACTGCACTAAGGCAGGATATAAAGCCGTGGTCTTCACTGCATGGCCCACGCGACCCTTTATTCATGACTGAATAAAAAAAACTAATTATCCTCACCATCAGATATACATATTTTTTAAATACTGATTTTTATATTTTATAATTATTATATTTAAATCTAGAGGCAATACAACTTCCCCAATAATAAAGAGCTACATGGTTAGCTAACAGTTAGGGTGGCAGAACAGAAGCAGGAAGGAAAATGTTTAGCATGGTCACACTTTGCTAACTAACGTTAAAATGGATCAGTTTATTACCCAAAAAGAGGCAATGAAGAAGGTGAGGCAGGATCAAAAGTAAATGGTGGCCCCAAACCCCCCTCTACACTGGAAAGTTTGGCCTTCGTCTAAAATTCAGTGAAGAACACTGGTATAGAGTGTAAAGTAAACGGATTGATAGGAAGTATACTAGAGGAGCCCCCTTTTATTTCAGTGAAATATACGCTTCATTCTGTCGCGAGGAAACTGTATTGAAGTTAACTGGAACCAAGACTGTAGCTGTTACTACATGTAGCACCTCTTACTACACCGTATGCCAGCACCAACCTCCAAATAAACGCAGTAGACTGAAGAAACCAACATACCATATACAAACAGCCCTGGAAGCCACTAGATCGCCGCTCCACCCTGAAAATTCAACTTTGTTTTCCTTTTAACGAAAGTAGCGTCTGTGTATTAGGGCGATTGTTGTCAAATGAAGGAGCGTTTATAGATCTGGACAGGAATAAGGATTTCAAACGACATAGGTAGATCCTGGAACCCTGACGGGAATGACGACATTCTACTAACAAGCATTTATCGCCGGAACTCCGTTAACAGCCCATGCCAAGTTAGAACACTCACCTGTGAATATGTGTTGACATTCAAGCCAACCAAAAACAATAAATAAAATAATAAAATTGGTTATTTAGGGTAGGTGCAATTTAATAGCATACACTAAAGTTTATATACAACTCTGCCGATTTGGAGGTAATTTTCGTTATTTTTCAAAGTACAGACATTACAAAGTAATGTACCAAAAGCCGCTGATGCCCTGAAGATACAAAGAACAGCCATCATTTGACGTTTACCCAGATCCGGTTACTCCTAAGAGCCAGGGCTGATTCATGGATATAGTCACATATATAAACTTTCAAAATTATTCTGTATGAAAAATAACAGCAACATTTAATAGTTAATATGTCGCTATATGTTCATGAAACTTTCTAATTATGCATGTCATATTTTGTCCTGTCGTTTATTTTAATTAAATATAGGTACAAACACATTATTTACTTTATTAGTGCAGTTGACGCATTTTCATTTAGAGAAATGGATACAAATCTACAGACGTAACCTTATTTCAGTACGGGGTTTTTTTCCCCATCGGTCCAATGTTGCCCTTGACCGCCTGCAGTTTGCCACAGGACTCCCGTCAGAGTCGTACATGAAAGCACTGCTTACGGATCCTGGTAAACGCCGAGGGCGCCTGCTAAGTAAATCTTGGCCCAATCACAAATCGCTGTTTGCAACCTGTTCCCGCCTTTTCCGAAAAAGTCGTCTTGGGAACGAGAAGAATGTTGATGTCAGAGTTTAAACCAAAGGTTAATACATTTGTGTTAGAATTATAAACTACAATTGATAAAATGTACCTTTTCAGTAATTTGATATTGCTCTGCCATACGCTTATACATTTAATTCTCGGAAAATGTGCTGTCGCTATTGGCCATTGTACATTTCAATGAAGGAGCGAAAACGACAGAAAAAGCGACTTCCGTCCTTACGCAACAGTAAAAGGACCAATTGCGGGGCGAGAACCGCTTTGTGGGCGGGACATTCTTCGACCAGGGCCTGTTCGGCCTGCCTCATGCCGTGGGCTTCACCCTCCTGCGTTTTTAGGAGGCGGGAGGCTGGTGCTGCTTGCTTAGGGTGGATTTGATGACATACATACTACTGAATACAAAGTGGGTAAAAAGTGAAGTCAGACATTTCATACGTTTCGTCTGGTTTCAATGGAAGCTGATGGTTTTTTAAATAGACGGCGGATGTCAGCGGAGGCCCCCGGCGGAGATGGAGGGGTCGTAGGAGCTTCAGCTGGGGCAGAAATTCGATGGCTGGGCGGCAGGATTTTGGGGGTTTCAGATGGGATTGTTGGGAGCCTGTCCCCTCGGATCGGGAGCGAGTCAGAACTGCAGACTGTCCAGTTGCACGGCTTTCCGGAGGTCATCGAAAACACCGAGCCGGACTACGAGGGTCTGCCGCGGGGCGCGTCTACCAGCACCCACATGCTGGCCGGGGCTGTGGCAGGGATCATGGAGCACTGCCTGATGTTTCCCATCGACTGCGTCAAGGTAAAATGCAGTTTGTGTAGGGAGACGTTTCGCTCAGTTTTATTGGGTGCGTTAGTTTCGCATGCAGTTAGTTGGAGGCTAAGAAGAAGCTGGCTGCTTTGACAAGGTCGAACCGCATGCTAAGAAGCTAACATGCCCAACAAGTGTTAGCGGGCTGTCAGAAGTACGAAGCGGCGACCTTTCCCTGACAGATCACCTCATCACTTCAATAGGTGTTAAAACTACCTGTATAGAGTCTGAATTAATGATGGCCACAAGGTAGCCGGTCATCACACCACGATCGCTTATTTTTTCAGGTTATTTATCGCTCCCCTGGGCTCCGGTCAAACGGCCCCTGGCATGTCCCGGCAGCTAACACGCTATCGTGGCCGTTTCCTACTTTTATCTCACGTGTGATAGTTTAGATTGTTTTATTTCTTTTTTTAACTTTTAACGATGCCCCTAACCAACAAACTCGGGCAACTTGCAAAATCAGATTAGATGATTACACGCCATTAATTCAGCGGATGTCCGGTAAGTCCTCCCTGGTGGCTGGCGAGGCCTAGCGGGACCCCGGCAGGCTGTGTGGAGTTATCGGCCCGAAGACCCCGGCACGCTTAACAATGCTGTCGAGCAGGAAGTCGTATTATAGCCACTGGACTGCGCAGATCCGGCACACTAACGTGTAGCCACGTTCATACTGTGCCACTTGGGTGCGTTTGTGCCGCACTCCAGGCACTGCTTCTTTGCACTTTCCGTGTCCCCCACATTAGTAGTACTTACTGTCAGTAACGTGGCTTTTAAAATGCGGCATGATCATAGCTACAAAGCTCCGTAATTATACGCCAGAGGTACCTTAAACTGGGGAAACGTGTGCCGTGTTTACAGTAAATGGTGTCTCTTCCTTCCAGAGATTACGAGTTAAATATACTGGGAGTTTGTAGGCGTATTGTAATTATGTTGTTAAATTGCCTGTGGTTGGGGCTTCCGAATAACAAACACGTACGTGGGTTTGCATGTCCATTTATAATTATTTGTATTTATTAGTTAAAGTGCTGTGTCTTCTGCTTAGTTTAAAATCACTTCCCCATTCCTCTTTGGGCCTTGGGCCAATTTCTAAGGGTGTTCCTGTTCTCCGAAGGGAGACATGAGAGTGCTGTGTGCTGTGAGTACAATCAGATGTGTCTGACAGCCTGAAAAGCTTTTGAGACAAGGCTGCTTTCCCACATGTCCCTCACAGCTGCAGCCCTCACCGTGGACCTGCTTTTAAATGCAGTGACCTGGTCCCAAGTTACCATTTGTATGCTTAAGGTGAACAAAGGAAATGGCAAAAATTGTGGTAAAGGTTAGCTGTTTAGCAGAAATAAGTTTGCCGATCTTTGTGTACTCCTGCTGTGTACCTCCCTACTTTTGTGAATCGCCACGTTTAACAGGGAGTCAGCAGTGACTGGCCTGTTAGTGCAGGATTCCCACACTTGTACTGTTAGCCACATAGGCCTGGGGCTAGGGTTGCCACCATCGTCCCTTATAATACAGGGCACTGTATGTTCCAGTATGGGATTGTCCTGTTTTATAAAGAACAGGAGGTAACCCTTGCTGGGGCTGTAAGCAGTTTAGAAAAATTAATGAATATTTATTGATATTGACTTTTACTTATGTTGAGTATTTGAAGGTGGTGTGTCACTCTGTGGGTTGGGATGCTGTGCGTATGATCGGAAGGCCACCAGGTCAAATCTCATGGTCATCAGAGTGGTTTCACAATTAGGTTTTTGAGAAAGGCCCTTCACCACAATTGCTACAGGGACTGGCTAACCCATGCTTTCTTAATTTTCACTTTGGGTAAGAGTGTCTGCTAAATAAATGTGAAATGTATTACTTAAAACCATAGATCCGTACAGTTCAATATTTTGACACATTTAGATCTTGTTTTCCAGTCACGTCTTTCATTCTATTTTTTAACACTCAGTAGTTTTAACATCGTTTGTTTAGCGGCCTGAGGCTAATGCTGTGATTAATTTTAGACTTTCTCCCGACTAAGCTAATAGGCAAGCCACCCACCACAACATAAACATTCTTAACTGTGAAGTCATTAGCTTGATGTGGGTCAACTTTCTCCCCAAAATAAGCAGTTTTTGTGTTTCTGGACTGGCCGTTCTGCTTTGCTTGTGAGAAGAGTACAATGCCATATTGCAGGAATAGGGAAATCTCTTTTGACGCTGCTTGCAAATAAGTCTGGAGAAGAGAGAAAAAAATTATTAAAATACTGCCACACTTCAGAAGGCATTGTAAACACATGCTGGCTATACACTCACTCCTGCCAGCACTTACAGTTTGGCATGATAGTTAGGTTAAACCGGGACTGGAGCTTCCACATGGCAGCTTACTGCATAGAATGCTTATGGCTTTTACTTATGGAAAGTAACTCTTACTTATAAATTTCACCGTCGTTATCGATAATTGCAGATAAATCAATAAGTGGTCCCAGCCCTAGGCCTGATGCACACTTTAATTTACTTGCATAGTGTATCTCTTTGTAGTGGTTGGGCTCAATCTGCTCATTTGCATCTGTCAGCAGTGAGGTTCTGTATGGCTGTGTATTTCATGCTTTTACCTCTTGATCTTTCTCATACTGTGTGCTGCCCTGTCTTGCAAAACTTGTACGTGCATAAACATGCTTTAAAGCTTATTTTTGTAGCTGGTTGATAAGAATAATCTGTGGCTCATCAGTGTAAATACCAGAGGCTCCATGTAGATTCTTTCCTGTCTGCTTCTGTCCTGCTTATTGACACCTGTGGTTCCTGTAGGAAGAGTGGGTGACCTAGTGATTCATATAATTCAAGACTCACCAAGGCTTGGAGTCTGTAGCTCCCACTAAGGACCGATGACCTCATTCACCTAGTCCCCCTTATACTGCAGACCCGGATGCAGAGTCTTCAGCCGGACCCCGCCGCTCGCTACCGCAACGTGATGGATGCACTGTGGCGTATCGTCAGGACGGAGGGTGTCTGGAGGCCCATGAGGGGCCTAAACATCACGGCGGTGGGGGCCGGGCCTGCCCACGCGCTATACTTCGCCTGCTACGAGAAGCTGAAGAAGACATTGAGTGATATCATCCACCCTGGAGCAAACAGCCATTTGGCTAACGGTACCCTTCCACAGTGGACCTAACGTGCACACAGATTGTTAGACACATATGTCCTAGGAAGAATGTGGCTTACAGGTGGCTTTATGGGTCATAACGGTTCACTGGAGATAAAATGAATGCACTGCGAGCGAGCAGATAGGCGGTGTTATTTGTAGCCCACTGTGTAACGTGTGCTCTGAACCAATATCTGTAAACTATGTGCTCTGACTCAGGTCCTGCTGTGAGGGAGAATACACAATGGGATTGTCCACGATTAACAGATAATTTGGCCCCTGAAGGAGCAGGGTCACATGGTAAAATGATGCAGAAAGTCTAGGAAGGAATTTGCATTGTTTGAGAAATACTGAAGCTGACCTATGGGAAGCCTGTTTCCGTGCAGACTGACTTCACTGTGTGCCGACTTCCTGTGTGAAGCCCAGGATGGCCCCGCCCTCTTAACAGTATGCTCACTGACACAGTTTCCTGCTGATTAGGCAGAACTCCAGAAATGCCGTGGCCGTATCTGTGCAACTGAGTGGCACCCAGCACTCATGTCCCGATGAACCGTGGAGGATGGGCTGAAAGTGGGAGGCTTAGCTGTTTGAAACTTCTCTTTTCAGTACAGGTTTGAGGGTAGCTTTGTGACACGCTGAGCTTTTTTGGAGTCCCAATGTCCCAGCTGTAGCTCAGTGTGCGGTCAGCCTGTGGCCGATTACCATGACCTTTGTCTTCCGCAAATATTTGAACTAATTTCAGTGCTGTGATGGCCTTGAGGTTGGATGGATGATGGTAGGGGGAGGAGATGTCTGTAGCAGCAAGGAATGAGGGCTGATCTCTCAGAGGCCAGCTGCAGTCAGAATTGCGAATAGATTTGGTCACGGGGTGCTTTTTTATGCACATAGCTCCTCATCTTTCTCAGTTCAGAGAGACTTCATTACTCCAGTCAAATAATCAGGGTGAATGATTGTCTCCACCCCCCTTAGTACAGGGCTTTATTTTTTTGGACTTAAAAATTTTGTAATGGTCAATGTAACTGAATTGCTCTTTCTGAATTCCAGTTTTCATAATAGCATATGTTATCCCCAAGCAGCGAGGCTTTGGGCTGTGCACAGTACTGGCATCATTGTTGATGAAGGTGATGCATATGCTCTATGTTCCTTTTGCTTTCTTTTCCTCTTTCCCTTCATTACAGGTCTGTGGAAGGCTGGGTAAGTAGTGTCTGGCATGTTCTTTAGATGAAATGTCATTGCTGGGCGGGAACAGAAATGACTGCCTACCCGAGTTCTCCACCAGGGGGCACTGAGCTCAATCAGAACATCATCTTCTTCACTACCTTGTAGTATATGTGTTACTGCACTTTCTGTGGTTGTTTGAGGCGTACCCAGATTTCATCCCTGTTTTAGATTGATGAGATTAATATATGTTTCAGCACTTGGGGAAAGACAGCGGTCGAGTTGACAGAAATAGGAAGTAGTTAAGCTTTGCCAGTATCAGGAAGCAAGCCTAAAGAGGAAGTATGGTGGAGAGGAAGTGGAGTCCTATCCTCCACTCCCAAGATGCGTAGATGGGAGCAGCTTAATTCTTCTGGTTTTCCGGTTTGACCCAGCGTCCGTTCTGCGCCCACGTCCCCTCAGTCACGTTCCCTCACCTGTGAGGCTTTATCTTACAGGGACAGCTGGATGTGTGGCCACATTGCTTCATGATGCCGCCATGAACCCAGCTGAAGGTGAGACCCATTGCATTCCTGCCACCGGCACCCTTTAATGCCTGTGTTTTTGTCTGACTTCTGTGTTTGTAGGGAAGGAGACTAGCAAAACACAAGCACTTATTTTTATACTATACCTTCCCAAAGAAACACTACTTGGAAGTAGAATCTGCTTAATATTTCCACCTGTTAATCATCCAGAATCAGCTGACCTGCACTGGCAGTTTAATCTGTGTGGAGGGTGTAGTTCCCTTAGCTGTTAGAGCTGGTCCCCAGCAAAGGCATCCAGCACAGAACGTAGCCAATGCTGTAAGGCAGTGTATTCCAATCCGGTCCTCAGGGACCCACAGACAGTCCATGTTTTTGCTCCCTCCCTGCTCCCAACCGAGGTACACAGGACTGCAGGAGGGCAGCTGAACCTGGTGCCAGATCTGTTATGAATGAACTTTTTCTGTATACAGTACTGTGCAGAAGCCTTAAGCAGTCAAATAAAATGTTTAAATGATCTTCTCTTTGGTGTAAAACTGTGATATTTTGCCTATCAAAGTGTTAGCTTAGCAATATCAAAACCACCACTAAAATCACCCCAGTATTTGCGGCAACCGTCTAATATACCCATGTATTTTGTTTTTTTTGACTCCACTACCCTACCTAGTTTGGCTAATCAATACTTCATTGAGTCATTTAACCAATTTAGTTAAGGGAGCTGGTGGTGAAATTTAACGAATACGTGGAATGGCTTGGGTGGCCCTGAGGAGAGATTTGGGATCTGAAGTGTTGATATCAGTAAAAAAAGAGGGAGAGTGTTAAGAACTGTGCGCTGATTACCACGTGTTGCTGCACCCACCACATGACAAACCACCGCAGGGATGAGAGCCCGAGTGCAGCCGTGTGGCGGGTCATACCTCAGCACCATACTATTTCGAATGGGGTGGAACAGTGTGAAATTTTTTTCCAGTGGCTTGACTGCCATTCCTGCTGCCAACCCCCAAATTTACCCTGGAAGTTGAAGGACTTGCTTGCAGTAAAAGATATCAGGAAAATATTGTAACTTTTTTTATTTTTTTTTTGAGAACAAAAAAGGGTTTATTTTTAATTGTTACTGTTAATTTCTAATGTTAAGTTGTTGTTTTTCTGAGAAAATATACACTTACTACCCAGATAAACAGCCTGAAACATTTTTGTTGACTTCCTAAGACGCTAGCACAGTACTATATGTTCGTATCTGATAGCTGCGATGTCTATATTTGCTTTTGGGACTGTATGTTTTGATTACCTAATTCTTGCTTTCCTTTTTTTGCTTCCTTCCTTTCTGGCGCCCTTGGCTTTGATGGAAACCCCTCTCGGCCTTTTCTTCTGTGTGATGTACCCCCTAGTGGTGAAGCAGAGGATGCAGATGTACAACTCTCCATACCGCAGCGTTTTAGACTGTATGCGGGCAGTGTGGCAGAAGGAGGGCGTGGGGGCCTTCTACCGCAGCTACACCACCCAGCTCACCATGAACGTGCCCTTCCAGGCCCTGCACTTCATGGCTTATGAGTACCTCCAGGAGTTACTCAACCCCCACAGACAGTACAACCCCCCCTCTCACATGGTGTCGGGAGCACTGGCAGGAGCGCTGGCAGCTGCAGCCACCACTCCACTGGACGTTTGCAAGACGCTCCTGAACACCCAGGAGACCCTGGCACTACACACACTCAACTCTGGTGGAAACATCTCTGGCCTGGCCAATGCCTTCCGGACGGTGTACAGGCTGGGAGGCCTTCCCGCCTACTTCAAGGGTGTGCAGGCCCGCGTCATCTACCAGATGCCCTCCACGGCCATCAGCTGGTCTGTCTATGAATTCTTCAAATACGTCATCACCAAGCATCAACACGAGAAGAGGAAGCGGGAGCGTGATGGCGACAAGTAGTGCCTGGAACAGACTGAATGATGGCTAACAAACGCACAGAACCCCAAAGCCCCCCCTCCCCACCTTCCTGCTCAAACTGCTGATGTGAAGAAGCTTCCTCACATGCTTAAACCAGTGATTTATTACATCCAGTTACTGAATAGCGGTCATTTGAGCCATTGTCAAAAGATTGCACTTAACGTTTTGAGCTCCAAAGTTATTTTAACGAATGTAAAAAAAAAAAAAAAAACACTGCGGTCTCCAGGATCCTTTTCTTAGGCCAACAGAGAAGTCAGACTGCAGTCCATGAATTTATGTACCTGAAAGGCCGAATAAACGCTGTGTGACCTTGTAGTGTTTTACATGTACGCGCATGTCAGGTCATATTTCTGTCATTTCCTCAGAAGCCAGGATTGCTTGGCACAGGTAGTGATGATAGAATGAAAATGTTGTTGTACTTTTACTAATAAATTCAACCCCTTTATGTAAATGTTACGGTGAATATAATTATCCTTGAGGAGAATCAAGTCCAAAATTTTGTAAAGAAATCTGGATTGAGTTTTCACCTGACCATATTCACCAATGTGTCATCTGGCAATGAGGTTGCAGTGAAGTCACCTGATTGTGGTGCCTTAACTTGTAGCACTTGACCCTCCAAAATGTCTGCGATCTAATTGGTCAGACCCTCCAACATGACTGTGATCTAATTGGTCATGCCTGCAGGCATTGACCTATGAGCATGTTCTGTGTGACTCAGGGACTGCTCCTTCAAATAATCTTGTGTCCCCATATCTGTTTACTTTCAGTTTCTTGGCCACCCATTCCACTTCTTATTGAAACATTATTGAGATGTGTGCAGAGAAAATTTTGCCAGTTTATAGGCCCGGTTTTATTTTCTGGTTTAATAGTGGTGTCAGCCACAATGAAATTGTACATACAGCATTTCCCACTGAGACACCCCCTTGAGGTAAAGGTTGCTGTGTTTCCTATCCCGGGTTTTAATTTCAACACTAGCTCATTGTTACCTGAGCCGTTTCTGTGTTCGCACATCTTTTTTTGTGATTGCACACAGATGTGGGTCATGCATTTATATACTGCTCTGATAATGCAGCCACTTTATCATTAACGGACCTGACATGATTTCTGACCACTCTGTAACGTTTGTCTGCTGTCAATAAACTGTCAGTCACAGGCTTCCCAAAGCTGCTTGACCAAGCTGTGAAGGTCTACCTGTGGTTTTTGATTCAGCATGCCTCACACCTCCAGGGTTTGTGGATTTCAGTCATGCCCCATTTCTGTATGTGGAGTTCGGATGTTCTTGTGTTGCACGGAATTCCATCCCGCTTTCCAAAGACATGATGCTGATTGGCATCTCTAAATTATCTGTTGCATGTGAGTGTGTGTGTATTTGTGTTATGATGTGCTGGCATCCCATCCATGATAAGAGGTTGGATGATGGTTGAATCCCTGTAACTAGAACATAGCCGGCTGCACTCATGCAATTGCTTTTCAGATTTAGGGAAATGCTGAATAGAACCTTACTTGGTAGTATGTGTCATGTTTATTCATGCCTGCAGATGGTGCTGTAACCTCTTGCCCCCTTATTTGTTCTGCTTACATGTGGTTCATGTTGGTGAAAAACTCTTTCCTTGAGCATGTGAACATTTTCCCCATCCCCTCCTTCATCCATGGTGATAAGGCTGCTCATTTTGCATCTATCCTGTGTTGTGCTTCTGGTTGAACTTGCTGATTTCACATGAATGCCAGGTAG
>JAAGVU020000061.1:12793845-12809601 GCA_011763525.2 Mormyrus iriodes
CTCTCGGCTGAGTCCTCTCCCCCACTCATGGTGGCAGACCCAGCAGTCAGCAATTAAGGCTGATATATACTTTTGCTATCTGGTACAGCATTGCTGCAAACCCTATGCCAGTGTTTCCCAACTCAGTCCTCGAGGATCCCCAGACATCGGGGGGGGGCATTGCCCCTGTGATAACATGCATGGCCCCTCTTGTGGCCCCCCTAAATACGTATGCTACTTGGGTCTGAAATAAATGTATTATCTATTATTATGTATTATCTTGTGTGAGTAATTCTTGGAAGACATTGAGGGTCAATGCATCTGCCCCCCCAACAGAACAACTGGCCCCAGTCTGGCCCCACCAACTAAAATGGTCTGGTTTCTTCTCTGCCAGCTCCCAAAATACCTGTACCAGGTATTTTGTTTTCCTTATTGGCTGGAATCTTGGATGGAGCAAAAATGTGGACTGTCTGGGTGTCCCAGAGGATTGGTTTGGGATACACTACCCTATGCCATAGCAGACACCATAGACTGAGGCATGTAGTTACATTTCTGGGGAGGTGCGCATCAGGCTATTGCGTAGGGTATGTGACTAGGTAGCCACCAATAGTGTGCATTCTATGCCAAAGTATAAATCAGCCTTTATACGTTTACTGGAGGATGGCAGGGACTCCTGGCCATTGTATCACATAGGTAGTAACAACCATTTCTCTGGCTCTGCACTCTCTAGCCCACTGTCTCACGAGCCCAACGTTTCCAGTTCCCCTTCTGAAAGGTTTGTGTAGAAAGGTTGGCTTTCTTGCCCAAGATTCTGAGATTCATGGGCAAGACAACCCTGAGTAGGCTAGGAGAAATATCAGAACATGTTTTTCTTATTGTATGGTTCATGCTCTATCTTAAATAGAAAGCGTTTTTGCAGGAAAACTCATCCTGATGTGTTACACTACAATTGCTTGAAGGGTACATTAACTTTTTGTCAAATAAAATAAAATTATTTGTGGCACTTTAAATGCATCCTCTGTCAGGAGTCATCTTATGCCATCACACATTTTATCTACGTTTTACACCCATTGCTCATGTCCCACTGATTTTCAGCCCTAGCAGTGAGGGGAGCAGAAGCCTCTACCGAAAGTCCTCCATGTTGGAGGACTTGTTTTTTTACGGCTCACCAGTCTAAGAATCAGTTCATCCTTGGAAGATTTCCCTTAAGCACAAATCCTTGTCATCAGTGCCTGAGGCATGTGAAGTTTGCACAGTGTTTCACGTTCAAGGAACGCAAGAATGAGGGAAGGAAGGTGCTCAGAACCCCTCAGGGGAACAGAGCTGAGTAGTGATGGGATGCAGCTGCCTGTGCTGTGAACCTGCAGGCACAGGAGATGTATGTGAAACCAAACACTTCATACCACTTATCTAATACAAGAAACTCATGGCAGGTTTGCAGTGAAAGGACCACTTACCCCAATAAATCCTGTTGTTTATAGTTTTACAACATTACTGATGGTCTTCAGTCCTGAAAGTACAGTAAATTGTCTGGCACCAATGAAACTGATATATTAACATCTAACACAGTGCTGGCATATCTACACAAAGACAAATTGCAATATTTCTAGGCATGGATTTTTTGGCATGCTGTCATACCTTTTGCTTTTTAGTTACTTTGAACAAACATTAGAAAGGAAGAGAATAGGCAGAGACTTTGCGTGTGTATGTAAGTGTCTCCTCTGTTTAATCATAGCCAGAGAAGCCCATCAGTGACATGAAAATAGTCCATTCAAATTCAAAGTCAATGTCTGCATCAAGGGTCCTGGAGATCCTGCCCCCCAATGAACACCCAGAACTTAAGGCTGCCAGGAATCTGGTAACAACTGAAATTCCAACTGGAGATCCCAGGTGTCCAGATCTGTCTCTCCTCCCCCCCACCACCACTCTTTTCCTTTCCATCTTGTTGTGTGAGATTCTGTAAGAAAGTAAACAAGTCACAGAATCCTTGGACAAACTCTTCTACTGAGTAAATACCTCATTCTGCACCCACCTGTTTTGGTCTGTCGAGGTCACTCATTTTCTTGAGGTGTGGAAAGAACCTGAGGGGTGGGGCTTGGCTTGTCTGGCTAAGAAACACAGGTGCAACTCAGGGACAGAAGGCCATGGTAAGAGTCGCTGTGCACTTCATTGTCAAAAAAGCACTTTTGTTTAGTGACTGGGGAATACCAAAACTTGCCTGTACTGGTTAGTCTTCAGCTTGGGCTATTAAGGCAACTGTTTGAAAAACAGAGTGAAAGATGTGTGTGAGTGTGGGGGGGTTACTGGGGATGATATTATTGTGTTCTGAAATGTGTCATGGCATGCGGGACGAACGACTCAAAGGCAGTTGTTAGGCAAAAATTGGTTTTATTAACTGAACAGGGCCAGGGAAACAAATAAGACCACAAGGGATCAAAACAAGAAGGCTAGTACAGGGAAGGACATAGGCAGACAGGAGGACTAATGTCAAGGACCGGTCTGGGGCTTACGAGACAAACAGGTACTTAAATACAAAGACTAATGAGGGGTAACAAGCAACAGGCATGGCTCATCAGGGCCACACTAGGGAGGAGACACGAGGGTCAGGCAGACGTAACAGTACAGTAGGGACATAACAGTACGCCCCTACCTCCAGAGTGTGCCTTCCGGGCATGGAGGACAAACAGGGGAGAGGACCAAGGGGACCACACAAGGGCTGAGGACAGATGAGTCACTGGATGGGACAGGACACAGCTGAACTGACAGGGTACATGGGACAGACACCAAACAAGACTAAAGGGGCCGAGCCACTGGACAGAACAAGACAGGACACATGGCACAACAATGGACAAGGAGAAGGCAGGGGCTGGGCAAGGGACCAAAAGAACAACAAGAAAGACCAACAGCAAACAGGGTCAAACGGATGAAACAGACCAAACATGGGGCAGAACAAGGCACCAAGGACAACGGACCAGGGACCAGAGGGAGAAACACCAGACATCAATGAGGATCAGGGAGCAGGAGAGGCACAGGCAATGTGGTCCCTCTTGGGCTGGAAGCTGGGAACTTGGGCGAAGAGGCCTTCTTTGAACCCGGAACCTGGAACATGGATGAAGTGACCCTCTGTGGGCCGGGAGCCTGGAATGTGGATGGACTGGCCCTCTCTGGGCCGGGCATCTGGAGCGGGGGTGGAGTGGCCCTCTCTAGGCCAGGCATAGCAGAGGTGAGGATGGGCTCTGGGGGTGCAGCAGAGGCGAGGATGGGATGAGTGGACCCTTGTGGGCCAGACTTTTGAGGATTTGGTGGAGCAAGCCCCTGTGGGTCAGGCTCAGGAGGCTTGGGACGAACGGTGACCTCTTCTGTCCCAGGCTATGGAGGCACCGGGTCAGGTGAGGTGGCAGCCATGGGCACAGCCAGCTTCATCTGCTTCTTCCACCTGTGGCTGGAGGTGGCAGGCTGAGTGGCATTGCTGCGGAGAGGCGGCAGGTTGAGTGGCTTCATGTGATGGAGAGGCAGCGAGCTGAACAGCTTCATGCTGCGGAGAGACAGCGGGCTGAGCGGCTTCACTGTGGAGAGGCGGCAGGCTGAGCGGCTTCATGCGGTGGAGAGGCAGTGGGCTGAGTGGCTTCACTGTGGAGAGGCAGCGGGCTGAGCAGCTTCACGCGGTGGAGAGGCGGCAGGCTGAGCGGCTTCACGCTGCGGACTGGCAGCAGGCTGAGTGGCTTAACTGTGGAGAGGCAGCAGGCTGAGTGGCTTCACGCTGCAGAAAGGTGGTGTGCTGAGTGGTCTCACGTAGCGGAGGGGTAGCAGGCTGAGCGGTCAACACAAAGACTAACGAGGGGTAACAAGCAACAGGCATGGCTCATCAGGGCCACGTTAGAGAGGAGACAGGGGGCTCAGGTGGACATGACAGGCAAAATGTAACAAAATGGCAAGGAGTCATAAACTAAACTACGTCTGTTCCTGTGTTTCCCTTATGCTCTTGTTCAGTAGTAAAACCATGAAAAATAAAATCATTACATATGTGTGGATAAGAATTGCCTGTCCAGCAATAAAAAGCACATACTGTTTGAGGCGAACACTTTCTCCTTCCTTTCATGATTTCTGGGGGGAAAATGTTCTCAGCTCTCCATTAGCCTTGACCCTGTGAGCAGTGTGTGCCCTGTGATACCTAAATGTGTTGTCTTGTGGAAGGCCACCCTTCCAACAGGAAACACAGTGCCAGACAAGCATCAACGCCCGTTGCTAAGAGGCACTCAGTAGAGGCACACGGGAGAGCCCCTGCTGCAGGCCTGATAGAATGAGCTGTCAAAGAGTGGGCCTCCTCAGTACACTCCTTGTTCTTCTTTATCTGCAGCAATTAAAACATTTAAATTCCTTCCAAGAACTTGGGAGTGGGAGTAGGCTGTCAAAATGATGTCTGAGGAAAAGTAGCAGGTTTTGGTATATCCAGTACGAAGGCCATCTATGGATATGAGTGAGCAGAAATATCTAAGTTCTGCCAAGAGACACACTGTTCCCACACATCCCAGGTCATTCAACGTCCAGGAAAGATGCTGTATTTCTATTAAACATTTTAAATGCATCCATTCAGACTTACCCCTCAGTCTTTAGATCTCCCTATATTGTTAGACTTTATTGAATAAATTTTAACGTATTTGAGCGCGAGGATACTGAACATCACTCAGCGCGCGCGAGGAGCGGGAAACAGAACTGTTAAGCGACTGAACTACTACTAGACGAGAACAGGGCTGGGGAAAGTATGGATAAATGTCTTCGTTTTTAATTCGGTTATTCTACCAGATTAGCGCCTAGTGAAGGTGGGTGCGATGAATACATTGTATTGCTAGTTTTACATCCAACGTAGTGGACATTAAGGACAATAATGAATGAAACTTGTGAGTTAGGTTAACATCTGCGTTTTGAGCAGAGTATTAATATATGACGAGTCTTATATATACACACACACACACAGACGTTACTTATATATATATATATATATGTTAATATATATCTAAAGAGAATTATGTACATTTTCTCGGTGAAATTAAACAACACTTAAAACATCGATGAGCTCTGTTCCAGTATTGTCTCTCAAAATATCAGTAGCACCCGCTAACTAAAGATTAGTAAATAGCTGTTTGTAATAGACCTTTTATACCGTAAATAGTTATGTTTATTCAGTTAATATAATAATAATATTTTTTTGCACAGCCTTCACAAATTAAAATTCCTCTCAGACTCAGTGATGACCGTCTGTGATTCAGTACCGCTGTTTAAAAATCGCGGTGTTTCTTTCTGCAGTACGCGACACTTAGGCTTTCGCCGGAGTCTGTGAGGGTTATTCTGCCTCCCAGTTTCGTGCTGTAATGTGCCCTCCGAACGCCCCTCATTTGGCTTACGGTAAGCTGCCCTGTAGGGCCAAAGATCAGTTTCCTAATCTCTTGGATAGAGTGTGCCTGTTTTCTTTATCGTAGTGTATCACATTATGTACGTGTAACTCTATTACAGCTCTAAACCGTAAATTATTTTGGTTTTAGACCCTGGCTGGGTTTCTTTATTAATGCCCTTTCCGGGCGTCTCTGTTCACTTTCATGGGCCTTTTGGCTGGAACTTCATATTGACCACAATTTACTATGAAGCATCTTACATTGAGCTGTCTTTCACATAGTTTAAACTGTTTCATGCAGTCTATGACAGTTTATTGTGCCTTCCCAGAATCATTTTCTTTGACATCCGTTCCCAGAATGCATAGTGCTTATGGACTGACTACTTTGTAAACTAATCGTCAGGTAGCTCTGGTTGGTTCACTGTTATATCTTGACCAAAAAGGTCTATGGGGAGCTGTATACAAAGCGTATAAAATTAATCTTTAGAAAAGTACAGAGAAAAATAAAGAAAAATAACTTGACACAAACATAATTACTGTAAGGTAATATTACAATGGGCTTCAGTAGTGTTTGGGGTCCGTGCACAGAAGTCTGTAATTTTTCCATTTTCTTATATAAGACTTATAAAAGAGCCACATCATTTACCCACAAAAAGCTTGTTTCTCGTAGCTGTAAATGTTTACATCTCTGTAAGGTGGGATGCTATGAACTAATGGCTGTTAGTCCGGATAAGTCCTTTAGGTCAGCCCTTTGACAACAGTGGGTGCGTCGGGGATGTAAGGAGGAACAGGAGATGGGTCATAGAGATCTCTGGTCTCTCTAAACACAGACATTAACCATGGCCCATTTCCTTCCTAATTCCTGCCCTCGGTAGAGGCAGACTGAATGCATTAGGGTGTGCTACCATTCCTAACAACCTCCCTGCTTCCACACCTTGGCTGTCATGGTGCACTGGCTCTGCATGAACGCCCCAGTTCAAAAGCAAACACAAGGTGCCCCATGGCTTACAATGCAAACAACCTCTTCTGGAAATTTGCAGGCTGTGTATAACCATTTGGTGGAATTTATTGTTCACTACAGAGAAATATATATGTAAAAGCAGGTAGCCTATTAGTTTTCTTCAAAAATCTATTATTTGGAGTTACATCCCTGAACTTACTGTCAAGAAGAGTTTATTGTTTCCTTTGGTCTTGCATTCACTGTATAACAAATACGCAAATGTAATACTTTTGTAGCTAATGTAAAGAAATGCATGGCAAGTTGTATTTATTTAACAGTCCATTGTTGTTAGTCATAGACATTAGTATAAATGTTTTCAGTTTCATACATATACAATACAACCAATCATGACGCTAACACAACAACTACATTATTAAGTAGTTTACTCGTTTCGGAAAAATTCTTAAAGAAGATGTAAATACGTTGGTTTCTTCTTGTGTTTCACATATATCTGCACAAGGGGTGTACTGAGAAGCACTGCACAGATAAGGTATGAGAAAGTGATGTGCATCAGGATATTAAGGCCATATATAATGCCGCACACCAACCATATTCTTATGTGTCTCTGAAAAGATCATCTGACTATGTTACCAGGATTAATTACTTGTAGTTTTAGTAAATTTGATGTGATAACATTGAACCTTTGTGCCTAAATATCTATATTTTTAATATACTTCATCATTTTACAGTATAAATAGTTAATGACAATTCTCGCGCTCTTAAATGCGTATGTGACCTCGTTACCCATCCTATTAAAATGTTTTATTGTTTGTTTTATGTTATATTAAAATCACTTTTGTTGAAGGTACACAATAAAATCAGGGATGTGTCATATATAAGAGATTACAAAGTCCCAAAAAAGGTACCTAGAGTTTAGAGTAGTTTTTCGGATCCTCGGGATATAAGACATGATCAGTTGTCATAATTCAGAATAAATACAAAATTCCCAGGCTTTTTGGCAGTTGTAAAGTAATCTGTTGTTAAGTTTTTAATGCTATTGAAAAATAATTAGAAGTCACATTCTAGTAAAAATGCTGAATGGTGTACACTCTTGTTAATCTGGGGTGAATTAAGTTGGAATGCTATGAAAAGGGTAATTGTTGCAAACAATCAAAAATTTATGGCAATTGTACATTGTCAGATACACTAAAGGTCTTTATCAGTGATCGTTCTTTTTACACCAGCATCCTATTGAAACTGGGCTTCTGGGCGAGTAAGAACTGCTGTTGACATGTTTTGAATTGTATCGTAGTTGCACTGCAAAATACTGCATTTGGCTGTATAACACAGGCATGGAACAATGCACAAAACAATGTCCTTCTTGTAGAAGAGTACTATGCATCTTCACATTGACTGTCTTCCAATTCCTAATTCCATCTCTTGTGTGCAAATTAGGTTTAATTTTACTGCACTGTGTAAAAACGTATAAGATGGGAAGTTCTGCAATTGGAGGTGAGCTGCTTCTGCAGCCTCCACAGTGGATCTTCTTGAATAGGAGCTTAATGCGACCATTCATGTTAGACTGTGCGGAACCGTACAGCTAACAGAAGGCTGCCGCTCAGGCAAATTATTTACATACCTTGAGTTCTATATATAGAAATTTAAGGAAGAATGGCTATTTAAATAATGCTATTAAGTCAACATTGATTTATAGCAAAGTTGCCAAGCTCATGCTTTGCCCAGCTCTCAACCACAAGGTTGGGTTGACTTTATAGATATAGCTGAAATAATGTGTGGTGCTGGTTGGCTTTGCAAGACGCAGCTTGTGGGCCAGTAGGTTCTTCCCCACTAACAATAGGGTCATTCTTTCTATGCAATATGAATTCTGAGGCCTGCAATATTTTCTGACATTTAGAATAATTGTTATCAGACTGTAGTGGTTTGTTTGTAGTGGTTGTATTTTATTGTTTATATAATTGCATACTTATAGTTTTGTGTTTGTACACTTGAGTTTATTATATTCTTGTACAGGAATGCAAGTGAAAAGTAATATATTTATACTGTATGTGACTGGCCTTAGTAGACCAGTCTTAATGCTATATACTGGCATAAGAGATTTTTATGGAAAGTTGATTGATCACACAATGATTTCTGTTGGAAAAATACACTGGTTTATATATTGTTAATTCAAACATTATAATTCATATTTAAAACAAAGGCATTGTGGACTTTTTTTCTTAGGTTTTTGCAATAAATAATATGAAAGACTTCATATATGTTTGGGTCATCATGGGGTGCTTTACGTGTTGAAAGTTAAAATGATTATTGGCAATATTTTTCTTCCGAATATTATTCTTGCAGAAATAGTCATTTTGCACAGTAAGTCTTTAGGGATGCCAGCCAGCACACATATACATACAAGGGTCGCAGGGCCTATAGCCTATCCTGTAAGTCAGAGGAGAGGGATACCAGCCTGTTCCAAGGCACACACAATTGGCTGTTTAGTAATGCCACTTGATGTAACTGAATGCTTTTTGACTGCAGAGGAAGCCGGGGGGAAAGCCACCCAACACAGGGACAATATAAAACACACGGGGGAGGTGTGGGATTTGAACCACCAACACTGGAGGTGTGAAGCAGTGATGCTACCAACCAAGACATAATTGTTATATTTCAAAGCGAATATGATTTGTTTTTACTGTTTACTTTCTGCACAAGTGAATGTACAGCCTTGACACATCACAATTTTTAAAAATTAATGTGGCAGTATAGAACATGGAAAATGGTTGGTGTGTTCTACGCACGTCGATACGGTACAAAATGGCAGGTACACTTGTAAGGATACTGGATTACGTATGTAAAGTAGTTTGATATATCTTCTTAGTTGATTAACACTAAGAAAAGGCGGTTAGAAACGGGTCGTAAACTTTAGATTCACCTTGTTTAAACACAAGTTTTTCGTATCACAGCCAATTGCATGTTATAAACTTGGAATTATATAGATATTATAACAGTAATGTGTATTTATCCAATATATATGATGTTTACAACAGCATGGAAAAACCGAAGTATAACTGTAATATAGTATGAGTATAGTAATTAAAGTGTAATTGTAATTTAATTCTAATCGTAATTGTAATTATTCATTATACTTAGATTTTAGACGATAAATCGTAAACAATAAGCAACATATAATAAAAAGTGAACAGAATTTTAATTCCGCTCAGAGGTATCTTTCTACAGTAAACATTAACATTGCTTTTAATAATTTTAGAACCATTTATTCGTAAACAAATCTATTTATGGCTATAAACATTTGCATCTCACCATGAAGTTTTATGCTGTTTAATGGTAAACAGGGTAAAGCATAAATAAAACTATATACTAAAATAATTATTTGGGGAATTTTATAAAGGCTCATAGAAGATATGCCTTTATTATTGCTACGTTACTTGATACTTTTGCTACGTTAATCTTGGTTAAACTTATGTTTCTATTATCTCAACTGCGCCCATTCATAAAATGCACTATAAGCTTATATAGGCACATTAGGACCCCAAAGGGAAAGACGTGGAACTTAGACGGAAATAAATATTAAACCTATTCCACATTTGCATGTGGATGTTTGATCCCAAGACATTCAAAATATATAGATTAAATTAAATTGAAATAATTACGTAAAGAACACATGTGAATCGGGTTTGTAAAAGTAAGCTAATAGAATTATTTCGATAGTTTCAAATAAAAAGCAGCCATTGTATTTAGATTGTTTATTGACGATGTACTAATTTTTACAGACACCTACAAACATTATTTCCCCTCTCAACCAAATTAATAATCACAACATTCAAAGTAAAAATATGCATAAAAATAATATTAAAAAATCACTGACCTAATATAACACTAAATTGTAGCGAATTGTAGGTTTCTTTTGAAGGTGAACTTTCCTTGTCATTTTGGAAAACTTAAATGCAAACATTTGATTTCATATTGTGTATTGCAACGCTAATTCTGCGTGTCACTATTTCTTTACATATTATTCACAGGACAATTTAATTTATCATTCACGCTGAACCCTAGTCCTCGACTAAAATCTTACAAGTTTTAGAATAAACTTCCTGACTTAAGCTGGAACAACACGTGAAACAGGTGTACGGGCTTGACAATCAGGTAATTACTGATGATCTGAGGTCAAGCGAAAATCAGTACGAATGCAACCATCGTGCGCCCTTCAGTACTATTAGATTAGGTGAATAAAAACATTCCTGCTAAACTGAGAAATGTAGTTTAAACATCACAAAATGCTCCATAGACTTTGGCTATAATCTGAAGACTTTTAGCGGATCCCCCCGAAGTTAATTGCCTAATTATAAAAACATTGGGAGTCAGCGAGGGGATTTTCATTGCGGCTCAGAGTGTTCACGTTTTATTTTTTTTTTCACGGTTAATACATTCCTCCGGATAGCGCCCCGTTTGACAACCAAGGCTGAAAGCAGTACATGTAGGGGTAATATTGATAGGCGTGATACAGCGGAATGACAGGTGAATTAGATAACTCCTCGGTTCTGTATTGCTTCTGGTCGTTCCTCACTAGTACTTTTACCGCGACTTTCTTGGCCATGGCTTGCGGGGAACTTGCTGCGAATTGAGCTGCCATTTGGCGTCGTTTAGTTTTGTATCTCCTGTTCTGGAACCAGATCTTCACCTGGGTTTCTGTTAATTTAAGAGCCCCGGCCAGGTCTGCTCGTTCTGGGCCAGAGAGGTACCTCTGCAAATTAAAGCGCCTCTCCAGCTCGTAAACTTGCGCGTGAGTGAAGGCTGCTCGAGAACGTTTCTTGCTGGAATTGGGGTGATCGCCAAGGCCGCAACTCTCCAGTTTCACTTGCTCTATATCTGCCAGTTGTTTATTCTTGGCTGCATTAAAACAAAAAAACAACAGAACCCGACTTTTTATCAAAATGTTATCATTGCAATAGAAATCTTGTTAAATACGTTTCTTTTTTAACAACCCATGATACCTGACATGTACAGTCACACGAGGCATCAGAAAGAACACTTTCATAACTGAGCGTCACTTAAAGTCTCAGAATTATAAATGATAACGTGTTTCTTGAGGACATCATATTAATCTGAGAAATACATTAAGCCTAAATATGTCTTCTATGAATTATGCTAACAGACAATGCTTTTTAAACATCGTCTATAAATAACAGGCCACAGTTACAAATAAAACTGGCTACAAAGCACTGAGGCATAGACAGTACTAGTAAGTTTTTGCTATGGTTAAAAATAAGATGTGTACCCACTATAGCGAAGGAAACAAGTCAATACTTCTGCTAAGGTCCCAGCTGCGACTCGTTTCTGACACGGTTCTGAGAAGGTAGTAACAGTAAAAATGCCATGGCGATACATCAGGGTTGACGCTCCCATGTACGGAACTGGGTTACATTTTTCGATTTGTTTTCATTTTATTATTAGGTATGAACTTTTACTGTGTTCAGAAAAAAACGTATATATGACATTAGTCACATTTATTGATTAATTATAGTATACCTTTGTCGCAGTCGTCATACTCAGGTTCCTCACCAGTGGATCCATCTTCACAAGAGTTTTCGTCAGATGAAGTGCTGTGTCGGACGTACTGCTTGCGTTGTCCCGCCATGATCCTTGCACTCTGAATGTTCGGCTTCATCTCAAGCCGAACCCACTTTTTCTGTTCACTGTAATCCTTGGGGGATATATTGTTCCATCCCTCCGTCCTGTCTGTAGGTTTCATCTGTACATCAGATTTATCAAGTACACATAAATGTGGGTTTCTCCAGGTGGCAGGACTGGGTTTACGTCCTGGGGTCAATATGTCATTAATCGTGAAAGAAGTATGACTTTCTGCCATCTATGGCGTTTGACGCACTCCAATTTATAAATTTATGGCACCCGAATTACAACTGACAACAAAATACAGAAGCCGCGTGCCTTCATCCAAAAATTTCGCATGAACTATTAGTATTAGTGAAGTATTAGAATAATTTGCGCTGTCTTCTCTCTCTTGTCCTGAGCGATTTCATTGCAACATACACTTCGGTTAAGTCAACACTGAATCTGTCAAAAATGTTTCGTCTGTGTCGGTAAACCCTGCAGAATAACAGAACTGCAAGTTGACTGGCTATCTTCTTTCTCTAGCTCCGCCCCCCCACTCCCCTACGGGAAGGTCTTTGGAGGATCTTTTGATTCTGCAAGCGCCATAAACCAGTATAATACAAAACAGTTTATTTTTCATCTATGATGCCGAATTAGCACAGAATTAATTTTTGGCAATAGACAATCCTGGATATTTCGAAAAAAATTCTGTTTCTTCACCCAATTATAAAGCAAGTGCTTACACAGAGTAAAATTGTTTAGACAAGTTATAATTCATTTCGTGCAAGTATAAAAAACAGGCATGTTACATAAGTATTTCAATATAATCTGAATCCATCGAAATAATTACTAAAATAAAAATAATGCCATACTATATATAGGTATTAAACACTCACTATTCGAAACCGGAGATTATTTTTACCGCCACGACATTAAATGCTCTGTTGTAATATGCATACGTGTAAACAAGACAGATCACGTGCAGCTTTGATTAGAAACACTTCTTTGTATTTTTGAAAACACATCCAAAAAATTATCCATGACAGTGAACTTGAGGATCTAAAGGCGATAAGCACTGAAAAAAGATAAAGTAAGAATGAAATACAAGTCGGGAGCAGAGGAAAGAAGTCCTATATTTGGCATATATGACTAAATATATGGATACGTATACTGGTAGATTCGGACAAGCTTTTTCCCTGTTTGTAATATTTTCTCGACGCATGTATTTGTTTTGTTGTACACATATTCTGTAATATCAGAAATGTTTTTATGTGCGCTGCATGACAGCAAGCTAGGAAAATTCGGGAAATCCGAGATTCGAGAAAATTAGACGAAATTAAATCTTACGTGATACTATTAGGCCTGCTGTACTTCCTAATAACTGTGCATTGGCTTATAATTATAATTAAAAAAAAAGGTTTTGTTCTCGTTTTCTCACAATACCTTTCTGGAAAATGGTCTGCGCCTTCAATTGTGCGTAGCATTTGCATACGGGTATGGTGCTTGCCGTCGTGCGTTGCAGCGTGGTAGACCTTGGTATCCACAAAGGTGCTCAGACTTGACTATTTGTCATGTTTAGAATCAGTGGTGTCGACAGACTAAGAATATTATACACATGCTCTGCTGCACTGCAGTCTATTTTTCCGATTTGGTGGATATTATTGGTCAGTGTCGGGCCCAGGTTTTTCTTAGGCTCGTCAGCGGTTTTACCAGGATACCATCCTGGGTTGGCACCAGTGTCCAAATTGTGCCAGGGGTCTTCGGAAGTCCCATGCTGGGCATTGGCAGCGCCTCCAGAGCTGGGCTCAAATGTTTTTAACAAAGCTGAAAATCTTTTTTTAGTCTTATCTTGTTGGGTATATGTATAATATGGTTTTATTGTCCAAATTTAAAGCTTCGATGGGCACAAAACTAATGTACTTTGAACAGAATAGATGGGCCCAAACACAGTTAGTAAATGTACTGTCAGAACAATAAATTCATCCTGTGGAATAATTTTACACAAAGTAACATCAACCCCACCTTCAACCTGGTCCCCTTGCTGCATCCTTATTAACACAAAGTTAGAATTTTGGTCATTATAGGTAAGGCACACTGATTTTCTAGGAAGCAGTTATGGCAGGGCATGATGGAGGGATGATCCACGTAGTGGCTCTTAACAAAAGGGGTTTATTTAACAAAGCAAAACACAAAGGGAGAACCAGAAAATAAAGGGACCACAAGGGGTCAAGATAAAACTGGTAAAACAGAAACTAAGGCCTGGAAGACCATAGGAAAACTACAGTGAGCGACATGACTACAACTAACAATTACACAGGGAAACAGCTACAATAACCCACTGAAGAACAGAATGAAAATAGGCTCTTAAAAACACTACTAACAAGACAAAGGACAGGTGAGAACCATAACTAATCAACTAATCACTAAGGACAGATGGGTTCAATTAACAGATACAGAAGATGTCCAAATACTAAGGGAAACCAAAACAAGGAAAACTGAAAAAAACAGGGAACAGAGAGCAAAAAACAAGGAATTAACTGAAATACATAAACACTTGATGAGATAAGAAAATACAGATTTACAAATGCTAAATAACTAGCCTCTGGCCAGTCTAAAACCAACAACAAAAGGGGAGTTAGGACAGAGGCCGATCCCTTAGCCCATTAAGCCACGCAGCAGCTTGGAAAGAAGCGAAACACACTAGGGTAACACCAATCGGCATGGCCAGTGAAATCTGCTGGCCAAATGGGTAGAAGACACACGAGACAAGGCCAGACAGGCACCAGTCCTCACAGGACGGATTGACGTACTATATATGCATCTAGACTACCAAAAACACCTCAGATTTTCAGATATGTACTAGCCATGTAAGATTGTAAATGAAGCTGAACTATTTTTCAGAAACGTCTTTATACAAGTTTTTGGGAATTTGTACATGGGAACATGGTACTTTATACCACAAAAGTAATCAATTCTCAAATAACTGCAAAGATTATGTAATTAGCTCCACCTTGTGGACATTTTCTGATATTCACCTTATCGCGTTCAGAAAAATAATAGTAGTAGTAGAAAAAGTAATTTTGATTTTATGATTCTGATCCTTCTTTGATCTTTGTATCTTGAATTGTCTACTTTGGTTATCATATAGAGTTTTATGTCTTTACAGTAAAGGATGCAATAAAGAGAACAAACTGGTCTGGGGTGGCTTTCCAGAAAGCGATCGAGCTTAGGGAATAACGAACAAGATAACGAACGACTTAAGCAAAGAACGAGTGAGGTCTACGTGCGTTTCCAGAAGCCCTTCGTTATTCCAGGAATAGCAAGTGAACTCTTAAGTAGTACTTTGTTGGCTCCTCCCCCGTTCTGCGTAAGAAAAGCGCATACTATCGATAACAGGAACATCGATCCCACGTATTTCAATGGTGAAAAATATCATATGATGGTCACCCCAGACATATGCGAATGTAAATAAAAATATAAACTAATTAGAAAATCAATAAAAACACGCCAAAGCAACCAAGATTAAGACCAAAATAAATTTACCTATTCGTCGAAAATATAAAAATGAGCTCAAAATGTAATGTTGCTTCCATGTAAGCAAAACGCAATGGCGAGCAGCAGTAGGAAAAGAAAGTAACACGTCTCGAAAGAAGCCTTAAAATAACTTACTGAGGAGGTGGTCAAAATATATTCTAATAAAATAATTACTGCAGTGTTGTGCAGCATGCTGCACGTAACAAGAACAGCACAGCAGCATTCAGGGGAAATCTTAGAGCTACCAAGGACTTGTGTAGGCACCAGAATCACATCT
>JAAGVU020000061.1:12809701-12834662 GCA_011763525.2 Mormyrus iriodes
TTAATTTATTTCAATTCAATGCAATCATACAACACATGAATATCATTTAATCTAGCAAAACATAATTACATAACAGAATTACTTCCAAGATGGTAGTATATGTAGTATATATAGGTAGTATATATTGACCTTAAATTTGTGAGTAAGTTTATATTTACATGATTGCAAGATAAAAATTGTGTTATTGATTTAGCCTGTTCTAACAATATGCATTCGCCTTATGTCAGCCCTCTAAGTTCTTTTCCATGAGCATATATTTATTGTTTTAACCCACACAACCCTGTTATGTACTCAAATTGCATACAGGTGTCACAACAACGATCCGATTTCACGATAATTTATACTGTACATTATAGTTTTATATTGCAATATTGGCCTCTTATTATATCATCAGCATTATTACGTTGTCCAAAAAGGAGCTTCGGTGTGTTTTTGTCATCTATTTTGGCCGATCTCTGTGTTTCTGTGACAGGACAGCAGCCAAAAGTTCAAATAACGAACGACTTAGGAAATAATGAGTGGGTCAGAGCACTCGTAAATCTACGAGCGAATATAACGAACTACTTTAGTTACGAAGGATTTCTGGAAACGCGTGCTAATTAACGATCGATCTTAAATACAAAATAACGAACTACTTAGCGTTACGAACGCTTCTGGGAAGCCACTCCTGGTTTGTAAAAGAATTGGCTTGATTAAAAACCAGGCAATAATATGTGTGTGTTAAGGTTTTATACAGTTACTAATGCTGATGTAATGTAATATGCATACTCAAGTTATTTGACTTAATAGATTTCAAAGAAGTGTTGATAGGCAAAGCATTATAAACTATATTATTAGATATGTCATAGTGTTAAGACTTATTTTGATTTGTAGACTAATCGAGGTCAGTCATGCATAATTGAGTGTATGAAGATCCGTCCATTTTATATGCCCGTTTGTCTTATGCAGGGTCACAGGGGTCCGGAGCCCATCCCAAAAGGCAGGGAGTACACACCACACACACCTTTTACAATTTAGCAGCTCCAATTGATTTTAGCATGTTTTTGGACTGTGGGGCAAACCCCACAATGACACAAGGAACAGGATTATTCATCAATTTCTTGCTTCTTTTTGACACACTTCTCAAAACAGTTGGACCATGTGTATTTTAACTTATTGTAAACATACATTGGAGTATGACATCAACAAACCGAAGACCAGGCGCAGATCTAGAAGAGCTTTAGCTTGGTTGTAAGGGTTTTCCAGAAAGTATCTCAACTCTAAAAGTTTGTGTTATTTAGATTTTATCAATAGGAATATGGAATAAATATTGCAGGTGCTGCAGTCTAGTAACTGTAATTTGAACATAACTCTATATGTTTGTAAACTCACCATTATTACAGAGCAGTTTGTTATGTTATATGCAAATGAGAGATTGTTGTTGCAGTGACGTTAGAAGTGATTCGTGACTCGTAACTTTTAATTGCCCCCTTTTTGGTTAGTCCTAGTGCAAATTAAGCTCATAATAGTGCATGTCATATTATGTGTATCCCAAATACATCTTTTATTGTAACGCTGTATTTACTACGTAGCCTAAAGACATTTTTAGACTTATACTCATATATCAGTAATGTTTCGACCTACGAGATTCTCAAATTATCTATGAAAAGTTGTTACAAACATATATTAAGTATTTCAAGTAGAGAACGTAGTACCTCTCATTAGTGCCAGTTCTCTTCCAGTAATCTCCATTTATATTGTACATCAGATAAGACTTAACTGATAATTTTGAAATTAGAATAAACCTACCAGCAACACTAAACAAATAGCATCTAATATCTGTCTTCACCTTGCACATTTGACATTTATCACTGGCTTTTTTTCTGGTAAGTTTCAGCTATGTCAATAAATCATCAGCCAGATACCATCTCACAGTGCATTCAACAACCCTTCCTTATCCTGTTTCTTAATGACTGAAGGCTGATCATGTTCCTTCATATCATCGGCTTTTCTTTTTTTGTCCTCTAACAAAGCATTTTCATACATGTGTGAAATCCAAGCCATAGACTGCCCAAACATGTCTGGATCATACCACTTCAACTCTATGGGGAGTCTTGTTGCTTTTTCCCTACGTAAACCATCTTTGAAGTAAGAAGCCAATATAGGCCATAAAGCTGATAATAATCTGTCGCAATGATGAACAATCTGGTAAAATCTGAGAAATTAAAATTTAATTCTTTGCCAAGTTGGATTACTTTAATATTCTTTCACACATCTGTGAGGGTGTTAAGACAAGTGCTTTTCAAACACTAGTATCTTCCAATAGTTAGTTACCCCCCAAATGTACCCAAATCCAAAATGAATATCAACAAATCCACATGATATGTTTGTGCAGGTTTTCAAAAGTAAATATTTTGGTTCACAACTCTTAACAATCACACACAAACATGCCCTCTACGTAGGCTAATAGTTTGCTAATGTTTTAAATGAGAATGTTGCTGGTTAAACCTAATTTTACCTCTTAATTCTTGTAAACGCAAATGCACATAACTGTGTGCTAAGCTATTTTCACTTAATATATTTATTCAATATATCAATTCAGTATAGTGATATATTGAATATGTTGATTATAATTTATATACATTGATAAAGAAATAAGAAATATTGTTATCTTTACCAAATATATTTTTGTTTATATAGATGTATGTAATAGGAGAACGTGTACCACACCCAGAGTATTTAGCAGAAACTCCAGAATAGTATTTTATTAATCAGTGTTGAATGAGTAATTTTCAGATCTTTGCTATTACTACAATCATTTCTTATTTCGTGTGTTAATGTTTCCTTTCCTAGATGTAGAGTCTTTTGGATCATTTAAATTTTATTAAAATTAAGAACCTTCTTCTTTGTGGTATGTTTATATTGTAATTAAAGATATTCCTTTTTTGTTGTGCTGTGTTGATGCTTTGAATCAACTACGAAATCTCGGACAGCAGCGTTCTGTCGCCCACTCTATTAACACTCCAGTGTGCGGCCCACTTATCCTTACTCTATAGGAATGTGCTGCTGATACCAGCCCGAAGCATTCGGTTCAGATAATATAATTTGGTCTTAAAAATAAACTATGCAAATTGATCACCACTAAACTGAATGTCACGGAGATCAATTCTGTCTGTCATTTTCCCGAGAAATGAGGGTGAGTTATGTCACCGCGTTTTAGTAACTTATGTGCAAAATGACTTCCTTTGTCAAACATTTTTTTCCGGTTTGTTTTGTATTCTTGCCCCACCAGTAAATTATTATATGCCACCACAGAATCTTCAATTTGAATTTCAAATTTATGGGTTGACATTTTTATTAGGGTTTACTAATTTTTCTTAGTAAAATATTAAAATATGCAAATGTATAGTAATGCTTATAGGATTTATGTGCGTCTATCTTGTAAGATCTCTTCTCTGGCTATGCTCCATTCAAACTGTAGTTCTGCTTCCTGTCTGTCTTCTTGACCCACCGTCGTAGGGGTTTCTGTTTAATTTACTGGTAATCCACAGTTCTGAGAAACAAAGTCTGTGTGTAATCATTGAGACACGGACAAATACTGCAGAAACGGGCTGCCTTATTTTTAAATCTTAGTTAGGGGTTTAAGAACTAGCGGTGCTGGATGCCTATTGTTTTTTACTTTGGAAATTATAAACAGATATTCATGTTTAAAAAATATATAAATTTAAATGAATAAAAACATAACTATCTAACCTATCCTGGATACAAATCTGTGTCATATTTAGTATAATTAATTACGTTTAATATTTTCTGGCCTCTAAATGTTGCTTTTCATAAATTGTCTTTTTTTTAGTTTCCTTCAAAACGTTTTCTTTGTAATGAAGCAGCAGCGAAGCATTGTTTAGAAAGAAATGAATTTGTTCTACGTTAAAATTATGCTTTGTTTTAAAGTGATAGAGATGGAAGTACTGGAGTGAAGGATAAAGTGCAACACTTCATACAAGATGGGTAGTAAAAATATATTTTATTAGCTAAACTGTTGAAATCAGTTTAGTTAGTTTATAAATGTATTTAGACGTTAATCATTTACAAGTGTACGCTGCTTTGCACTGTCGGTTGTGTCCGTACATCTCGATTCCTTTCCTTTTTCCTACCTCACAGAATCTCTCAGTTTCAGTACTCCCTTTTCTCAAGTAGACAAATGGGTAAACTTGTAGCAATAATGACCCCGCTTTCAGACACCAGCCTCCCGCTGTACCCCCATCTCATGGAGCCTGACTGGAGTGCTCTCCCAACCCCCAACCCCCGCTCCCCCCCAATCAGAGTCCCTTTCTCAGTGAACAAAAAAGGAGGGACAAAACTGAACACATTTCTATCCATTCTTCTACCAGAGTAGAGCAGCTAGCTTGTTAAGATAATGTCCCTGCTCCTGCCTCATTTAAGAATATTTTAGGACGTCAATCTTGCAGCTCTTGGACTCTTTTGTTTTTCATGAAGACCCAAGCTTCCTACCACACACCTTTTGTTCATGACTCCAATAACAGCTATTATGCACAGCCTGTAGCCCAAGCCTAACTGCTTCTTTCATGGTTTTTAAGATGCTTAATCGCGTCGTCAGAGCTTCCCAATGTAGGAATAACTTCCTCCTTTCACACCACTTGGCACATGGACAATTATTCTGAGTCCGCACAGCCTTTCCTTTCTGCCTTCAATAAGACATTTTGGGTAAAAAGGAAGAAACGGACAAAGATGCGCCATGCTATAATCAGCACCCAATGCTTTTAGCTAGTACTGTTGGTTATGTTTCACAATGTGCGGAAAGGCAAACTTGAAATCAAGTAACGCATTAATAAAACACAAATGTAGCTGGAATGTTAGAATTGTATATATGAGAAATACAAAATCTCCAATATTTCTATATTTGTGGAGCTAGATGTAGTGTAATAATTAGCAAAATGATTATACTCAGTAAAGACGCAAATTAAGTACAAATACAAAAGAAAAACTGGATCTTACATCATTATGAAGACAATGAGTGTTTTCATATAGCTCTGGGCTGTGAAATGAAAATGAGATTGATAGCATTTACAGTCACTTTTAATATCTGTTCTTCATCTTACGAAAAACAGTGTATTCATGCTGCATACCTGTAAATTGTTTATTTTCTCATTACATTGGGAGACTCAGTTTGGTTTACATACGTGTTAAATGTAAAGTTTGTAACTTTTATACACATTTACCTGTAATAAATAGTATATTTCTTATTTTTAGAGACGTTGATTTCTAATTATATTTATGATGAAAATAATTACATTGTATTTGCTTTTTCCTTGGTTAACATGACACTAAACACTTATAGATATACAGAGCAGATGACTTTTAAATTGAGAGAAATTGCAATGTCTTCAGATATCAAGCAACATCGCATGATTTTGTTTTAGAAATATTGCATCGATTTCAAATCCTCTAGCATCGATCCTAGTCTTGTGGTGACATTTAGTCGAAAGGTTCTTTCTACCATGCACGAATTCCATGCAGCGCTCCTTGACACGCTGAAACAGTTGTCCCTTGGTGTGCTGGAGCGCGGGGTGAAGCACCGAGATTCGCAATATTACTAAGGTTCATGTTCATGAAGGCGCTGGCGGCTGTAGTCGGAGGGAGAGTGGAAAGCGTGGAGTAAGTACAGCTGTAGCCGTTGTTGTACGGCGGACTGCTGTAGGTATATGCCGGGTAACCACTGTAGTTGTAAGGATTTGCTCCCATGGTATAATGTGAGTTGTAGTTCTGTGATCCTCCTAAGCAGGGTTTGCCGTCTCGGACCAAAACTGGCACAGCTACCCGTCTTGGTGGTGGTGGATGTTGACGTCCTGAGATTTCCAATGTTTTGTCCTGACGCTGTCGCTTACATTTGTATCTTCGGTTTTGGAACCAAATTTTTACCTGCGTGGAAGTCAGTTTCAAAGCACTGGCCAAATGCTCCCTCTCCGGCGCTGACAGGTATCTTTGCTCCTTGAAGCGCCTCTCCAGTTCGAATACTTGGGCCTGCGAGAAGAGAACCCTCGGTTTCCGCCTGTTCCTCTGTTTCTGTGGTGTCTCCAAGTCGGAGTGTCCAGGGTCTTTACATTCCTGAGATTTCGTAACCGTACTGCAGTTCTCTGCAACGTCAAATCATTAAAATGTATTATTTTGTGTTTCGATCACAGTCACATAATTAGACTTTTAAGTTTAAATTTAAAAAGGCGAATTCATATTATTAATTTTAAGTTTAAAAAAGGCGAATTCGTATTATTAAAATCCTGACGTGTACTATTTATGTATTACTGATAGCTCGTTGTGCACTTGTCTGCATAACCAACATGATTACAGTTTTATTTGCGGGATAAAATAAATGACAACTCTTTGATAAAAAGGACCTTGGAATAACCAAATAAAGGTACGTGACGTAAGTAAAGCTGAAAGTATCCCCACAAGAAAATGTTTTAGTAAGTAAAATGTTTTTGAACTCAGACCGTAAAAATACGAATCGTGTCTTTTCGTAGTACATCATTGAAATTGTATAAATCTGGAACATTTCAAACTTTTCTATTTGATACACTACAACAATATAGGCCTATATTTCACATATATATTACTGTCATAATAACATGACTCGCCAGTTTGTTAAGCGTTTTTGGTGATTGCAGTTGTAAAATCTTTGCAATGTCGGCAATGTAACTATATGCCTATATATATTTATTTATTAATAAGTTATCAATGTATGTACAAGTAAACAATTCGATCTTTATAATGCACTACATTTTCTCCTTATTCTTATGCCATGAGTTAATAAAAGTGACTATGTTACTCACTGGATTCCTGATTTTCAACCTCCGCCACTGAAGTGGCGACGGTAGAGTGTACAAGCGCTGAGGGGACGCAAACCTCTGAAGAAATATTGCTATCCTGTTCGGGCAACGAATTCAAGTAGGACATACTTTCATCTGCGTCGGACAAGACGAGGCTCTCCCCTGCGACGACCATGCACAAAGAAGGAAACTGAAAATGGTGCTGCTGCTCTTGAATTTCCCACTGACAGTGTGCGTTGCGGCACTCGAGGTGTAATGCTTGCGTCTGTTGCTCCAGATTCAGTATATCTTTGACAGAAAACGGTGTCGTAGTGAGTGGACTCGGAAGCATCATCGGATCCTCTCAGCTGCATCAAGAAGTCTTTTTAGCTTACAGCATGAACCTATTATATTGATTTTTGTTTAGATTGGCAATAACAAGATAAACACTAAACGTATGCTATTTAATCATTATCCAACATCAACCAGAAAGAAAAGTTAAATATAAAAGCTGATTGCCTGTTTTCCATGGATCAGGAAGATTGTTTGCTTTCGTGTATGACAGATATTCCGACAGCGGTTGTCTGTTGTCACTGGAAGGCAAAGTGCCTCTCCTGCTCAATGACGTCATCGGTCTGGGGCGGGATGAAAGGGGAGGTAGTACAATACCAGGCAGAAACTTTGGAAAAGATGAAGGGTGGTACGGGACAAGGTTAACTAATTGGTAGCTATAAAACACTTAACGGAATACCTAAGCAAAGAAAGAAGAGGTATAAGGGGAAATAATTATAGGCCTTGATGCTGTTAAGTTAATCTGCCGAAAAGGATGTTCTTAAACAAGTTTAACGATAGCTTTTGAGATTAATCACAATTAAGACAAAATACTTACCAATATAATGTTAGCAGCCGGGAATGTGTCGGACTATCCACACTGTCAGAAAAAAAGAGTACAAATTTGTAGCCTTGTTTGTCACTGCGGCTGTACCCTCAAGAGTCTGCCAATTGTACCCTATAGCTGTAGGTAAATGTACCTCTTAAGGTACAGAAATGGACTTTATGGAACACTTTTGTACCATTGGGGGTACATTAATGTTGTTTATACCTTGGGAATTGTTCCGTCTTCTTGGTCAGTTAATCACTTCAGTGAGGTGATGAACCATCAATACACTGAACCATGAGTCCAATCATTCAGTATCAAATGTCTGCTTGGAACAGTTATGGAGCAGTTACAGATAATTATATTAATATTTGTATTATAGTCTCAGAAAAAAGAGTAAAAATGTATACCTTTGCTTGTCACTGATGCTATACCCTCATCCCCAAGGTACAAACAGCATTAATGTACCCCCAATGGTACAGAAATGTTCCTCTGAGTCCATTTCTGTACCTTAATAGGTACAATTGCCTACAGCTAGGGTACAATTGGCAGATCCGTGAGGGTACAGCTCCTGTGACAAGCAAAGGTACAAATGTTTACCCTTTTTTCTGAGGGTGTACAACGCACTTTTGTAATCCCAATATGAAAGACACGGTCCCTATGCTGTTTTTTTCATATCATAACGTGAGTCTTAATTAACAATAATCTAACAATAAGACAATTTGACATTTTAAACATGTTACGTTTAAAAAAATTGTGATCTTTCATGTCTAAATCAACCAAGAAATAAAACCAGTAAAAATGTAAAAATCTATGTAACATTTTAAAACAATTTAACCTGAATACATTTTCTTTTGCGAATGTATTCATATTTTGTTGAGAATAATGTGACCTCTTCTTATTACTTCACGTATGAAATAGAAGTATTTTCATGGTGATAGGTGATAGCATCTACGGGCCGAAATTTTTTTAAGTAAAATTTTCTCGCTGTGCACCCTGGAATGTTTAGTGTCCAGATATCGTGTTCAGTATTAGGGCGTGTAAACATTAATTTATATTATTGGAATGCTAATATAAATTTGATGAATATGTGTTTCCGTATAGTCATTTTTATTTATTTGCGAGCATTACACATCACCTTATTTAAATCACTGTGAGAGTGTTTATAATGGAATATTTAATTGTTGGTGTGTACACGGAAATATCTAGTAAAATCTGATTTATGTGCTTATTTGAAAGCAGGGGCGGATCTAAGAGGTTGCCACCCCGCTTCAAAATAATAAGTAACGGAATATAGATTATTTTATTTTCTAAGCGAAATCATGTAAGAGACAGGATGCGGCGCGGCCACCCCTATAAATATAACTGGCTCCTGACTGCCACTCCAATCAAAATTTTCTGCAAGCGCCACTGAATGAAAGAGTCTAATTAGCCTTTCTACTTTACAAGGTGTTTTCCTCAGTTTTTAGGAAACATGTTTCGTATAATTATGCGGAAATTCTGTATGCATGTATGTATGTATGTATGTAAATATATATTTTAAGTAATACATCTTCCCTGAATTAAACTATTCAGTACTTAATCAAAACAATTTAAAACTATTTAGTAAGATTTGAATCTTATATTATATGTATTTTTAAAGAATCGTTACTGTTTCAATTACGGCTCAATATGTGTGTATACACACAATATATTATTTGATTCAGTCAATGAAGCTACCGGAGGATACATTTTAAATTTGTTCTCGCAGCAGAGTACAATACATTTTTATAATCTGCTATACACTTTTTCTATAATTTCCTATGTAGTAACCAAGTTTCTTTGTGCAGTTTTGAAATTTAAGAAGTTCGCTTCAGTCTGTTCGGTCCGCAGAAAGATGTAGAAGAGACGGTAGATTCTTACTCAAATCTTCACTCAGCTATTTAGACAATGTTAATTTGCATATTTTAGTAAAATATGGTAATGCTAGATATGGCATAATTCTTATCAATAGCTTGCTTATTATAGTGGAATTTCGATGGGCTTTTCAGTTTTAGGCTACATTGTGTTTGTAGACGTTTGGATACTTGAAGTTCTCACTAATGTGACCTCTTGTCCCCTATCAAGTTTGACCAGGTATTGGCGCCAATGACAAAACCTTGGCCGCCCCAGAAACCAGAGGAAGGAACGAGAGGGCGAGACGACACAACCACTTCCGTTCTCCATAAACAGATAGTGTTTATATTAGAGCCGCGTCTTACTTCTCCATCCCAAGCTGTATGCCCTCAAACGGCCCATTTCAGAGAATGAATGAGGGCCATAGCGACGGTTTACCCTTAATGTAAACACGATCCTTGCGCTTCTTTTACTTAGACAGTGTTGTTCTTTTATTTGTTTGTACCCCATACCGGATAACCGTATGTTTTTTCAGGGGGACATGGCTTACATATACGCAAAATTAACTTTCTGTGTGTAAATAATAAAACACACATATCGGTATACAGTAATGGCTGTGAAACCATAACCTACATCCTCGATGTTTGTTAAGTATTTCATTTACTACGCATTATTTACTCACGTTGAACCCAAGACTTGTGCCAAAAATCTCATTTAAATTTAAATTGCATCTATACAATTTCTGAGAGGTAATTTTCAGGTTCGTTAATATGTATCTGTCTTTGCCTTGATACGCTATTACCCCAGGGATACTAGAATAGTAGCTACGAAAATCGTCCATATCGATTTTACTGTCAGTTCCGTACCAGGTAAGTAACGTGTCATTTCGTCGACATTATTTCCATATTATTCGGCATTGTATAAAACCGATTAACTTTGTGTTTTACAATTATTTGTGTAAAACTATATAATAAAACTACGCAATTCAGTGTACACAATTTAATGAGCAATGTTTGTGTTCCCTATTAGTGTAAATTAAAGTAAGCCTTGCCAAAAAGAAAGAAACCGTAAAAATGCCGTACAGGTGACTTCCTGTCTTTAGTATCAAATGTAGACTAATATTCTTCTCATATAATAAATCTGTATTAAAAATACGACTCAGTTTAGTTCACATTGCAGAAATTTATTTTAAATGCTTTTGTTGAAATATGCTTCGCAATAAACGCAGTTTTTAACTTTCAGATGTGTAAAAATCGATGTATATATCGCAGCAAGTATCTTAATGGTATAATAATCGCTTAATTACTCAGTTTCTGCATGAATATCATTCTTTATTAAGAATAAATACAACACGAAACATTAATCCAAATTCAAGAAAAGTTGTCAAGATACTGCACTGTATTAGTACATATGTGTATTGTATTTTTTTTGTTACAGCTGTCAACAATGATACTGTTTCATTGCATATTGATTTTTGCTTTATAAATACCTTGCATATTATAGCAATGATATTTTTGTCCGAAACCGTTATCATCTACCGGGACGTGGATGTTAACGACGTTCAGGTGTTAGTTCTGGGCAAAAGGGCAACAGCCAGCCCATTAAATAGGCCTACTACTCCATCATTATGAGGAACATCTTGTCAACTTTGACGTTATCTGTAAGTGATGTTATGGGTTTAAACCAGAAAAAAAAACACTGAAACAAGCTATTGAACATCTTTAGTTTGCCTGTTACAGCCAGACTTGAAAAAATGACATAAAGCCCTCTCAGCATCAGCACTAACTCCAGTTAAATTTACTACAGGTAAGGAAAGTATTGCTGTCATAGGTCTACATTTACCTGTCATCCATGCTTGCTTCAACACATTGCCTGCACACATCAGTGTGAAAATGGTAGTAAGAGACTGCTATAGAGAGGGACAGTTTCTGTGCATTATTAACTGAATAAAAACACCCTAGAAGTGACTGACACAATACTAACACATTTACTAACAATAATAGAATGAAATATGTTTAACCATGACTAAAACTATACAGATTTATACCCCCTCACTCTTGTGCTCTAATTTGTATAACGGACACATTGAACGGCTTATCTGGCTGGACTTCTGTTTCTTGTTTTCTGTCAGTGGGCACACCAAGCACCCGTGAAAAATGTATGTTCTACTCGCTTGAGGAATGTGTGAGCTATGCGGGAAAAAAATATAGTTGTATATATTTTTTACATTCTAGCATTGGTATTTCAATAAAATAATACTTAAAACATGTTTGGTTATTATTAATCTTTAACTGAAAAGATATTATTGTTTTTAACTGGAAAATCTGTGGAAGGCCCTTGAAGTTTTATTGAAGTATTGTAAACACCATTATTTAGCCTTTAAGCCATATAAAACCATTAACAATGGCAAACCTCCTTAAACAGTTGGCAGGTACAAGTATTATTTTAACATTGTGTAAAACATTGTGTAATTTCAGGAAATGTTCAATTATTATACCCCCAAAACCCACAATCATATTGTCAAATACATTACATGAGGTTTAAACCAAAAAAGAGAAAGCAAATGAAAGTGGTTAATCTTGGAATATAGCCATCCAATAATAAAACTAATTGTAACAACTGAATAATATATTAATTTGCTCAATGATAGCAACAGATACTATAACGAGAAGCATATTAATACTATTATTACTGATACCACTGCCACTAATATTCATTTACATTACATTTATTTATTTAGTAAACATATTTTGTTTAAAACCATGTACAGCAGAGGTAGACAGTACAGTACAAGCATACAGATGTCAAGGAGCCAACTAGGTGTAAGTGCAGCTAGCCTAAGTTTCCAGTGTATGCCAGTGCTGTACTGGCCATCTGGCATAGCGATGGGTATGTGGACCAATGAAATGTATCATGGAAGACCTGGTTGGAAAAAATTTATTCCTCTGAAAGCTTTTTCATGGGGACCCATCTCACTCAGCATCTAAGTAGCATCACAGCAGGAGCTATACAGTGAATACAAACAAAGAACAAACCTAATAAGACTCCTATTCAAACCAAAGGACAAAGTGCAACACTAAGAACATTCAGGATACACAAGAAACCAGCTAAGGGATCACAGAGCGGGACAGTGGTGTAGGACCAGTACAAGTGTTTCTGGAATAGATGGGTCTCAAGGTGTTTCTTGAAGGTTGAGACAATATGATGTGGTTTGGTAGCTCATTCCACCATAGGAGAATCACGCGCAAGACAAATCAAGTGAGACCTCTCATTTGTTGGGGGGATATTGACAGTATTTGCTTGATGACCGAAGGAGGCAGGACAGGACATAGGTCTTGATGAGCATCTTAATGGGGATAGGTGGCATCCCATTAATGGCTCTGAAGGCGAGTGCCAAGACCTTGAACTTGATGTGAGTGCTTATTGGGAGCCATTAAAGAGAGACAAGGAGGGGTGTAACATGAAAGCATTTAGACTAATTGAGTACATTTCAATATACTCTCACTGGTCACTTTATTAAGTATACCTGTTCAACTGCTCGTTCTAATCTGCCAATTATATGTCAGCAGCACAATGTATAAAATCATCCATATACAGGTCAGAAGTTTCAGGTAATGTTCACATTAAAACAGCAGAATGGGGAAGAAAGGTTATTTAAGTGACTTTGAACGTAGCATGATTGTTGGAGCCAGATGGGCTGGTAGGAATAATTCAGAAACTGATGGACAGCTGGGATTTTCATGCACAACCGTTTGTAGGGTTTACAGAGAATGGGCTGAAAAAGAAAAAAACATCCAGTAAACGGTGGTTTTCTGGGCAAGAATGCCTTGTTAACAGTTGTGGTCAGAGAAAAATTGCCAGACTGGTTCAAGCTGATAGAAAGGCAACAATAACTCAAATAACCACTTGTTACAACCAAGGTATGTAGAAGAGCATCTCTGAACACACAACACGTTGAACCTTGAAGCAGGTGGGCTTAGGGTGACCACCTAATCCATGTCAGGGGGGATACTATGAACTAGGAGGGGGTTTTCAAATTACCATTTCAATTAAAACAACCTGGATTTCACTTTAGCACTGAGTTCTTGCTGTGTGCCGATTGGTCAGTCTCCTATAATCATTCACGTGTCACTAATGTTAATGTGAAACAGCTGAATGAGTCTTTCAATCCTGGAAACAAGAAGACTCGAACTAATTAGCCAAGCACAGGAGCCTTCAGTTTTAAAGTAGTTTGCAAAACCTTAAGTAGCTCATGGTGTCCCGCCTGACATGGATTAAGTGGTCGCCCTAGAGGGGCTACAACAGCAGAAGACCACACTGGGTGCCACTCCTGTCAGGAAAGAACAAAGCACTGACGCTACAGTGGGCAGGGGCTCACTAAAACCAGACAATGGAAGATAAAAAAAAATGTCACCTGGTCGATTGAGTCTCGATCTGGATGATGCTATCACCTCAACATGGACCAAAGTCTCTGAGGAATGTTTGAAGCACCTTGTTCAATCTATGCCAAGAATTATGGCAGTTCCCAAGGCAGTGTGGGGTTCAGTGGGCTAAGCCTCTATACCTGTAATCAGAAGGTTGTTGGTTAAAGCCTGGCTTTGGCAGAATAGCGTCACGTCCATGGGCCCTTGAACAAGGCCCTTATTCTGGAGCTCCATGGGTGCTGCAAGTGGCTGCCAAGCTTGCTCTCTCCTACACATTTGTGAGTCATGAAGAGCAGGAGGGGTTAGATGAAAAGAGAATTTTCCCATATGGACCAATAAGCTATTATTATGAAAAGGGGGTCCAAATCAGTGTTAGCAAAGTGTACCTAATAAAGTGTTTAGTGAGTGTATATATCTGTCTCGATTATGCCTAAAGTCATAATAACGATAATTTCAGTCAATACTGAGATCATGATTATTTTGGACGATTACTTATTGACTTTGGAAATATGCATCATTTCAATAGTGGATTTCCTTGAACTGTAAATATAATTCAACTGAGAAAACAAATAAGGAGCTGGAAGGGGGTACACTGGACAAAATAGGAGCATCATTGCAAATGAAATGTGGCACAATAATCATTTCATGTCGATTTATTTTGTTTTTATAACTGTTGGAAGCCAAAATCGTAATTGAAATTATAATTTGATTAATTGCTCAGCCCTACTTCTGGCTTCTGACTGGCATTTTTGAACTAGCAAGCTGGTGAATATTGGTTACCAGTATAAACACATAATAATAATAATACTTTTATTTGTATGGCACTTTTCAAACCAGGGGGCCCAAAGTGCTTCACATTATAACAGCCAGGACCAACAGAGGAATAAAATAATAGAAGCAAATGAAATAAAAGAAATTGCATTCCAGGTTAACAGTCAAATAAAATGAAAAGATAAAAACTATAAAATACAAGAACAAATTAATTATAAAACATTAAAAACCAAATTAAGAAACAATTAAGAAACATTTACAAAGGCTAAGTGAAAAAGTGTAAAAGTAAAAAGTAAAAGCGTGTTTTTAAATGAGACTTAAAAACGGCTACTGAGGCAGCCGATCTAAAGCTTGGAGGAAGGTCATTCGAAAGTCTGGGAGCCATCACAGCAAGGGCTTTGTCGCCCTTGATTTTCAATTTGGACATTGGAAAGGCAGATAAACCTTGGTCTGATGGCGATAAACGTCTGGCTGTTTGATGGGGTACTAGTAAATCAGATATATTCTTTGTAGCTAGATCATGCAAGGCCTTAAAAGTGTTCTTTAAACAAGTGTTTTAAAATAAATTCTGAATTATATTGGAAGCCAGTGAAGTGATGCCAAAATTGGGATAATATGTTCATGAGCCTTTGATCTTGTTAGTAATATAACATAACCTGTGATGTGTTTCCAGAAAACTTTGTAATGTTACATATTTCGATATCTTAATGAAGCTTCTTACAACTCCCCGTTTCTATGCTACCAGTGGATTCCTGCAGACCTACAGATGCACATAGCCACTGCAAGTCTGCTGTTTCCTGTATCTGTGCATGCATTAAATACATTTTTGTTGCATCATGTGCACAACTACGTACAATGTCCAGCAGAAGGGGATGCTTTGCATGACACTAAAACCATAGCAGGCATACCTGGCATTGTAGATGCAGTGGATGGAACCCTCAACCCTATTCATATGCCTGGCTTCATATCTCCCATCTGTCCCTGCCAATAAGCCATAGGCCTAAAGGTCCAGGTGATATGCAACCATCAAGTGGCCTGGAAGTACACATGATGGTTATATCTGGTCCAGCTTTGGAGTGTCTCAGATGGCAAAGGATGGTGTGTTTGCTGGTGGCTGGTTACTGGGAGCCAGCAGGCAGCCTCTTAGCAAATACCTGCTATTTGCAGTATTGAATCCCCACACCGTGGCTGAGGAGAGGTATAACACCACACACCAAAGAACACACACTGCTGTAGAGCATGCTCTGGGCATGTGGCAGATGTGATCCTAGTGCCTGCACAAGTTCTCTGGAGAGTCTAAGATGTTCCCCTGAATGCTGTGGCTCTGTTGTTGTTGTGTGTGCTACGCAGCACAACATTGCAGTAATTTTATTAAACTTTTTAGCCACCTGCTACATAAATTGTTTTAACTCAGTGGAGATGTGTTGCTTTCTTTTCCTATTGCAGCTTGTTATTTCTTTTTTATTAGGAAGCCACATCACATTTTGAACCCATTTGTCATGACTTGGACTCAGAGCTTACGGATTAAAAACATCAGCTTTCATAAACAAGGGGTGTTTCTCAATATGTGTATTTATCTGTACTTGTGTTCTCGGGTTCCCATTTTAGGTCATCTTCCATCACCAAAGACTAGTTCCAATAGTCAAGAACTAAAGTATAGAGGATGGTAAAAATTCCTGGATGTTGTTCTTGTCCCACCCCAAATATCAAGGATACATTGGTTGCATATTTGCCAAAGGAGACCAGTCCCATGATTCATTGCAACCAAAGTTTGTTTTTGGGAGACAAGTTAGCAAGACTGGTCTTGCCAAGACCACAAGTACAATTTTCGCATTCTTGGTATTGAGAAACACCCAAAGTCTGTGTCCGAACACTCCAACCTGGGCCATCCATTCATCACACCAGGTTTTCTATCCCCTGGCTCAAGACACCAACAATCCCAGCACTGCTGGAGACAGGGAATCAGGGGGACTTGGGCCAGTGACTGGATGGATGGATGGCTCCAGAATGAGGTGAACCAGATGGCAGACTCAAGTGCAGAGGACTGAAGAAGACCAGGAGCCTAAAGATGGGCAACAGAAAAACCAGGACATGCGCATAGAAAACCCCAAAGACAGGACAGTGTCACAGCACACCAGTTTGGGACCATGAATCCCTAAACCAGAAACTGACTAAACAGAAGCATAAAGCATGGTGCCAGTCTATGAGAACCATGACCCCCAAGCCACCCAAACCACAATCCCAGTACCTGCTGGCAACTGACTGGCACAAGGAAAACAGACCTGCTCCATTTACCAAACCTTTGTTGGGTCCTCCCCAGCCTCTGTGTGAGAAAAACATAGACATTTTCGATAACAGAAAAATCGGTCCCACGTATTTCAATGGTGAAATATGTTATATTGTCACACCAAAAAAACTAATAAAAACTATTTAGAGAATAAATAAAATACACCAAATCAACCAAAATTAAGACCAAAATAAATTAACCTCCATCCATTCATTTTGTGTAAACATTTATCCCATTTGGGGGTCACAGGGGGTCTGGAGCCTAACCTGGAGGCTATGGGTGCAAGGCAGGGAACAACCCAGGATGGGGCGCCAACCCATCGCAGGGCACACTCACACACCATCCACACACACACATGCATACCTATGGGCAATTTGGCATCTCCAATCAGCCTCAGCATTTTTGGACTGTGGAGGGAAACTGAAGTACCCAGAGGAAACCCCACGATGACTCAGGGAGAACATGCAGACTCCATACACACGGAACCCTGATGAAGACATAAATGCTGGTCCTGGAGGTGTGAGGCTACAGTGCTAACCACTGCACCACCAGCCCGCCCCTAGATTAGCCAATTTGTTGAAAGTATAAAAATGGGCTCAAAATGTGATGACGCGTCCTTGTTAAAAAAGCACAATGTTGAGCAGCAATAGGAAAAGGAATTCAAACAGCAAGTTTGATTGGTTAGCTCATTTTGTAGTCTACCAGGGATGTCCATAATTTATGAATTGTGCCCCATTCCATTCATGATTGGGAATTTGAATTGAATTGGCCACATCCTGTAAGATGCTCAATTGGAATGACAGTATGAATAGTTTAATTAATTTCATTGCAAAACAATTCAATACAATCACAGAAATATTTAATTTAGCAAAACATAAATAATTACATAATTAATTTACTTTCAAGATAGTTGATGTATATACAGGATTGGCCATATATATATATAGATATATATAGATATAGATATATAGTAGTGCAGCATGATGTTGTGATAGGGTTACTTGAATGACTGTATGAAGTGCTCTTCCACCATGGCACACAAAATGTCGCTAAATCATTTATTCTGAAAGTGACACTTTAAATGTGGCATCCTGTCATTCTAAATAAGAGTGACACGCACAGACTTTTCCAGCAGATGTACGAACAGGGGTGTATGGCCGATGGCCGACGGGTACTTTTCAGCTGCCGTAAATATTCCTGATCACGTGCGGGGAGGGGGGGGCGTTGTGCAATTTATGTTGAAATATTAAACTTTAATGTTACAGTTGAACCTATATTATATATAAATTTATGTGAAATGAATTCCATTTTAATTCTACTTCCTTATATTAAAATTCGAATAGCGATTCTGCACCATGTTTTCGACCCGTTTATAAATTGGATTTTCAAGGACATTAATCAGTTAATTCTGAATGATGCACAACCCTGTTATGTAGTCATATTGCATACAGGTGTTACAACAACGAGCCCCTTTTGCGCTAATTTATACTGTACATTATAGTTTTATATTGTAATATTGACCTCTTATTATATCATCAGCATCATTACGTTGTCCAAAAAAACAGGCAATGTGTTTTTGTTCTCTGTTTTGGCCGATCTCTGTGTCTGTAACAGGACAGCAGGCAAAAGTTCAAAAGTAACTCCCACCTCCCACAGAAGCTCCTAGTGAAAATAAAAAATAACTCCACTCGTAAATCTACGAATGGGATAACGAACTACTTAGCGTTACGAAGCATTCTGGAAACTCACCAAATGCTCTCTGTACAGTAGTAGAATGTTAAATTATTACACATTATAATTATTCAAATCAGCCCTTTAAATGGATAAGTTGACCAAAATCTTCCCAACTGGGCTTTGCTTTTTAAAATTTAATTCAGCAATACTTCGTTACACTAAAAATTTTATCCTAGCGTGATACAGGCAGACCTGATGTTGGCTGGTCTGGCTTAGTGTTTACATGGAGGAAGAGCCTATTTCTTGCAGCTAACAAACCTAAGTCTAAGAAAACATCATAGGCAAGGGCAGTTGTGAGTGGAACATGTTCCTCTGATCTTATACTGATCCGTAGTTCAGAGCAGGAGAACTCTGCAGAAGATGGCTGGATCAGTGACTGTATATTGTATGTGGCTGGAGCCTGGGTGCCTTTCATTACAACCTAATGCATGGTCTGCAATTTGCTTAAGTTCTGGAAATTTAGTCTTGATATATCAGGGCTGGTGATGCTGCCTTAACCATTTTTATGCCACTGGTTCATCTTTTAAAAAACAGCATTTAATTATTCTTGTGAGTTGAATTGTGATTGGCTGTGCCTTTGCCTGTTGAGATGTATTGATTGGCACTTAGGTTAATCGAGCTGGTCCTTAGGATTGATTGCAGTGCTTGCAGGGAGTTACTTCATGCTGAAACGAGGAATTTTTGAAAGGCAATGGCTTTGTTTCTAGAAGGTTCTGTTATATGTCTACTTTTTCCCTATAGCTTGCTTTCAATGCAAACAAAAAATATTGTAGAATGCTTGCCAAGTTTAGTTAAACACAAGAGCTTGAAGGTGGTTAAAGACTGTGTTTTCCACAAATATTGTCAGAATTCATCTCTGGGGAATCATTTGAGCAGCTTCCGTGGAATCTTCTTCAAATAATCATTTGTTATTACGAACAAGGGATGTCTTGACTGCCAACAAGCAGAGCAAGTTAGCTTTGTTGTTTTCTTTCCCTCTGTAATTTGATTTTCCAATGCTGTTTCAGACAATTTTCTGCTGGCGTAAGCACAACAGAGGCTTTACATACAGTGTATTGATCATGGCAAAGAGCAATGTCTGGTGTGGGCAGTCAGCAGCAAGCATGTGTAAGGAGGCAGAGGGAGGGCCCTCCTCACCTGCATTCTGGGGGTCCAGTGCTTTGCCACTGTCTTCTTTCCCAACACAAACAGATTATGTGATCACTCACTGGGCTCTTCATTACAGCTCATTAATCAAATCAACCTCATCATTCAAATCAACGCTCCGTGAGCACGGATTAACACATTTTATCATTAGAAAGACAAAAATGCTTTAGCTTTTAGATTAATTTAAATAATAATAATAAATTAAAAACAATAATATTGCACCAGTGTTTGTAGTTGTTTCCCAGTAGATCAGGGTTGTTTTATGCTTGAATTTCAAATGTGTGTTATTTCTTTGATTCCTGCAACAAGTACTGAGACAATCTTTGAGTCATTATGCAGGCAGGAGACTGAAGATGACAAAAGTACAGTCACAAGGTCTGCCTCTATCGAGCTGTTTCCAGCAAGATGTACCTTAATATTGAGTGTGAGGCCTACAGTCCAGCGTAAACTTGCTATTTATGGGAAGTGTGTTCTGATCAAGGAGTAAGGAAAGTGTGACAGTGTGAAACATGTCCTTGCTATTTCTCTGCATAGGGGATGATGGGGGGGATAAGGGCTAGAAAAAGAACATCAAAAAGCCATATGGGATGTGAAATCAAATTAATAGTGATTAGCATGATTTTGCCGTACAACAAATGTTTAAAACTTAACATTTACTGCCACCTTGTGGAAGTAAGTTGTATGAATCGTGATTTTGAAACATTGCGTTTTGTTTTGTTGACTGAGGCCTTTGAGTGATTTCGGCGGTGGATCCTGCTAAGAGCAATATGGACAATTACCCAGGGCAGCATCAGAGGGGAAGCCGCCCGGCCAACATCTTTTACCATTGCCACCGCCTCACCTTGTTTTACCGACAGCTTATGGGGAAGGTGGTGGGGGGAGGTATCAGCAGTGAAGGTTGCTTAGGGCATCACGTGGGCTTCATGGTGCATCACATGTCATTCTTTTGGTCACTACCCAAAGCTCATGACCATAGATGAGGGTAGGAATGTAGATCAACTAGTAAATCGATAGCTTTGCCTTTTGGCTTAGCTCCCTCTTTACCATGACAAAACAGTATAGCGTCTGCATTACTGCGGACTCTGGCCGAAGCAACTTGTTGATCTCCCACTCCATTCTTCTCTTACTCATAGTCAAAACACCAAAATATTTATACTATAGACCAACAGATAGATCCTCCTCTTCTGTACCCTGGCATAGACCTTACCCATGAAAGCTGAGGAGTGGGGTCACAGTGAAGGGGCAGCCACCTTGGGGTGTCTTGGGAGCTGGGGGGGGGGGTTAAGGGCCTTGCTCAAGGGTCCATGGACATGTGACTATTCTACCAAGGCTGGGCTTGAACTAGTCATTGTATAGAACAACAAGACAGAGCTGGCTTCCCAACAGCATAATAGAAAATCAATAAATAAAATACAAGATAAAATAGGGAGGGGATAAACACACCATGTACACAACAGATTCTAGGAAACAAGGTAGTCAGTAAATGAAATAATGTTCCAATATAAGGTGTAGGCGCATGTGCAGTGGTGCATATATTGCAAGTAACAAAGTTCAAGCTCCATCCTGAGGTGTATAGGAATTTCTGAGACAAAGACCCATGACCGAAGCAAAAATGGTAAAGGGGGTGGAGTGGACACTGAGCTCTCTTGAACTCACCCATACCATTGAAAAGCCAGTGAGATAAAATTAATGCATGTGTGTATTTGGGGGGGGGCTTGTTTAGTTTAGCTTTAAATGCGGCATAAGAGGTAGGAGTTATAGATAGTGGTGATATCTGGTAGTTGGGCTCCGATGATTTTTCCACCAATCTTTATTACTCTCTGTAGAGCTTGCTGGTCCAGCTTGGTGCAGCATGTGAATCATACCGGCAAGCAATATGTCAGCACATGCTCAATGGTGCAACAACAGAAGTTCACCAGGAGGGGAGGTTTGTTTACGTAGTTTTCTCAGACAAAAGAAGCACTGTTGGGCTTTCTGATGTGATGTGCCACAGTAATAGCTGTAATGTCATGGAATGCAGCCACAGGTAAAATCATCTGATTTTTTTTCACTTGCCCTCTTGCGCCCCATAATCAAATAGCACCCTAGGTGATCACCTATGACGACTACAGATCAGGCCCAACCTGGAGGTTGCCACCGTGGCAGGCACCAAGAACCTTACAGCCACGCCTCCACACAACTGTCTCCGTAATGGTCGCACGGATCATGGCCCACTCGGGCTCATTAGGTGCGTCCCAATTCGGGGGCTGCAACCTTCTAAGGCTGCATTTGGAGACAGAATGTGTCACAATGGAGTGACAAGACTGTCCCATTTCAAAGGCTCTTTCAAATGCAGACTACAAATGCATCCATCTGTTCCTGGGGCGCGGAAGATCCACCTGATGGATCCTTCATAACCCAGTCTATTCCAAGATTAATCGTGTGGAGGTAAGTGGGTGTGTCCCAGCTAAGCGATAGGAGCAGCGCTTTGTGACTCATGGATAGGGGTGGGAACAGCTGGTGATGCAAATAGGTAATTATCCATAGGCCAGACCGACACAACATTTTCGGTTCGACCTTCAAAGAATGCAGCCCCAGAATTGGGACACAGCTATTGTCTCCAGCTTCCCTTGGAATGCTAGAGTGAACTTCAACGTACTGGCGCCAAAACCTAGTTCATATTTCATTTTTCCATGTCTGTGTACAGTCCACGTATGTTTGTGCGAACAGACTTATTTGTGCATACTACATTTGTTTGTGGACACACATGGTCACGGTCGGCACATGCATACAGCAATGATATTCCATCAGACCAGCAAAGGGCAGATGTATTACAACAAACACAAATATGAGCAGTGTAGTGAAAATGGCAAACTGTATATGAATAGTTTTAGGGTGACGACACACAGAGGAACTTTTTACTGGGTAGTGTTGTTGACCAGTACTGCTCGGGCATGTTCCCATAGATTTTGGGCAACAAATCTCTATTTGAAAACTTTTATCGGCAGTGGCCAACGTTTTGCGATCATCCAGATCCAAATAAGTTGTTCTTCGTCTCACTTGGGGTGCGTTTCCCGTACAACGACGGAAGTCAGCATCAACGATGTATCGTACTGTTAGTTAAAACTAACTTGCATCCGAAGTAGAACTGTTTCACAAAACCGTCGTACTTTGTTAGTACCGCAATAACTTGAACCACGTCAGTTCGGAACTACAATGGTTTCAGCGGTGCCTGGTCTGACTCACTGCGGGTCGTGTGCAAAATAAATAAACTTCGTAATATTCTTTCGAAGTACGATACTTATGCTAATATTACATTATTACTTTATTGTGTCAGTCATATAACAATAAAAATAATAATAAAAACTCCAAAGTATCAATAGCGTCATAATAATATGATACTCCTTGTAGAGGAATAAAGAACTATTAGCTATTTGGCTGCAATGCATTTAATGAAATCGGCTCTACCTATAACTACGTTTATTTTAGTTTTTTATTTTAATCATACTAGAAACACTTATAAATTCCTGATCCACAGCTATTCGTACAGCTTACTTCTGGCTCGTTTGAAGTGACGGGTGCTCATAACACTCACTAGGAGAAACTAAATTTCTCCTGTACAAGGTCGTGGGTTCGTATCAAATACTGTTTTTTTATATAAATATTTTTCATATTGCAACGAAACCTCTCAGTGATTAAGAAGTGATTCATTATTGTTAGCCATTAATTTGCCCATATTTTATTCGCTTTCCCCACGTTTTTTCTATTTAATACGTAAGTGTTGAATGATGTCGTTTCAGCATTGTCTTCGCGATGTGCGCGTGCGTAGTAATCATACCGAATTTGTCGGCACTGTATTCTGTGTGTTGACAGAACTCGTGACTTACTAGACACATTTTGTTGTTAGATAAGTTCTATTTGGCAATAGTTTGTTTCGGGTAATTTCATCTCCTTTCTGGTCTTGTAAAATATTACAATATTATTCGATGAAATATTGCGATGTCATAATCGAGCGGCCCTAAATATATATAGTTATCCATGTAATGAATTCTAAAATATACCACAAAGTGGGTAAACAGAATCCTCTCCAAACTTACCATACTCATGAACAGAGAAGTTCCTAAAAAGTACTCTTACAACTACATTTTCAAAGCACTTGACATTATAGATGTTTGAACATCAAGATGATCAAGAAACATCAAGAAAATATTCACCTTACTTACATATTTTGGGCTTTGACTGGCTGGGCCACATGGGCCTGCAATCTCCCCCCCCCCCAACCCACCCCAGGGATGGCTCCAGGGCTGGGCCCAATTTTCTCTAAGCTGGGCAAGGTTATATGATCCTTGTTCTTTATCATCATGCAGGTCTTCTGAATTGCACTTTATCTGGCTACTCACTGTTTCTGATGGGGCTCAGAAGGAGAACTTCAGAAGTAAAGACCTCAGGGGGGTACATTAATGTTGTTTGTACCTTTGGTAGCAAAACTGTACCAGGGCTCTCTCCTTTTTTTCTGGCAGTGTATAGCTGGCAAAAAGCAGAATACTTCAGAGGTTTATTAGTATGCTTTCTGCAGGTCTGTCTCAGTGAAGGGTATGACTAACCATTGGCTCTTCTGCATAATCAAAACTGAATCCTAATCACTTTCCAGTCACCAGCAAAGGGAAGTGCTCATGGCTTTTATGTTGCTCTGAACTCTGAAGAGTTGTCCATGTTTTACAGTACAGTAGCAAATCCTGCCTCTTTAATGTAATTTACAATATGAATGGATATATTTGTTGAAATTGTCAGTCTCTTTCAGGATAACTGTGCCATATTTCTAATACTAGATGTCACCCCTTGCTGACAAGGGGTGAGGATAGAAGTAGTTAACACACTTCTGCTTCCATGTGTTACGATCCCCTGTCTAGGGTAGGGGATCGGCAGAAAGGTAAGGGAAGGGAAGGGGAAGGAGACAAGACAACCGGGGAACGGGAAAAGGGAACACTGGAAACGAAGGGATCTTTTTTTATGGTTTTTATTTTTATTCACAAAGACGTTTGCAAACACGGGGTGTAACAAACTA
>JAAGVU020000061.1:12834762-12867140 GCA_011763525.2 Mormyrus iriodes
CGAGGAGTTGCGAAGTCGGATGAACGGGCGAAGGACGGCGAACGGATGCGAAGGGGAGCGAAGGCAGGCGGAGGGATGGCGAAGCGGGGCGAAGGGAGGAGGTAGCGGGCGAAGGGGCGGGGTCTGGCGGGCGAACAGCGGTAACAAAGCCGGAGGTTGCAATACGAACCCAGGGTTCGTAACACATGCCAGAAGTCTGAACATCACCCCATGTTTTGCAATAACTGCAGTACACAAGTACACATTCCAGGCCTGGTTTATGTATCTTCACAAATTGTGGCTTTCTGCCTGCCAAAAGCTCTGCCTAATTTCCATGTTGTCGTGCTCAGTCAGTTATTTACCGCCTGTTATTTACATGCACAATTTATCCCTGCATTTGACAGTCACTTTCAATTTAATTTCATTTGTAAACCTAATAATACAGCTTAAAGTTTATTATGAAAAGTCAAAGGGAATGAATACTGGATATGGACTTTTAATATTACAATTCCTTAGAAGGAAAACATTCTTATCTGATTGTAACCTTAAAGTTTCAATTGAAGCTTCATAGTGAAGAGGATTTAGTAACTTATTAGCAATAAGGCTATAGAAGAACATACCACAAGTGATATGCAACTTTAAGATATAAATATCCTTTCAGGGCACTATGGTGATTGGGAAACAGGTGGTCATTTAGTCACAAACTTATGACACATTTCTGTTTGGATGAGTTTAAAAATACAAGGTACTGTTATAAGAGGCTGACGATGAGTGTACTTAGGTGCAGTGAACTGCTGCAGTTTGGGTGTTAATGTTTTCACACAGCTTAGCTAAAAGTTGCATTCATTTATTTGGCTTGTATATCCAGTGAAAAATATAATCTTTATGATGGATGAACTATAGCTGGTGACGGGTATTTTGTGCTCCGAACCACAGGACTGAGCTTTTTGCACCATCAAATTACCAAGTTAAAACACCTGTAAAAAAAAAACAAAACAAAAAAAGTCTTATGTCCAGTATGAACGTGAATAATTTGCATCCTTGTGCCTGCCCACCAAACTGGGGCACATATAACAGCTCATTGGCTTGTGTATTTTTCTCCAGTTTTACAGTTGGATATTTCGTGGCAGCTACACTGTGGTAGCTGTAATGGAAGGAGTGCTCGGGATGCAGATGACTAAATACAGTTCTTATATGTACCTATATGTAGCACTGCTGAGACCGGTGACCAAAAGTAAAGCACACGGGACATCATTATAATATTTTTGACTCCTCTTAACAAAAAAAGTTCAAGATCTAAAAAAAAAACTTACGTTAAGAATTCGGGACAAAGATTGCCAACAACAGTGCAAACTCATACGCCTAGGAGCCAGAGGTCTTTACCGCTGAAGTTCTCCTGCTGAGCCCAATTAGAGACACATATTGTATTTACTTTCAGTTTCTCATCTTTGGTATTTAGTGAAAAGCAATTTTGAACTCAGGTTAGATGCTAACAAATGATTTCAGCAATTCTCGGTCAGAGGTTGGACTGTTTTCGGTCCACTCAGAGGTTTCGTTTCAAATTCACCCGTCAGTCACGGTTTGACTACACGAAAACCGCCCATGATCTACTGACTGCATGCGCTGTGCGACCAAAGGATGGTATTCTGTTGAGAATTTGTGTGGCATGAACGCGGAATAAATTGGGAGTACTGCAGTATGATACATTGGAGAAAGTGCAGTTTTGTGAGAACATTTTGACCAAATATTCACTAAAAATGCAAGAAAAACTAAATGATGTTAAACAAGCCTTAGAGAGCATGAAGCTGCTAAGAATTCTTAGGTATTGTATGCTAGTAAATAGCCTTCAGTGATTCAGAAAAGCCAAACTGAGCTGCCATTGTAATTCCCACTTGTTTTTTTCTGATGACAATTCTGTTAAATCAGAATCAGGTTTTATTAGCCAAGTATGCATGCATACAAAGAAATTGACATGGTATGTTTCTTCTTTTAGTACACATTGAACTAAACAAACACATCAAGAACGAAAGCTAAATTAAACTACACTAAAACAAAAAGTAAGGCAAAGATTGTGATCAGGTGATGGGTAGTGCAACCACTTGGGGCAAGAAGCTGTTCTTGAGTCTTGATGTGGTGGTTCTTATGGACTGGAACCATCTCCCTGAGGGGAGAACTTGGAGGAGTCCATGGCCAGGGTGGGAGGTGTCAGCAATGTTCTTGCCAGCTCTCCTTTTTGTTCCTGTGGGTAGTAGTGAATCACTGGGGGGGAGGTTGCAGCTAATGAGCTTCTCTGCTACACAGGTGACATGCTGCAGTCTCCGGACGCCTTGAATGGTGCTGAGCTGAACTAGACCGTGATGGAGGAGGCGGGAACTGATTCGATAATAGCTGTATAGAGCTGGAGCAGCATTGACTGTGGAAATTGAGTTTCTTTAGCTGCCACAGAACAAAACATCCTCTGGCCCTTCTTGAATATGGAGTCGGTGTTGCTCTCCTACTTGTAGTGTAGAGATGACACTTGCAAGGAACTTATATGACTCCACAGTGGTGATAGTAGTACTGTTGGTGGTGGGGGGGATTTCCAAAAGTCCACATGCATCTCCAACGTACTTGTGGTGTTGAGCTCCAGGTAGTTGTTATTGCACCAGGATACCAATTGAGCCACTTCATGCCTGAATTCAGACTCATCGCCATCCATCCCATAATGGCTTATTATGAAAAATAATAAAACTGTATGTCAAAATTACAATTATGCATGTGTAATAGACATTTTATTATTGGTCTTAAACTATGTAATTGTCATTAAATTTATTGCAAGCATTATTGAGAAAATACATAATCAAAGACAAAAACTGGGCAAATATGCCCAGTCAGATATGTTTCTTCTTTAAAAAAAATTCCACAAGGTGGAGCTCTTCGCACCATTTTAAATTGTTTGGCGTTGCATAACACGGATTGCCAGCAATCTGAAATGTAAAAAAAGTATGTTTCAGCGCGTACAAATAAATTGCCCTTATTTACATAGTAAGATTCCACTGCTCTCCAAAATCGTATAGGGTCTGTGCTAAATGAAATAGATTATGTGTTTGCTCTCGGAGGTAAAGTATAATACTGCGTGATATTCTAAATTATGGAAGGAAATATGACATTTCTTTAACAGTTCTTACTGCAGTTTCACTATCCGACACTTCACGTCTAATGTTATAACGACAGTGGAGTTCTTAATATAGTATATTTTTCACAGTTCTGCAGTCTGTTATCAATAGTTACAAATGTTAGCAACCTGTAGTACAGACAACAAACATACACGCATCTATTAATCATCATTAAATTTCAATTCACAGCTATGCATTTCTTTTAGACCAAGATTATGTATCTTAGCCATATAACGAAAAGGGCAAGCGAAACATTCACGAAACGTTTTGCGTGGTCACTTACATAATTTTTATATGTTTGTACAGAATCTTGCCCCTCTGGTCATTCTATATTGGCTCTAAGCTAACTGTAACATTGGTCACTAAAAGCTCTCAAGCCATAAAATATCGCTTCCATAGTATTTGGATGAGTTTTGGCGAGGAATTGAACACGAATTGTTCCAACAGCTAGATGAAAGCACGAATGGGTAATGTTGCTCGGTACCGAAAATGCTTTTTCACACGTGCTAATTAAACGTAAAATATGTGAAGAGAGAATGCTGGTGTCTCAGCAATGTTTGCCCAACAAACAGTCTTATGCTATGGATGTGAAAAATTTTAATATATAAAAAGGACTAACTGCCCCCCTCCCCCGCGCGCTGCAATCATAACTAACAAAACTGTAACAGAAATTCATATTGTACATTCAATACTATAGCCATAATCTATTATTGCACATTCCGACCCATACAACTCATGCCCATTTGCACAACTGTATATATGTCTGATTGTACGTTTGATTGTATTTTCTGTCTTCGTCCTTGTCTCAGTATGTCGTGTTTAAAATATCAGATTGTCAGTGTGTAAAATATCATGTTTATATTCTATTTATTACTGTTTTTCCTGCACTATGGATCAAATACCAAATGATGACAATAAGGATACTTTGACTTTTGACTTTGCTATTCTAATTGCTAAATTTCTCTTTTTTAAACACTGAAGTGGTGACCCGGTCGTTTGTTCAATATTGTAAATGTGTATGTTTATAGCCGTTTTATTTGTCCAGTTAATAACTAATAACACAACCAGTGAGCTTGAGAAAAAAAGTTTTAGAAAGTCGGTGAAATTAACTATTTCATTAAGTTTTCGCCGAAGTACATAATCAGAGCTTGGGATCGAGTGGCAGATTCTTTTTCTTGTGGGGATTTTTTTTTCAGTTCTTACTCATAATCTTATTTATAAGACTAAAATAAATGTAGGCTGTCTTAGCTGTTGCATCCTCTGAAATCCGGGCGTTTGAAATTTATAACATGCTGGCCTCCTTTCAACGTCCGCAGCTACTGTGAGTCGCCCGCGGAAGATCTTCCTCTTGTAGTTTGTCTCCCAGAGCAGCAGACGGGTTTTACGTTGGTTTGACTTTCTTTTTATTATCGGAATATATATCAGCAAAGGGTTACATATTAGCACATTTTGCAGATGTGCTTGCCCGGCAATACTTATTAATCGAGGTGTAATATTGCTATTCTTGTAGTACTGAAAAGCATAGAAGGCACTCCTGACTTTCTATGGGATACGTACAGAATTTAGCAACGCATCCTTATTAAATAGCCAATGTAATTAGTGCGCAGAATAACTTGGCCGCTCTGCTGTCATTCGAATTTATACTCTTTAAATCACACGGAACTCTGCTTGTTTTACGAAAATACAACCGATCTGGTTTGAAATAAACCGGTTGTAATGTGTGAAATCCCTGTAAATGTTGTATACCTGCTGTCACATTCGCTTGTATTATGACAGCGGACGCTATATTTTTGTATGGCACATTTAATATTTTGATTACTATGGTTATCTCATTATAGATACTAAAACATTGGCGGCACATGCAAGCATTATTTCCATAACTAAAATAAATTTGTCTATTATATTTTCCATGATCATTATTAGAGCCATTAACATTTTGAATGTGTGACTGAAAGGACAATACATGTGCTCAGACACAACAATATAACTTGTACCCTTAAATTAGTTTAAAAAGATTCTCGTGTTTTGTTTTTTATAATGACCCCCTTCCGAGCACTGTTAGCACAAAGCGCTAAACCATCGTGCACCATGCACCGGTACTATATGGGAAAAAATGGAAAGGAATAAATGCGCATTTCATTACAGTATTGGTTAAATGAACGCTCTGTTATGCATTTTGACGCAGTTAAGACTATTGATTTTAAAACATGTTTCTATTCCTGTACATACATATAGATAATTCCGACAGAACCCGTCTTCAGAGAGTCAGGAACACACTTTATTAACAAAGTAAATTTTACATGCAAACATATGACAACGGTTGTTTAAATACGAATCCGGGGTAAATGGATGGGATGTTAAACGAGGAGACACTAATCGGAGACACCTGTTAGAGTATTTTTAAATTTAGTTATTGCACAAAATGTACATTATCCTATAACATTAGTAGCCTATATCATCTCTTTTTTTATACGTGTCGAATATAACTTTAGTTTTTTTAATAATCATAATCAAATAAAATTTAAGCATAATATTTTTCTGTTTGTGTGCAATATTTATTCAAAAAATCCAAATATTAAATAGCACATTTTGGTAATTCAGCAGATAGTACATCTTAGTAAAACAACTACAATTAGGGTACCAGTAACGATAATGACCGCAATATTAATACCGATTTACTAGACTTCCTCCTAAATATTTACGTACATTATACTTAACTGAATTACCTGCTTACCAATGGAGCTATAGAACAATCGTTAATCACGATTTTTATTTTCTTGTATAACAAATTTTGTTAGTGCATGGTGACAGCTTGCTTCGAGAATCGCATCATGGTTTGACAAGTTTCCACGAAACAAATGAACGAATTGTGCCATTTGTAAATGTAAAAAATTATTTTTTTTGGTCGCGATTACATCCATTAATAAGAAACATGTTAGATTCGTTGATTAGGTTTAAACACGACGGTTTAATTAAAATAGTTTATGTATACAATGATGTATTCGCAAATAAAACGAATAAAACGATTTTTGGGTTGAAGGAATCCGATTAATGTTAAATTTAATTGGGTTTGATAAACTTGTGGATGGAATATAAAATAGATCCAAATCTTCTCCTTTGGATTAAGATTTAAAAGTACATATTTCTTACTTAAATACGTCAAAAGAGTCACGCTATAAAGATGCCAATAACGATTAACCCGTTTTATATAGTGGCGTTTTAATAATGTATTGATTTTCTCTTTCTTTTTAAGTTAAAAGCTGTTACAGATGGACCTGTTGTCACTTCAAATAACGTAATGAATTGTATAGATTCTTAGCCATAACAGAACCATCTATCCATCCATCTATCCATCCATCTTCTATACACTTATGCTTGGTCGCGGATAGAATAGAGTATAGGCCTACTCGCAAAATATATTGCAAGTTTTCTTATTTCTTTTCATATTTTCGTTACAATTCCCTGATTCATGTCAATTCCTCATTTTTTCTTTTGTTTACTGAAAGACATTCGTAAATGAAAAAAACATGAATTTGTAAGTAATAGGCCTGCTTAATTTACATAGTAAGTCCATAACTATGGTTTTATTTAAAGCATAATAAGTAAAAGCATTCTGGTCAAATTCAATGGTAAGCGTTGAAAAATTGACCTCAACCGTAAATTTCAATAGAATTAAACTCATATCTCAGGTTGTTACATCATCAAAATATTCCAGATATCATGAATGTGATGCCGTGTGTATGTATATATACTTAATAGTTTCACGATAAGTACATGGCCGAGAATCACTTTGACGTTTAGCTACTTCTTCTAGGAAATTACCGTTCCTTACGTGTACTATGACTCAGGACACAGTCAACCAGGGGCTGTAGTCTAGGGTGTATCGGCCGCGTCTATGTCCTCAAAAGAGGTTTGTGTGTATGAGTATATGCATTACTTTTTTTAATGTAATGATTTATGAAAGATGTTATTCTATTTTCTATAGGTATCATTAAAATTGTACATTTTGCTACGTATTGAAGGCAACCTTTGGAGAGATACCAAGACATCCACGCTAAATGTCTGCTTTATTCCTTCTAGCACCCAGTAAAGCTTTACGGCCGTAGTGCAGGTTTATTTAAACGACTCAAAAAATATTGCTGCTGTCATCTTTTACTGAAGCCGAGTCCGTAACAGGAAAGGAAAAGAAAAAAGTGTGGGGCTGCTCATTGTCATGACCCTGACAGAAAGATTTCAAGTTAGCTGTACACATTTAAAAGGCCCGAGACTTCTAGATTCCTATTCTGAAGAATGGCTTCATACGCGCAGTTTGATCAAATTTTTTTTGTCCTTTTGTTCTCCACGTTCCTGCAACCCGGTTAACTCATTCAGAAGCCTCCGGTAAAAACGGTTGTTGATGTCGTAGCGCATACTACATAGTCGATCAGACATCTCCAGTAAATGTAGTCTACTGATATTTTTAGAAATTAAAACGCGAAAGATACCTCTTACCCTGAAATATTGTTCTACGTACAGTGTTTGCAAGCTTTTCGAAGTACGGTCATAAACCCCGTTTAAAATTATAGACGGACTGCTATGGCCACGAACCACAAATATATTGTAAACCTAGGCATATGCTGAGTGGATAATAGGTTTGATATGTCGATTGAATTGAGGATGGGAGGTGGAATCACGTTAAGAGACCCTTTACGGTTAAAACAAAAAGCGGACAGTAAAAGGTACTGTAACATAAATACACGAAAAAGCAACTATATTTGGACTATAAAACTGTTCGTACTATAAAACTCAGAAAGCACCGCAACCTGGGTTTATTCTCCTGTAAATTACTAAGATAACATTGTTCTTCCGCCCCGTTTCAGAGAACTCCTTAATTTGTTTTAAAATAGGGGCAATCTGATCGGTAGCCGAGGACTTAATTTTGGAGTTTTACATTAAACGGATTTATTGTATCTTATAAAATTAATGTTTAAAAGTATTCTGATTTTTCTTTTTTGCAAATAAACCTGACAAAGCATCAGCAGGGACTTGAAGGCCTGGAACTCCTTTATGCCATGAAACGTTTCCTTGACATCTTTAGTTTTTTTTTTATTTCTACCAGCAGTTTTTATATTTGTCTTGTTTCAGCAGTGTCATCATGTCAATGAAAAGACATGAGGAGAGCATGTCTGCGCAGAATTATATCCGAATGGTGCCGTGTTAATAACCCTCGTATCGCACAAATATTTGTGTGTCTCATAGATTTAATCTTAATACATTTAACATGCTATGCTGGACATGAAGCGACGTCATCGCAAAGCACTAAGCAGTCACTCTAGGAAACTGATTTAGACCCGTAATGCTGTGGGCTCGGGGAAGGCTGACAAGAAAGAAGTCTGATAATCGCGAATAGAATGTGCTTAAATCGGTCTGTATTATTCAGTCGCACAACAAATTTATGGAAGGTTCGGACAAGCGGGTACAGAAAATGGATGGATGGATGATGGATGGATGGATGGATGGATGGATAGATACAGTTTTTTTCAGCCTCTGCATTTTTCGGTGATTCCATTTATTTGTGTATTTTATATAGGCCTATGTCTAGGCTATATGTAGGTTAAGAAACATACATTGTCAGAAATTTTAAGATTCAGTCTGGACAAGAATGTTAATCTAACTAAACCAAAACAAGTTAACAGGAATCAGAATAAAATAGATAATAGTAATAATACAGCTTTCAATGCATACCACTTAATTTTTTCCTGTTTCGTCTTTGGAAATTTTTTTCTCTAACCGTAGAATTTTTATTAAACGTTATGGCTTAAAATAACAAAGAAACATAGATATTTAATAACATCTTTGTTATATTGGTTGTATGTGTATTATATTTGTGTGTATATATAGTATAAGATGTTGTATTTTGTTTTTAAGTAGTTTTGCTGTATTTTGTTTGTTGTTGTATGTATGTAACGAACGTGTGCGTGAAAGAACGCGTTTTTAGTTATTTTAGTTTTTTTTGTTCTCTTTTTATCTGCAGTATTATGGACAACTGTCACCATGTGACAAGTTATCACCGTAATTTAACACGTCCCTTTAGTACCGTCTTCTTTTCTCCAAGAATACAGGCTTATAACACTCCACATACTGCTGTAGTTTGGGCAGATCATGTTAACATATGCATATATTTCTTTTCACACAGAATAACGTAATAACTGCAAAATATAGATAAAGATTATACTTGAAGACGTTTTTACATCAAGCATAAGCTAATACACACACACACACACATAAATAACGCGTGTGTGTACGTGTGTGCCAGGTTCTTTTCAAGAATTATCTTTATATACATTTTGCAGTCATTACGTTATTCTGTGTGAGAGGAGATTCATGCATATTAATATTTAGAGCAGGTATTTTGGCAATAAATAGAAGTGGGCGAGCGTGTCCCGTTTCCTGTCGAATTAACAGTGTCTAAAAGTCGTAAAACACCATGGGGCTGCTTGACTTGGAGAACCGGCTATTAAAACATATGAATCGCATTTTCTCGACTACATTCGCGCACAAATAATTTACGTCCTAATAATTTACTCTGGCCCAGGATCCCTTCATTTTTGTTTCACTCAGCTTACCCTTAAGAAGTAATACTGTTTCACCAAGGGGGCTGGCTCTTTGCTGCTCCTGGCACCAGTGAACGAAGAGGCTGGCCCGGGGCGTGAGCTCCCCGCACCAGCTCCAAAATACTGGGGGGGGCGGGGAAGAAGAGAGAGAAACAGACAGGAAGATAGAAACACATATCTTCGGTCGTGGAGAGGAACATTCGAACCCAAGGTAGCCTTTTCTCACTTTTTTATAAAGCCGCACAGCAGGGTCCCGGTCGCAGTGCTCCGCCCGGTGTTCAAAGGACGAAGATGCCCCAGCACTCCCTCTTACCCATCTTCGGCTCTTCTTTGTGGTTGGCATCCGTCGCTTGGATGGTGCAACCCTTGCTAACCTCCGCTGCTGCCTACAGGAGACCTGTTTCGGGAGGGAAAAAACAGGGGTTTATGGAGAGAACGCTAATTCTCCTAGACGTGAACACTCGGAGTCCTGTTAAGGTTCTAAATGAAAACTTCCTTTCCTTACAGTTGGATCCTTCTATAATTAAAGACGGTTGGCTGGACTTCCTAAGGTATATTGTTTTGCATTTTTCTTACTGCTACTCGCGCTCACAGCTGACTGGTTTTTAGAGATTACACATGTTCAGGGTGTGGGGGCTGATGGTTTACAGAGTATAGCTTTTTGTCCAGGCTTGATGACACAACGTGGTTTTCGTAAACGGAAAATAAAGAAACATGTGGAATGCAATGCAGTATGAGCTTGGAAATTCAGTTTAAACAATCACAAGACAATGCTGTTTTTTGCGAGAAAAATCGTATAAAATTACTGTGCATAGCCGAAATTATGAAACTGAGGAAGGATACTTTCACACACTCCCAAAATGCCAAGTTTCTTTTAAAAATGGCCTAAGCAGCTATACATAATATCTAGTGTCGCTGGTCACTTCTGCTTCCCGTCCTAAATTTTTAAAGTAACAGTTATCATTGATGTATTACTGTACGCGTGTATGATGCCATAATGGATCTTGTCATAAATTAGGCCTATGTTTTGTATGCCTTAAAACACTTCGATGCTACTTAAAATACATGGACAAGAGGGTATAGAAAATATAGATAGATGGATGTCCAAACCTTACATACACCGTTATGATATTAAAGTTATGAGCACTTTTACATTTAACAAAAGTAGCGGTCACTTCTGATTTCAAAAATAGCCTAGACGTGAGGTTTAATATTTATGTGTATTAGTTCAGCTGTGTTCTTAGGTTATTATAAAAATTATTAATACATATATGTATAATTGTATTTCATTTATATACATTAGCGAAAGAGTCAAAGAAAACGGCTGTTTTAATATGCACCTTCATTCGGGCCTTCATGTAGTTGCGCTAAAATTGTATCCTACTTATTGCTATCGGTATTTAAACATTTAATTATTTCATTATTGCAGATATGTGGAGGTTGGAGGTAACTACTATTCTTGTTATTAAGTCTACATCTAATAATACTAATACGTAAACACCGATAATAATAATAATAATAATAATAACAACAACAGCAATTATAATAACAACAAGAATAGCCTAATAATAATAATAATAACAATAATAATTAGGCTTAGCCTATTATGATTATGCTTTAGTAAATCTATTCTAATAATACGAATATGTATAAAGCATCTACATCAGTTGGATTTAAATTGTGCTCGCTTTCTGTTAGATGTAAATCATGTTTCTGTTTCATTTTCTCATATACTTTTGTCTTTTTTGCCAGCAGTATTTATGCTTGTTTAATAGCTAGGCTGTGATATTATGACACTCGTTACTGCAGATACAATTGGCTCGTTTATAGCTGTATAGATACTGCTGACAACTCAGTGTAAAGGACGGGGTTTTAAGCCTGGTCTAACACGATTATGGCCTATTTATTGTAGTTTTAGAGGTGCTGTAGTAGTTTGCAAAAAGACGGCGGTTTATGAGGCGCACCGCAACTACAATGCAAAAGTGCGAAAAATTAAACACAGTATCAATAATAATAATTTTTAAATAACATCAGTAACAACAATAATTGTTATTACTATTGTTATTACTTAAATAATTTATTATTGGTTCTTGCAATTTTTACACCTAAAATTATCACCATAAATTCATCTTTAAACCGCACATGCTTTAAACGAGCTCACGGGGAATATTATTAGTAATTACATAAAATTGTAAATGTTTAAATAAAATATGTAGCCTGCATTTGCTACTTGTTACTTAAAACATTAAACTATTATTTAAAATTATATTTAATAATGAAAAATGCGAACATTTAAGGGCTCATAGAATAGGCCTTAAAATCGCTAATGTTCTCAAAGAATTTGAAAAAGACTGCTATTTTGTAGTTTTTTTGAATATAGCATTCTGGCAATCGTGAACTGTAGAATTTCTAGAAAAATCATTAATTTGCCAGCGTCAACGAGAATGTGTACCAAGTACTAAAAGTAAAATGCATATGTGTTTCTCTAGGCTAGCATTGACTTTTATTAGCTACCCGTAGTATTTAAAAATACGTATTTCTGCGACGAGCAATTTTAAACGGCTTATTAAGTTTTAGTTCAGAGTTTAAATGATTTCGGATTTTTTTGGAGTAATTCGTGCCTTTATATATCCAGAAAAAAATCTAGTATAATTAAGAAAATTAAGTGTATAGTCAAAAAAACGACGCTTATTAAAAATAATGTAAAACATATATCACGTAAATCTATTGTTTTCATTTTCAGTGTTCCTCACACTTTCATGTGATGATGTATAGTTTAAACATCTGGTTTTACTATTGTTTACATATATTGCAAAACAAAAAATGCGGCATTATACGGGTTTGTCATGCTTTACCGAACTTCTTAAAGAGAATCGTAAAACTTAAATATTGAAACCATTTCGCGCTGGAAATGAACAAGTCCTGGTAATCATTTTTTTAATAGCTATTATATTTGGTTTATTATTTAAATCCAGAGATACCGAGAGACGTACTGACCTTGTGTTGTGACCTCTAGAGGGAGTTTGTCAAACATCACTTAAAATGGCTTAAAGGTCGTTAGTGAATAAATGTGTTTGAGACAGACACACTGCCACCCCTAAAACGTTGTCCAGTAACGCTTAGTGTCTGTGAAATATGTTTGTTTCATATATAGTCACGTTTATTTGTACATTTGAACTAACTTAAATTTATCGCAACATGTAGATTGTGCAAAACAGAATATGTGTAGAGATAGAGGGAAATTGGGAAGGAGTTTGTAAAGTTCCATCAAGCAGCTAAAATTTTTGCTCCTTAGCAGCCGCCATAAAAACGTTACAATGGCAGCGGTATTTCCAATGCAACATGCGACTGGTTATTAAAATGAAACATTTATAGCTTCATTATGTATGCAGTTCTTCTCTGTGCTGGATTGTTATATTTCACTCAGGGTCAGGAAACTTATAAGAAGGCCACAAAATGGCTAGTTAGTTTAGCAGCTGTCTGGCTAATGAGTTATGTTTAGTTTTGTGTGCGCTCAGACTGTGGACTTTGGCTTTAGGATGACTCCCCAAATGTTCTGTAGCTGTTATATATAAATATCGACAGGTTTAAACCACATGTTAAATGTTATTAAACTCTATAGTATTTATTTTTGCAGAAATTGAATTTTAGGCTTAACCTGATTAGCTGTACTATCCTAAAGACTCAAATGCAAGAGTGCCTTGTCCTGCCCGGTTTAGCTACTCATTCTTTTGAATGTTTTTTTCTAAATTCTATGCTGAGCAACTGTGTTGAGCAGCCATGCTGAATCTGTGTTGCGCGGCTATGCTGAGTCTGTGTTGAGCAGCTGTGCGGAGCCTGTGTTAATCTTGCCAATATGACAGATCAGTGTATCACAGTCAGTAAAGGTCTCAGAAAAAGACACTTTCCCTTGCAGACATTTTCCTGTACATGTTTCACGTTTCATTATCACTGTGAATCCAGTTCATGTTATTGTGCACACAGGGAAACTACCTCATGTAAAAGAAATGGTTCTTAAGCAGGTCTAATACTATTGAAGGATGTAAAATCCAACTCTTTTGCAGAGGAGACAGTTAAAACAGATGCTGTCAATCTCAATGTGTAGTTTTGTAACAGTTTTTCTTACGATTTTAAATAACCTGAAAACCATGCCGGGTTCTGCTCAAACTGGGAGTATTGAAACATTTTTGTTTTCCTCACACCAAAACTGACTCCATGTAGTTAAATCTCAGAGCAGAAGTTAATAAAAATGCAGATGCCAAAAATTATGAAATCTGCAACAACATATTTAAATATACACTTTCTACTGCTTCTATAATCTTGGAATTAATTTAGTTATACTGTGATTAGTTACACTCATCAGTGTTAAATGTAAATAAAGATATGTAATATGTGCCTCATTCTGAAGGTTTCTGAACTTATTGCCATTTCTCCTATAGATATCTGGCTGCATGTGTAAAACGTGGAGACCTGGTTCTATTCTCATGTACTTTGTTGTTTGGCTATGTTGATGTTCTGATAACCTGTAGCTTTGGCAGGAATATTAGGTGTGAAGTTATTAATCATTTTGTCCATTTCCCACAGCTCGAAGCGGCTGGTGACACTTGCTCGTGGACTGTCCCCAGCCTATTTGAGGTTCGGAGGCAAGAGGACAGATTTTCTTCAGTTCCACAACCTGAAGAACCTGGCAAAGTTTCGTGGACCAGGACCAGACTACTACCTGAAGAATTATGAGGATGGTAAGATCGTTTCAGAAGTCAGGCCTCTGTCTTTGCCATTGTGGATTGTGACTGAAATATTTTTTCTTTTGCATTATCAGGATTTATGATACATGGGTCTGATATATGATAGCTTCTGTATAAATCAGGGACTATATGCTGTATGTTTGAAGACATTAGGATTCCCTTACTTCAGTTTCCAAACCAATGGAGACATTAGTGTTGATTTTGCTGTTGCTTCATGCAAGTGCCTGTTGGTGGCTTGTATGTAGTCATCTGGGCACATTCAGAATGGCACTGCCCTCTATGATATGATGGCTGCCATCTTGGCTTCCCCAAGAGCCTTGTAGTCCTTTGGTATGGAGTGACATCTGTAAGCCCTTCAGGTTGAGTTCCAGGGGCGTGGGCTACCAGCTTAATCATTTAGGTTCAAGTTGATCATGTGGAAAACAAGAAACCCTTGAATCCAAACCATTCTGTGAAGTACGGACTATTGTATGCATCTTTTTCACAGCGTCGTAACTCTATCTGCATAATTATAGGCCTGGGTCCTGCCCTTTTACTGAGGTAACCAGTGGGCATCTAGTTACAGACACCTCGTTCACTGCTGTATAACCACTCAAATAAAACGTAAGATATATTCTAAATTGTAAGTTCAATTTTGCCCTTTCAAAGGAAGTTTCACACTTTTTTGGTTCTACAACCTCTCAAGTTTGTGTTGTTAAGTAGTATTTTGATCTAGTTCACTTGTTGTTATCTTGTTTAAGAGTTAAATTAGTACTGGAGAATTCAGTCTTAGAATGTACTGAAATAGACTGGTGAAATTGAAATGTGATTTATAATCACATGAACGACACCATTATTTCTACAGAAGGAGCAACATCTGTCATTCAGATTCAGGAATGATTGCTGATTTCTCTCTATTGCCTGGCAGATATTGTGCGAAGTGACATTGCTCTGGACAAGCAGAAGGGGTGCAAGCTAGCACACCACCCAGACATGATGCTGGAACTGCAGCGGGAGAAGGCAGCCCAGATGCAGCAGGTGCTGCTGAAGGAACAGCACTCTAACCTCTATAGCAACATCACGCTAACAGGTAGGAGACCACACACGCTATAGCAGCAACGAGGCTGGGACTGGGCTGCCTGCTGAAGGCCGTCATCGGGATGGCTTATGACACAGAGTTAGGTTGGCCCATTGCATGCATCTAGCGCTGCATGTTGTTCAGTGTGAGAGTGTTAGTCTGCACGGTTATGCAAGTTGAGCTGAGCCGGATGCTGTAAACGCTCAGCCCTCAGAGTGACTAATGCGATGGACGGAGTAGCGGGGGATGGGAGATGAGCACTGTAATTGCTGCCCTAAAACAGGGACCTAATCCAATCTTTGTGTGGCATGTACTTGGGGCCAGCCTGTCTGTGGGACATTGTCTGCACACAGAGAATCGTTCACATTTCATCCCCTGTATACTTAGCTGTGTAATATGGTAATCTGGTGTACAAAATCTATCTACTCATTTCTGGTGTAGAAATCAAGGTAACAGAGCCTGCCTGTTTGAAAATGCTGGGATTCAGTTCAAGTAAAACAATAGGGTGGAGAGATGAAGCTGACCTGAAGTAAAATGGCAACCGCAGCTGTGAATGATTTGTAAAAATTACATTCTTTAAAACCTCCCACATTAAGGCTCTTCAGTGCAGACAATACACACAACTTGGCTCATGCTCTGTAATGACTGCATGGGAAGCGATTGGAGGGATCTGCTGCAGTATGTCCTGGGGGGCTTTTGTGGGGGCACAGCCCTAGATCTTCAACCTGGCTTTGGCACCTTGGGCTAAGCCCAGCATTCCTGCGGCTCAGGGCACCAGTGGCCCTGCCTTCCAGTGTTCTGTCTGCAGCGGCTTTGTCCCATGAGAGCTCTCCTCTCCTTGGGCGGTCGCTGACCGCCCCCTGATGGAGTTACTGAAGATATAAGACCACTTATATAGAGCGTCTGAAAGAGATTCATATCTCACATTTCCCCTACTGAGGCTTTCTCTGAAATGGTCTTAAAGTCTGGACAGTTGTTTCTAATCAAGTGCTCCGAGGGTTTTCTCTTTATTGGTACCATGGCAACCATTTCTAAGATTTGGCCCTGACCTCTGAATCAGTTTGATTTAATCTCTGAGTTTTCTTTGGCAATCGCTTAGTCTGAGTGACAGAGATTCTCTTAGTAAACACCACCTCATGGTCTCAGCCCCCAATAACAGCTACTAATAGATTTACATGCACAAGCCATCATGGGAAGCCTTTTTTAGCATCTTACATGGTATGACCTCTGATTTGTTGGTTTGTGGCATTGACATCGACCTTTTCTGGAAGGTGCTCTTGCCATTTTTGGTCTGCAGCGAACTCAATGAGCTCAGATGCAGCACAGACACACGGGACTGCCATGTGTCTTAGCTTTCCTGAGAGAGTACGGAAGGTTGCGTAACTGAGATGTCAGACTTCTGTCTATGTTTATTGGCAAAGCATATTTCATGGCTGATAATCCTGAGGATACCATCGGAAGCTTAACATAAAAGTAGTTTTATACAGAAACATTTTTTATATAGAGAAAATGTTCAAAGCATTGGTTTTTTGGCCTTTCAAAACGTCCCGAATTCTTTAGACACTTTATAATGTGCTATCTGGAATTTAGGTGAACGTCAGCAACCTTTTTCACCAGACACTGGATCATAGATGTCACTTTAATTTCGTTTCACTTTCTGGTGAGTGAGATAGGTGGGAAACAGCAGATGACTAATTCGTATTAAGGATAGCCTTTGGGGCGACATTCAGATGAAGAACAATAAAGTGGAGCAGTACAATGGAAGCACAGGGAGGTGGGTTGCCCAGGCCAGTTGTGCGCAGTGTTTTCCTGTAAAGGCAGCTCTGCTTTGCCTTCAGTAAGGCATGGGAATGAGGAGGTATTTGGGCACAACTAGGAAGAGTCTTAGTCACAATTCCCCACCCATTTCTGGAGACCCAGTTTCATCCCAAAGCCTTTCGCTTGATAGTGTTGCTCTAAAATTGGTATCTGACACCATGAACTCATGTATTGTTTTATCGTTTCATTTATGCGTAGGTAAATTTGGTTACAAATTATTTGAACAATAGGCATAAACAGTTACTATACTAGAATAGTAAAGCCTCCATACTGGTACAGACTGTCTGTGTCTACCTGCTGTACAGCTTTGTCAGAATTACAATGATGTACAGTGGCAAGGATTCACTTTTGACATATAACATAAGTCACAGTACAGATTTAGTGTACAGGTAGTTGTCGACTTACCACCTATGCGACTTTACGACCGTTCTGAGACTGCAAATATGTCTGGCAGTGCGGGTGTTGCCCAGCGTGAGTGTTTGATAGTTTCCACCCCAACTGCTTGCAGCGCTAGTATCCCTTTGAGAAAATGGTGATTAAAAGGTTAAAAAAACACCAAACAATATGACTTAAAGATTGTATTGTACAATATACTATATATATGATAAGTGACTATTTACTATGCACATAAAATAAAGGGCTGACTTACTACCAAATCGACTTATATCCAGTCAGTCAGAACCGATGGGGGTCGCACGTTGATGATAACTTGTAGTGCGTTTTAGTAAACAACTAGAATTCACATGTTTATGAATGTTATTATGAAATGTATTATTTTTGTTACCATATTTTTATTTTTGCTTTGTTATCAAATATGATGGTGCTTCAATATTATTTTTTTCTCATGTTCAAGTTAGCCCTACTTTCAGGTTTAAGCTCAAACTTTGGCTTAAGCTCAGGTTCAAGTTTACAGCCAAGCTCAGGGTAAATCACCGCCGTGGGTCCTGGATGATGTCTGGGCTCAGGCTAAGGCTCATCCTAAGGGTCAGGCTGTGGCAGGTGGGGCCCAGATAACCAGGCCACGTGCCATTTGAGAACAGCCTGCTAGCAATCAGGCCTGGACTGCCTGAGCTTCTGCAGGTGGGAGGTGGTGGCTTGTCAGTGCATAATGTAGTAGGCCATCTTCAGCTGGAACAGCTCCACAGTAAAAGCAAACCATGTGAGTGCAGGGGTCACGGTCAGCCTGGTCCATCCTGTCTGCAGTTTCCCTGCACGGCTGTTCCCCTGTAGGCTCATCTGTACCTTCTTACTCCCTCTGTTTGATCCTTCCTGCTTTGGCCAGTTGCACCTGTGCATGCACCATTAAAGGACTGTAGCTTTGCTTAGAGATGCAACATGCCTGCATATTTAATCTCCTTATCTGTCTGTGCTGTTCACTGTTTTCTTCATCTTTGCTGCCTTGTTTTCCAGATGATGGTTACATTAAATTTGACGTTGCTTATGTTTGTAAATTTGGAGTGAGTGCAGCAGACTCCCCAGGGAGCACCCGGTGAACGTCCTTTGCTCTTTCCCCTGTATTTGGGCCTCGTTCTCTAATACCTATTTCGTCTGGTCCCCTGAAGTCAAGTCACACTACTTAGGTGATTGTTCCCAACACGGAACCTCAATATCATAGTGCTGCACCGAAGAAATGTTTTGTAAGAATGTTTGCAGTATTCCAGGCTATTTCCTGACCATTTGAACTCACAAGACAAATGACAGGAAATCGTTCTGTGAGTGCAGATTGGCTTTATTAAAGGTGCCATTTAGCCCTCATTTTCACCAACAGTAGTAACCGCTTGCATTTTTAGCTTTTCTAGTATTTTTCTAATAGTTTTTTTTTCCAAAATGAAGATTTCATTTATAGGGTTTTTCAAAAATTGCACCATGTTTATTCAGAAAGATCAAGACGTCTACTGCTGTAAACTTTCTGTCTGAGTTATAGTAAAAGGTTTTAATTTTGTGAAACCAGATGCTTACAAAAGAGAACTGCAGCATGTTTCAGACCACATGCAGGCTTCATAGAAACTGTTGAGCATGTAACATCTATATTTTTGTTATGAGCTGAAGAAAAACAATATAATGTCAAAACTTTTCAAACTGAATATGTTGCTTTTTGCAGGGTTATACTATAACCCAGTGAAACAACCGCTAAAGATGTACTCTGTTTTACGTATTAACACAAATGCAAAACTGGTCGCTAGTTAAATTCAGAAGCAATGCAATAATGAGCTAAATATTTTCACAGTTTTCACTTCATAGTTCTGACCTTTATGCCAGCAATAGTCCAGAATTTACATTTCAGAGCTTTTCAGTTGCATGCAGATTGTATTGTATTCATTTTCTTTAGCTGCAATTTGAAGACAAGTGGAAATGAGCAGACCTCTGTTCCTGCTTGTTAATTACACACCTTGCAAAGTCCACAGTGGATGGAACCTGGGCCTCCAGTGAACCTTGAGTAAATAAAGCCTTTAGCGAGACTCTAGTATAAGATGCTAATACTTTAAACCGGATCTTTCTGAAATAGCTAATAGTTTGTCAATGTATGAAGAGTTCTGAAAGCACTATAGCACATTCAGCTCTTTGTTGAAGTCATGTACAGTACTGTGTAAAAGCAGCTGTTCATGTTGGTGTAAAACTATGCTACTTGCTGCTTGTCAAAGTGTTTCAACTTTGCCATTTCAAAACTTCTGCTAAAATCACCACAGTTTTTGCAGGAATCATCCAATACTCATGTATTTTATGACTCAACCACTAGCACACCTTATATGGCTAATCAATATCTCTGACTTATTTAACTAATTAAGTTAATTGATTAAGTGAGCTGGTTGTGAAATTAAATAAGTACATTGAATGGCTGAGGTGCCCCTGAAGAGTGGTTTGGGACCTGGAGCGATGTTCATCTAGTCATCCAAAAAGATATCAGTAACTTTTTGGAGAACAGAAGAAATTCTTACTAGTATTTATTGTGTTACTCTTAATATGCTTATGTTCTAATGATAAATTGTGTTTTTTTTGTTCTGAGCAAATATGTACTTACTACTCAGATAAATAGCTTTAAACATTTCTTCTGACTGCCTAAGGCTTTTGCACAGTACTATATATGAAATGAGCCTTTATCAGCATGATCTGTCTGTAGTAGACTTGAATTTATTCTGAATGAATTGTTTTATAAGTAAAAAGATTAGTTGTACTGGGCCTGATCTGTGGAACTTGAATTGAAGCTATCCTGGGATTTGTGCTAACACAGAGGTGGAAATTGGGAAGGCAGGGATTGTCATGAAAGCAAAGACTTTCACCAGCGTTTGTGCACCATCTGCGAGGTGCTCAAGAACACTGTGGCCGAAACAAGCTGTCCTTCTGCCTCTGCAGCAAGAGCTGGTTTTAGTTGAATTACATGTGATCTCGGCTCTTCATGAGTAACTGGAAACAGCACTGCATGCAGTGTATTTAGCAGAGCCTTCTACTTTTGTTCTTCCATTTCATGCCGTGTAAAATGTTTTCCCAGTGAGACCTTTAAGGAATAATTCCCTGTATTTTTATGTATTTAAAACCAGATGTTGTTGTGTGTACCTGTTCACACAATGATTCTGAAATGTCACAAGCACAATAATCCACACAATGGGCAGGAAGTAAGCAAAACAATTTATGAGGTCTTAAAATCCCTGAGGCCTGTTCTGCTGCATCAGGTATCCCAGGGAAGGTGTTACCATGGCAACATCCCAGTCCGGTCCTAGGTCTCTTCCATTCCCTGTGGCAGTTTTTGTCTGCATGTGCATTCTGGTCCTGGACTGAGCCCATGCACTGGCTTTTCCTTTAGATTCCCTTTAGTGTTCAGATCTGTATCCAACATGATTATGGCCTGTGGCAATTGACGAACATTTTTCTAATTATCACATGATATCGGGAACTAAGATATAAAATAACAGGTTCAACCTCTCAAATTGATTTTCCAGAAAAGATTTGTAAATAAAAAGAAAAAAGTCGTCACCCAGGACAGTTGTACAAAATGTAATGATATATAATAATGTATTTTGATAAAAATATATGACTACAAGGATGACCATGATGTCAATTATTTTGAATTTTATCTGTTAAACATTCAATAATACAGATATGCTTTATAGTATGAAGTGAAAATTGTGACCTGATGAATCATTACTACAGTTATTCCTGCCAGTAGCAAATAGGCTTTTAAAAACCACATATATAAACAGAAGAATGAGGAGGTTAGCCCTGAGTGTGATGTCTAGACAACTCACTTAGCTTGCTGCGTGTTTAAATGACAGTTTTTGCACTGTGTACCTCGGGCATGCTGAGCACTTACACCAATCAGATATAACATTAAAACCACTGACAGGTGCAGTGAATAACATTGATTTTTGATCTTGTTACAGTTGCACCTGTCAAGGGTGCCGTTATTTATTAGGCAAGTGAACAGTCAGTTCTGGAAGTTGATATGTTGGAAACAGGATAAATGGACAGGCGTAAGGATCTGAGGGGCTTTGACAAGAGCCAAATTGTGATGGTTAGATGACTGGATCAGAGCGTCTTTAAAGCGACAGGTCTTGTGGTGTGTTTCTGGTATTCAGTGGTCAGTATCTACCAAAAGCAGTTCAAGGAAAACCTACCCGTGACCTGGCGACAGGGACGTGGGCACCCAAGGCTCACTGATGTGTGTGGCAAGCGAAGGCTAGCCCGCCAGGTCCGATCCCACAGGAAAACTACTGTAGCACAAATTGCTGAGAAAATTAATGCTTGCTGTAGAGAAAGCCACCTGAACCAAATGTTTCTACTAGAAGATGTCAGAACATACAGTGCATCACAGTTTGCTGTGTATGGATCTTGTGTAGCTGCAGATTGGTCAGAGTGCCCATCCTGGCCCCTGTCTACTTTCGAAAGCATATGAACGTCAGAACTGGACCATGGAGCAATGGAAGAAGATGGCCTGGTCTGATGAGTTACGTTTTCTGTTACATCATGTGGGCGGCTGGGTGCGTGTGCATCCTTTACCTGGGGGAGAGACGGAACCAGGATGCACTATGGGAAGAAGGCAAGCTGGCGGAGGCAGTGTGATGCTCTGGGCAATGTTCTGCTGGGAAACCTTGGGTCCTGGCATTCATGTGGATGTTACTTTGACATGTACAACCTACCTAAACATTGTCGCAGACCAAGTACACCCCTTCATGGCATCGGTAATCCCCGAAGGCAGGGGTCTCTTTCAGCAGGATGATACAACATGAAAAAGAGTTCTAGGTGTTGATTCGGCCTCATAGTTCCCCAGATCTCAATCCTATTGAGAATCTGTGGGATGTGCTGGATAGACAAATTTGATCCATTGAGGCCCCACCTCGCCACTTACAGGACTTAAAGGATTTTGGTGCCAGATACCACAGGACATGTCAGTCCATGCCGTAATGGGTCAAAGCTGTTTTGGTGGCAAGAGGGGGACCTACACAGTATTAGGCAGGTGGTTTTAATGTTATGGCTGATCAGTGTACTCATTTTCCATTTGGTGACTGAGTGCAAAGTGGCTCGAGCATCTTTAGGGTGAATGAGTGTGTACATTAATCAAGGCTGAAGAACATGCCAGAAACAGTGTGATTAATAGCTATGGAGGTTTTACAAGAGCGGAGGGCATGAGTATTCTCTTTTATCCGTGGGCTCATTAGTAGTGTGGTGACATTAGTATTGGAGCTTTGGGACTTTGCTGGCCAGGAGTGTCATTCCTAGTCCACATGGTCCGCATACAGTTGTTATCAGAGCTGTTGATGTACCTAAAGTGTTTACAGAACAAACAGAATATGTCATTACACATGTTGACAATATGCTGCCACATGTGAGGCAAAACTCATAGGAATGTCAATTTATAACCACACATCAATAAAGTCAATTTGAAGTGTTATTTTTATTTGTCTTGTATGGTTTATTTTTTTGCAGATCTTGCAAAATATACACTGTTCAGAGAAGAAAGGAACTAGCATTTTGAGCTGGACGGGGAAGCTTCGTATGTGTAAGCCATGAAAGCCCCTAGCGGCGTTCAGAGGGCCAGCGCTAATCCCAGGAACTGCTTCTACACTGTGTCGTACTCTCAATTGGGGAAAATTGGGTTTCCAGGTCCCAAGGCAAAACATGCGATCTGCATTACAACCAGGCCAGTTTGATTTTCCTAATTTGACTCTCAGGCTGTCAGGAAATATTTATGAGCATGCCCAGGGAATGTGATTATTTTTTCCTCTTTTTGAGGAATCGCCACAATTATGTATACAGTTAATTACGTTCCAGAGGAGACGAAGGACAAGTGTGGTGGGGCAAGATGGGGCAAGGGGCATAGTGTGGATGTAGTGATGTGGAGATTGCACCTGGCAGCTTGAGTGTTTCCAGCCTTTTGGGACTCAGCTGACCCTATCCCAGTGCGCTATGCTTCTGCCGGCCCACAGCAGCGTCGCGCTACGCTTTCAGCCCCTTTCCTTGAGAACCTTGACCAGGCTGCTCCTTTGGTTTTCACAGTCAGCCACCCAATTTTTGCGTTTTGTTTTTAGGTGTTGTGTGTTTATTGGTGGTTTTGAAAACAAATCTGTATCTCTGTGCACAAAGTCAAGGAACTGCCCAGTAGGCTTGTGTGATTTCACGATATTATCGGTAATCGACGATAACAGACAAGTACGGACCTGGTGCTGGTGTCTGGCGGTGACTAAACGGCGATAAACACCTTTGTCAGGGCAGTATGCTAAGGCTACACAGAAGGATTAATGAAATGGTTCTCAGTTCAAGCTGACACAATTTTTTTAACATAATTTTTTTTAACTCCTCATACACTTCTAACAGAATCTTTAATGTTTTTGTGAAATGTATTGATACTACCCTGGGTAGTTCTCAAATTGTGGTGCGCAAAGGTACCAACGTATGTAAACATCAGTCATAATGGTGGTATGCCACCCACATATTACTTTCTTCCCCATGGTTTCATGTGTTTTCTATTTAAATATTTGTCTTCTTGTCTTCTTCTTCTCTAAATGTCTTCTTGGTGCCACATGAGTGAGGATTGTCTGTGTCAGGCGTATGGACAGGACAGGCAAGGCAGGCCGATTACACAGGACATTGCAATGAGAAATATGCTTTATTTGTGTATTTTGTTTCTCACAGTAAAATGAAAATAAGGAGTTGTGTTTATTAAATTGTCTGTTGATATTATTAATTTACACTTCATGCTAAAATGATGGTAATAAATTTTACCATGTCAGGTGGGGTGCGTTGGAGGGCCCCATGGAGTTTTTTGTCTAGGGCCCCCAGTATCCCAAGAATAGCCTCTGGTCAGTATTGTATATTGTTTTTTAAGACGTTGGCCACCTAGTGCTATTCTTTTATGGGAAAGAAGCCTCTAATCCCTGTTATAACAATCAATTGTTCTGGTGACTCAAGAATGGCACAAGGTACATTGTCCCCTGCTTTTGGTAGAATTTTATATTCCATTGTTATCACAGATGATTGTCTGAATCCCTTAAGGGAATATTCTGTCCGTTCAGTCCAACAAACTCCAGGAAAATGCTGAGCTCACTTCCAGTAGTCCGGGCAGTTGTTGGAGAATTGCGGGTGAGTGGGAAAATGGTGGCAAGTTTCAACAGAGCAATTCCAGGCATACACTGGCTGCTCGGGCCACGCACACAGGCCTAACGGCTGTCTGCTGCGGGCAGCTCCCGGATCAGCATCTCAGAGACGAAGACGCCTCCGCAGGACGGAGCCTTCTTTGATGACTTCCCCTCTCATATCAGCTGCTGTGTGATGTGTTCACATGTTGCTGAGATTTGTGACTTAATGAACATTTCACTGAAGGACTTTCCAACATAAAAGCATATTGAATTTCTCTCTTCTTCTGGGCTTTTTATGTTCTACAGCTGCTGCTGTCGTGCCAGTGGACGTCTAACTCAACCAGGGTACTTTTAACTCAGTCAGGCTTTTTTGTTGAATAGAGCATGTTAGATCTGGTAAAAATGCAGGTTATATAAGGTTTTATAAGAAATTGCCATTTTGGTTGTTACCACCTGTGAACTACATATTATTTCATTTTTATTCCTTTGTCTGTGGCTGTTTTGATGTTTGAGAACTTGTCAGGGTTATTTATCATTATGGGTCTTCCCACTGAGGTCATTCTTTGCCATTCTGTACTAAGCCACAACAGGCAGGCTTAGTGAGTGCTTACTTGGCAGGTATGAAAGGGGAAAAGGATTCCCGCACTCATTACATAGCTGTTCATGCGATTTTCATTACTGTGTCTCAGGGTAATGTGCCTGTTTTTAAAAACTTACAGAAACAAAATTTTTAAGAGTACCTGATTGGTGGGGTAAAGATGATCTAAAGCTTGTGCTTTAAACTATGTAATTTAATGTAACCAATGTCATTTTGGCTTTCAAGGGAGGATTTTTTCAGTTTTTTCCATAAAAACTTAAACTTTTAGTAGAAACACTAGGCGGCTTTCTCTATAGGTTACAGTAGTGTCAAAAGTGGCACTATTGGTTTAAACAGGAGTGAGCCAACTGCCAGGTCTGTTGATGCTGGGTCAGATTCACGATTTTAATTCCATCAGGTTCTGAGTTGAAATTCTGAGAAGCTCCTTAATTTGTTATGCTTACGTACTCAGGTCTGCTGACTACCCAGGGAATTATCTGGTTTCACATAAGTATATTGAATGATGAGTTATGTATGAATGATGTGAATTTAATGTGAACATTTTGTCACGACTACATTTTTGTACTTATAACTGCATTAGAGCAAAGCTATATTTCTGTCAATAGATTTGAAGAGTAAATTAGATTCATATAATTTGACTCTTACTCCATGTCCCTGCCTTTCCTTTTGTTTATTGAATGATGAGCAGAATTTAGCAGAAGCCTGGCTGCATGTAGAAAGTACATCTGGGTGCTCTTACTGAGAGCATATGCCAGCAGTCTAGTTGGCCGATACAAATGCGAGCACTTTACCAAAAGGAACCGAAACCAGGCAGCCATGTTCAGAGCTTTTTAATAAAAGCTTTTTCGCCTGGAGGCAGAGTCATTTTTCAAAAGTGTCGTTATTCAGGTTTTTGTTGTTATTTGTACTGTAACTTTTAGCTAAATTGGCTGTTATTGTTTTCCAGATAAGCATATTGTTTTACATGATTATAGTGTTTCTACCAAAGTAGAAAAAACACTCCCTTTCCAGTGTGTGGATTGCCTCCTGCAGTCTGAAAGCATGTGGTTAGGTGAACTAGGGTCTCTCGCTATGTGATGGACTGCAGCATGTCCCCTGTGCTGGGCTCCAGGCTCACTATGACTGGATAAGTGGAAAATCCATGCAAACACCAGGAGAACACACACACACACACACACACACACACACACACACACACACGCACACTTACATTCATATCTTTGTGGGGACCGCCAATTCACTTCTGTGGGAAAAATCCTAATCCCAACTATGACAACCTTAACCTCTACCCAGCCCATAAGTAACCAAACAAAATACAAGACTTTTGGCATTTTTAGTTTTTGATTGCAGTCACAGATTTTTATTGACTTTCCCCTTGTGGGGACCAAAAAGCCCTGGAGGTGTCAGGCTGCATTGCTACCCACACAGCCACCACACCATGGGATTAGAATTATTATTGTGTTATATTATTTATATTACATTAGATTAGATTAAAACTATGCATTCAGATGTATCCATTTTATCTTCCAGTTCCAAAAATGTAGCAGAAAGCACTGTAAAAATTAAACAGCATAATGTGTTATATGAATATTCGCTTTATCGAATATAGTCATCTAATATATTTAGTGCAAGGTTCTATTTATGAATTAGTGACAGTGTATGTCCACTTTCTTTAAATGTTTAGTTTGATACAATTGTTTGGGACCAAACTAATACTTCGAAAGAATTTTATGAGCCCATATGTATGTAATGAAATTTGCTCTGGTCTAGGAAGCAGGGAACGGAAAAGTAAAATTGAATTTTCTGTGGTATGGTACAAGGACCTATGCTTCATTGAAGAAGGGGGCGTGCTGAATGTTTCTGGCCCAAGGAAGCCAGAAGAAGCCTTTTTCCTGGTCTTTTTAATCTCCAACTTGACTGACAGGACCTGACACCTCTAAACAAGACCAGATGCAGGCTCCACATCAGACTCTTACTGGCTATATCAGACACCCTCGGGCTGCTGTTGTCTGGCTGCTCCTCTGCCTGGCAGCCCAGCAATCCTCCTGAGACTTGCTCATGTTAGCAGCCTAGCTGCCCAAATGTGGGGCTGGCTGACAAGACGCAATGACCCATCAACTAGATTGGTACAGTCCTGGCTCAGGGCCCAGCTGTCCAGGCTGGCTTTTCTATTGGCCCTACACAACTTCCTCGTTGGTACGTTCCAGGTATCTGGAGTCAGGGGACTCAGCTGCCCAGGTGGTGAACCTGACTACAGTTTTATGGTCCAGTTATTTTAAAATGCGAGCAAGACGTCAAAATGCCACCGTCTGCTTTGTACTCTTGTGTTTATAGTTAATGATTTGCATCCATGCCATGCCTTTGATGACAAGCACAAGTATTACCAGTGGCATGTAATTCACTCATGCAGTTTTCTTTTACATTTAAGTTAACTGAACAGTAGCCAGCATTGCTTGTGGCAATGGAATTAAAATAGTGAATTTGAATAACCTGGAGGAGACCCAGCAATGCCTGGTTTCTCATTCCAGCATAAGTTTGGAGTGAGTAATAATAAATCACTAGAAAGCAGCATAATGAACTCTGAAACCACTTCATTGTGTAACAAGTACGTGTTGACATTACACGTTCAGATTTTTCAGGATCATCCAAATACTTTTCGGGGGGGGGGTGAAAGGTGCCACAAAGTGATGTGATCCGTCCGTCAGCGGTCTGCCCTGACAAAGGTGGTCTCCTTGGCCTCCTGAGTGGTCATTATGAGTACAATCTGGTAACAGCAGCTGTTGTGACCCTGATATATCTTTTGATTTGCTCTTCCCGTGAGACTAACTTCAAAAAGAGCACAAGAGCTCAGGTTATTACAGATAATTTGGGCTGATTGTGACTGTGGGCACACACACCGTATGTTGTAGTACCCTGCGACCAGGACAGGGGCCTGCATGGTGTCACCTATCGAACTGCCATCCTCTGTGGGTGGCTGGATCTTCATCGACAGCTCAATAGCACAGTACATTCCTTATGTCAGTAATTTTCATTTGGAAAGTTAGAATGTGTAACGGGAAGGTTATAAGTTCAAATTCCTAAAGAGCATAAGGACCTGGGATGTTTACTGCATAAGTAAGCAAAGGATTTACATCATTGGCATAATTTTGAAGACACTGACACAGAGTTTGAACTTTTGTATTAGGCAATAAATTTATAATATCTTCTAAATATATCTTCACCTTGCATGTCTGTGGTGCTATCCCTTCCAATTAAGCAGTTACAAACTTTTTTGAAACACATTACTGTTAATTGTTAGTTTTTCAGTTTACCGATTCAATTAATTATCTGCATGAAACACCAATATCTCACAAAGGTTGCCTGAAGTTGTCAAAATATCAAAGAAATGCAACATTAAAAAAATGAATCATTATTGTATAGTACATTTCGTTAATGCCAATTTTTTCAAATTAATGAATGTAAATTAAAGTTTTAGTAATATCGTCTAATATGCTTGTCCCAGTTCCGTTCCTCATGGGTTTCAGAGAGGATTTTCCTGCTGTCTCCTGTGTGGTCAGATTTTGGAAGAACATTTATGTTACGTTTTACATTGCTGCCTTTTGAATGGCTTAAAATGAATTCCATTGAACTTCAAGGGCATGTAACATTAGTGGTTTCGCAGGTGTTTTGTAAAAAACGAAATAACTGGGGACCTTTTCTTGATCAGTCATGCTATCTACACTATATACACAATGTACAACAGTGAAAAGTTGTTGCGTTAGCTGGCTTCAACATTCGATCAGAAGACAAATGTTTTTATGACTTGCATCTTTTAGAAAGTATTTATTAAGGTGAATGTTTGGAAAACTCGCTTGTCCTTCTCAGAAAACATCTGGGACAAACATGCGCAGTGGAGCTGCAGGCAAACTCCAACCCAGTTCTGTCAGACCTGGTTACAAAGACCAGCCAAGTCCCGGGGTCACACCTTTGGACAGTAGCTGCTAGCAATGTGCTTCATTGTCACCACGCCTAGTGCTGTTCTTGCCCTGGCTGACCAGTTGTCTGGCTGGAGCCTAACATAGCATGTCTGTTTTCATACCTATGATGTATATCACTAGTGGACTTCAGTCAAATAGTTTAATTTGGCGTACAAATTTGGGGATGAGGGACGACACATGATGTTTGCATTAAGATATCCAAAGAGAGCTCCACGGAATGTCTGAGATTACATTTACCGACAGTGTCCTCGGAAATTATGCTTCACAATGATACAGTTTCAAAATGCATTAAGACAGGCAAGATTTTGAAAACTTAGACAAAAACACCAAAAGCAACCCACAGGAAAGCATATGACTGCTGAGTTAAAACATAAGGAATGAATTTTAAGGACATTATCAAAAAACAACAACAGTTGGGGTATAAGGGTATGTACGTGGTGCTTGTCTTTAAGTGGGTTATTGATGGCGTATTTGGGCCTGAGGTGATCTTAAGGGCAGTGTTTTGACTGCAGATTCACTTAATTGTAATGCTTAAAATTGCATAGTAATCATGCTGCAATTATGGCATTAGTAGGGGTGTGGGAACCAGATTTTAATGCTGGTTATGGTGTTAGAAGTTTAGGAGGGACCCTTTGAACACGGTGCACTGATTGTCTCAGGGGCACAGAGTGAGAGGACAGCTGTTTTGCTTAGTGGGTCAGCGAAGTGGAGTTTGGTAGTGCAGCCCCAGCGTGCTCCTGTCTGAGGTCCATGGCGCAATCTAGGCTTCTTGTGTTACTCTCTCCTCCTGCTGTTGATGAAGTAAAGCTGAGCCATAATGAGTTCTAGCAGTTGAAGTATTTATGAGTTACTGGAATTACGTGAAATGGCCACAAAATGGCTCAAACTGTAGCTTCTGGGGGCTGCAGGATACAGCAAATATCATGCGAGTCAGAGAATATTTTAGCTGTGAGTTTTCTCTTGGATTTGATAGTGTTTCACCAAAACAATATTTAATAACAATAATTAATACCCACATCATTGGCTACCAAACGATCCGAATTAAGTGTTTGTTTGAATCCTGTGGCCGGCAGGGTAATCATATCACTTTTGAGCCCTTGGGCAAGACCCCTAACCCCAAAGAGTGCTCCATGGGTGCCTGACCCTGCACTCTGACCCCAAGCTTCCCTCTCGCCTGCATGTGTATGTTCATCATCGGAGAGCAAGTTGGGATATGTGAGAAACCAAAGAATTCCTCTGTACTTGGAGATGTGTTTGTACGACTGGTGAATAATGTATCACTGTTGATTTACTTTGCCATAATAATAGTCTTTTTATTGAAAAATAACAGACATTAATATTATTATAAAATTTGTATTGCTCCAACCAATAAAATAATTTTATCTCAGTATATTTATAAATAGTGAAAAAACAAGCAACGGAATAAACAAAGCAAGAATTTTACTTTCATAAAACATTTGTAAAGGACTCCTGTAGCTTGTGGAAAATTTGGTTACCTTGAACGCCAAATAAGGAAATTCTCATGTGAAGTGAGTTTGACCAGGGCTTCTTCTGAAAAACTGATGGGTTATCCTTTCACTTATTTCTGCAGAGTACCTGGGATCAATTCCCATAGCGGCATATTTTTTTTTAGCACTGCATCAGGAAAGATCCCAGATGAGCAAGACATATGTTGCCAACTAGTAACAAAGCCCTTTTCTTGGATTTGCCCCCAGCTGATTTTACATTAAGATGGAAAGCTGCTTTTTCCAAAGTTATTCTGTTTCTCTCATATTTATATTCTGTAAGAAGAGCAAATGTTTCGGGTGTTTACATTGTAAATGGTATCTTTTGTGACCAGCAGACTTCATTCTCAAGAAATGGAAAAAATGGATGATTCTTTTCTGTTTTCATCTCTGCTATTTGGATCATTAAACAGATGGAGTGGGAGAACTCCAAAAACCTTACTGTTCGTAAGCAAAGACCTGGTAAAACAGCCAGGACTCAGAATCCGCTGAATGCTCCCATATCTTTCTGTTCTGCTGCTTGGAATTTCAAACAACCGCAACAAGTCAAAGCTGTCACTGATGTCACAATATTGGCCTTACACTATATCTTGAGAACCAAAATAACTACTTCCCTTAAAACTCCAAAACAGGCTGGAATAAATTTAGAAGTCAGGGTGCTTCCGCATGGGAAGATAACCAAGCTTTTTCTGGAATTACAGAGGCTGGATTGTTTTTTTTTGGAGTTGTCTTTCTGTCATCAAAACCTCAATAGCTTGAAAATACGCAAAAATAATTTTGCCCTAAGAAATTGTTAGTTCCGTTCTGAAAGATTTGCCAACTTGGAAGTTTCTTATTCTTGGACCTCGTAAAGGACGACACCATACATACGGGGGGATGGAGGTGGTTTTGAGCCGCAGAGCGACGGGCTGCTGTGTTAGCATGAATGGGTGCATGTGTGCACGCTGCAGAGCGTTCTGAGCCTGCAGTGAGATGGCATGCTAGTCACAGAACACACATGTGTGCATGGACACGCACACTTACAGACGTACGCAAGCTCCTCCTTGACTGCCGATTAAAAACAGGTGCCCACATAGTTTGCATTTTTTAAAATTCAAAAGTGGTTTGACCTGAGCAGTTTCTAAAAGTAAAACATACACCATCAAAGCCCAGTCCCTGTTCAGCTCACTGTTTATAAACACATTATGAGACATATTTGACGTATATGACATGTATGATGTCACAGTGAGGCTTCTGAAACCATATTTTCCTGTATGCACTGGTACTGTGGCTACGAAGGGAGCCATACTGGAGGCTCTTGTGTTTTTCAGACCACAAACTGAAAATAATCCTGCAGAGATTTCCATGGCTGCACGGATGTGTGCATCAGTGGTACAAAGACAC
>JAAGVU020000061.1:12867240-12890736 GCA_011763525.2 Mormyrus iriodes
TCAGACCACAAACTGAAAATAATCCTGCAGAGATTTCCATGGCTGCACGGATGTGTGCATCAGTGGTACAAAGACACACCATTACATGTACCACTGATAGTTACCTTGCATTTGTGCCTTAAACACTTTCATTGGAGAAAAACCTGTACTATGTGTGGATGTTTCCTATGGGAAATCTGTCCAAGACCTCATTCCCTAAATAATTGTTAACTTTAATGCCATTAAAAGATTCTGGCAAGGTTTAATAGTGATGTCATGATTTATGTTCTTTGGGTTAACAAGGAGTGCTTGGAGAATTGCCAACATTTGGGTGCTATGTTCAGCTTTATATCCATGACTGAAGATCAGAGCTGAGTGCATTTTGGGCCATTACCCCATTAGATTTGTATGCTATCTTTCATTATAGCTAATAAATCATTAGCACACCGTAATCGGATTCTGGGTTTGTCTGCATATGATTGCCAAGGGTGTGGACCAGAAAATATAGCAAAAATGTGCTGTATACATTACTGGTTTAGTCAGGTGCACTGATCATTGACTTTGCCCTGAGATGAAACCAGATCCTGAAAGAATGGGTTTACACTGCTATTAGACACAGCTGGACCAGTCGGTGTATGTGTAGCCCCCAATAAGGTTGGTGACCAAAATGCAGAAGAGGATAAACACTGCCAGCAGTTTATGCAGGTTGCTTGGTTTCTCTTAGCTCACATATTCCAGTGCATCACAAGGTTGTACATTTGTCAGTCAGAAAGAATCCGCATATAACATAATGTCTTCTGTAGTGAAACAGTCAACAGAAATGCTGAAGGGCCTCCTGCACCTAACAGTCCTCATTTATCACTTTGGTTCAGTTTTGTTGGTGTGTAGAGGTTGAGTGGAACTGGCATAGTGGACATTAAGTGATTACAGCCTGAGGCTCTCTGCTGTTTATGAAGAGCCCTTAAGTATCAATAACGATATACTGCCCACTTAAGTCACGCTTGCTATTTAGTTATAGCGTACTGAAGTGTTATTGAATCCCTCAAAGAAAATCCTATGGTCTTCAAACCAAAAGGTGATAGTATTCAAGGTTGCAATTCTGTCACAGAACTTTCACCAGGGTGTTTGAAAGAATGTTTTAACATTATTGGTTCAGTTGGGCTGTTATGTGAACCATGTTGTTTTGAGCTCTGCCCATTTCGATGTTCCCCATATGTAGGTTCAAGAGCGCCTGTAATTTTCTAGGTCAGCTGCAACCAACTAGAATTGCTGTCGACAATGCACACACAAGGCGAGCACTTTGGTTTTCTGCTGGCTGCAAGATACACATAACTTCTACTTTAGAAACTCATATTGAATTCATAAAGAAATCAAGAAAGTTCCCAATTAATTTCGCTAAACAATCTTCTGTCTCGTCTAGAAGTATCCCCTCAGGCTGGTTTTTGATCTGTATTTAAAATGAACCAGAACACACAGTGTAAGAGCCCGTAGTTTGGCTCGAAATAAGATCAGCTTGACATATTTGTGGTGCCCAGTGGGAAATACATGTATCTCTGACTGAAATAAGAAACATAACAGAAGAAGCTAAGGAAGGTAATTTTAACATTACATTTCACTTTCAGCAACATGCACAGTTTACCTTTTGGAAGAATTAAAATGCCATCTCTGTTGAACTGACTGCCTGCATAACATTTTAATTTTAATTTTAATTTTAATTATGGGCCTATTCATTTTAATGAAAGGCCCATATTACTCTTCACCTAGTTTTTATTATTATTGATCTGTTTCAAAGGTTGCCTTCTCCTGGTTTTCACATTAACTTTCTAGACCCCTTCTAGAATTTTTGATCATTTTGTTAAAAAGGACAGATGATCCCTGACCTGGGAGCACCATTTCATTTCAGAGGTCACTTCCTAGCATTCTCTGCAGTCTTGAAGGATCTGGCATCGTAGATCAATTCAGTTTAATGAGTCACCTGTGAACCCTAAGCAAGCTCTCACATGTTAACACAAAGTGCCGTTTAATAGCACATGGTGCAACTTTTTGCTACAGGTTGTAGACAACTTGAAAGCTCTGTTTTTATATGTTAGTGTCATCACTGAGGTTTATTCTGTGAAATTAAATATTGACATAATCTGAAATGCCAGTACTATTGGATTCTTTTAGTAGCCTGTAATAAATTGTGAATAAACGCTTAGCGTTTTTTTGAAGAAGGAGCTGATCGAGGTTCCTGGCATCTTCAGGAAAATCCCAGCCAGCGATTTTTTTTTTGTTATTTTAAATGTTACCTGAGCACCAGTAATGGCTCTAACACATATGGTGAGTAAGATGTTATCTCTCTGGGATGCTGACAAGTTCAGTGAGTATGTGTATCACCCATGAAGGTTTTACATTTCATCCCCTTAGATGGCAGAAGGATAACTGTGATAATGGTAACGATAACAGTGCCAGAGCGTGGCCATTGATATGTTCAGCTTGTGACCTTCTTGGCCAAAACATTCACAGTAGGTGGCCGTATTTCTTTGGGGTTCGACCCCCCCCAGAGACTGAGGGTGGCACACCGGGATCCCTAACCGGCCGCAGTGATCTCATAGGGCAGTGTGCCATTTGCATAGGTCAGCTTGCGAGTGTACACTGAGGCATGTGGGTTGAGCTGAGCTGCCTTGGGTGTAACAGTTTGTGTCTGGGTGTGCTGTGTTTTACTCTATATATAAGCTGCTGCTCTGCCTTCAGAATAATAACCAGGCATGAATAAAGTGTGTCTGAATCACGTTACGTTGAATGAATCGCTCTGAGAAGGACACATCCTGTCTTCTCAGCGCTTGAGGTCCTGAACTGGAGCAAATGGCAGTTGAGGCTTTTAGCAACTCTCCAGCAGAACTACGTGCAGTGTTACAGAGCTTATTTTCAGAGCCAGTACGGGGCCATAAATGAGAAACAGTCCATTGTTATCGTAGTCTGTTCTTGGTTTGAGGTGTAATAGACACCAGTTTAAATTCCACAACTACTCAGAGCAGTGTTCACAGCTCAACATTTGAAGTACAATAGCATAAGGATCTAATTCTCTTACAGCCTGCAGAATAATCTAAGAAGATGAACACAGAGAAAAGCATATATTTAGCAATCTATTAGGTAATCAATTAGCTTAACGCCTGTTTTCCTTGCCCCACACAGCACTGTGATGTCCTGGGCTTGTGGTTAGAGGCCGGAAGGGCAGAGAGGGAGACTGAGGCATTTCTCCTTTGGTTGCATACTTATCCTAATTGTGGCCATTAAACTGTCACAGCATTGACACAGATGCAGGCCCCTGGCCCCGTGCTGGTCACTGCTTTGTGGGAGCAGGTGAGGGCGCTACCCCCCCAGACCCCCTCACTTTAACACAAACAGTGGCTGGAGATTCCTTCAGGCTTACTGAGATCATAGGGAAATGTACATAGCTTTTCAGAAGTAATAAATGTGTTTTACTGATTTTTCCCATTGAGTGTGGAGGGTTTTACCCTTTGAGTGTCCTTCTGTTTTGCATCCACATAAGAGCATTTGTTATTAGTCAGAAACAAATTCAAGTCGGGTAATTTGGCATCCAATTCTAGTGGTGTGTCAGCAGCTGTGCCACCCTGTCTCACTCGCCTACACATATCTGAAGCTGCTGTGGATGTGGCCTGGTGACCTACGAGTACCCCTCTGTTACCAAAACCACTCCAGTGAAGCTAACATTACTCTCGACTGCTGAGGTGCCATTGCTTGGAGGAGACAGAGTTCAGGTTGACCTCAGTGCCGGAGTTGACTTATCGCAAAATCAAGAACATGGGATCGTAATGGATACGGGAAAGTCACTGCTGTTATGACCATGTGAAATTCACTTAAACCTCAGTTGTTTCTACAGCCAGTCAGCCGTTTAAGTGCAAAAACCATGCTAGTTTCCATGGGTTACGACTGCCAGAAGTTTAATAAGCATGCTCTGTGTTCCTTGAGTTTCTGAGGGCAAAGAGTTACAATTTCTTTGCAGAAGTGAGAGAACATTCAGCTGGCACAGCCAAAGGACCCTGGTGTCTTTTCGACCAGGTGTTCACTTCCTGTTCTTCCCGTCTGGGACACGCTCGTTTAGGAGAATCCCCTTCTTGTTCTGACTTTTATGATTGCTAAATATTCTGAAAAACACCTACATTGTGGTGTAATTACTGCGAAAGCCTACCAGACAGAGAGAAACACTTTTTTGATGAGATCACCTGTATTTAAATCTCCCTTTTTCTCTCTACGTATTCAAGCTCTCATTCTCAATGTGCCAACACTCTGGCCCTTGAATATCCCGGTTTGCTTGTATTTTTTTATCCATTTGCATTCCACTGTCTGTCACCTGGTCGAAATGATGGATATCATAAGTTACCTAAATCAGTGATGCTGTTAGTATCTCTCCAAAAAGATACCCATTCTTACGCGGTCTGTGTAAAACCGACCAGGTAAAACAGGGGACTTTTTCAAACGTTGTAAGCAATCGTGCGTCTGGAAGGAAAGGCTGCACAAATGAGGCGTGCGGCTCTGGTGCAGGCCTGCTTGTGTCTCACATCAGATAGCTGCACTGACAGTCTCCAGACCCGCCTGTTTCCATTACGCTGGGGACCTGCTGGCGTCCGTAGCGTTTCACAAAGCATTCTGTCCCAAGAATATTTTCCCATAGTTTGTTAATGTAAACACCTTAAAATGTCATTTAAAGTCAGTGTTTAATACTCAACCTTTAATGCCTGTGTTCTGTGACATACAATCCAAATGACATGCTTGTAGATAATAACATTAAGTTCATAACTGATACAGTTTTAAAGAAAGATTTTTTAATTTTATTTATTATTCATTTGCATATGTTATTATTCATAACATTGGCCCTATACTGGGTGGGTGGATGGATGGATGGATGAATGAAGCCCATCTTTGGGTCTGCCTGACCTTATGTGATAATAATGGACAAACCCAAGCCCTTGTTGCCCCTCTCCTGCGACGGGGTGGGAGAGCAGCCCAGAACTCTAACCATGAAACCAAACCTGTAGCAGGAGAACACGGCTGACTATAGGCGTGCTTCCTGGAAGCACACACTGCTAGGCTTCAGTATGCACATTCCTCAGTGTGCAGTACAGATCAGGGGCATTCCCTAGGGGACCTTGTGTCCCCCCTTGTTGTTGTTACTGGTGTACGAGTGCAAGGCTAATCATACCGGGTTTAGTGTGATGCATAGATATGATAATATGCGAAAAATAACTTTGAACAACAATGCTGGGGAGCAGCTGCTATACATATTTTTAAAAAGTAGCAAAAATGACAAAACTGCAGAAACTGCAAAAACTATGTGCACTTCTTGGCTTTCTTGGGGTGACCCAAACAGACGGGGTGCTGGGGCGCGATGGCTGTACTTGGCTGGTGGTTTGCAGCTTACTGAGGACAGCACCTTCTTTATTGTTACTTTTCTGAACAGGTTATGCAGCCCATATGGACGCTGTGTTTAACCAGGGCACCCAGCTGACTGGGTCGCCCTTTCAGGCTTTCAAATGGAAGCCTGCCCATAACTGCATTATTTACTGTCAGAGTTCACGTCAGTTTGCTGGCCTATCAGTCATTGCGTTTTCAATGTCAAGAGTTGTGAAAGGCTGATGGACACCTGTGTGAGTGGATCGCAGTTTGATGAGAATCTGGGCTGTTTCCATCCACTCTGCTGTGAGCTTATCAGAATCCAGTTATTCTGAAAAACTTTAATACAATAATAGGTCGTTTCAGCATGCCAATTTAGCACATGCCCTCAAACAAACCTGACACATTTGTGGCAGGTTTAGGGCTCTTTATACAGCCTCAGTTCTCTTGTACATCTGGAACCCTTACCTGTTTCTTTTTTATGAAGGGAAGGGAGGTCAAAGTGCAGTGCAATATTTATGTTTATGGCTTAAGTCTTAACTTACAGAGTTTCAAGTCTCAAGAGTCATGGGTTCCATTGTTGGAAAAAATGTTCTTCCAAACCATGTCAGGAAGCAAGGTGTTCGTGTGTGTGTGTGTGTGTGTGCGTGTGCGTGTGTGTGTGTGTGTGTGTGTGTGTGTGAATTTGTAATTATTACATTGTAGGGACCCAATGTCCCCACATTGTGATAAAAATATGTAACTTTTTACCTTGTCAAGACATTTTTTCGGTCCCCAAAATAATAACCTCAGTTTAATAAAAATCTGTGACTGCAATCAAATAACAAAATATACCAAAAATGCACTGGCAGTATTTTGTAGGGTTACTTATGGTTAAGGTTGAGGCTGGATAGAGGATAAGGTTGTCGTTGTTGGGATTAGGGTTTTGCCCATAGAAATGAAAGGACAATCTTCACAAAGACATGAATATCTGTGTGTGTGTGTGTGTGTGTGAAAATAGCCATGGGGAATGTACGAAGCTGATGATCACTGACTGATCCCTGGTGAATTGTACACTTTACAGAATTTTTTGCGTCGATTACTGTTGTTCTTATTCTTATACTGACCCGGACCTTTGTTAACTTCCATCCACACTGATATCTCAGATACTGCTATGTAATTTCACTGTGCCTTTGATGTATTTAAATATATGTCAGCCATTGATTACATCATCATCTAATTCCTTGAATGTATGCATTGTCACAACTTATTAAGGCCATTTGAAGTTACAGCTGGCCATACTAATCCTTAAGAGAATCTGTTCATCCATTCAAAGTTACAAGGTTTCCATAAAGCAACCCCTAAAATAGTCAGAAGCAATACAGTACAAACATCCTTTTTCCGTCTCGACTGTCCTGTCTTTTGTCAATGTCAGTGTCTCAATCATCTACAATAAAATGTCCCATTAAGCTTGAAATCAATTTTCCAACAAAATTGTATATTTGTTTAAGTTAAACCATTTACAGGGAATATGCACACAGCGTGTGAGTTGGAAGGAATATTCACCTGTTACTGATCATACCCAGAGAATTTATACATAAAATGGACTGAAGACATCACCTCATAAAATTTCCCCATGAATTTTATTGAAATAGCTTTGTGAACTTGCTTAACTGCACGCTTAAAATTAGCAGCACATTATGCAATTGTTTATGATTTGAGACCTTATGAACATTCAGAGAAAACCTGTAAGGTCCCAGTATTGACTGATAGCAGCTGGACAGCCTCTGTGCCTAACAGAGGGGAGGTAACACAATGCTACAACTGCCTGTCGCTTCCTCCCAGCCAGGTCTTTAGACAAACTCTACAACTTCGCCGACTGTGCCGGGTTGCACCTTGTCTTTGGCCTGAACGCCCTGCAGCGAAACCCTGACAATTCCTGGAATGGATCCAGTGCCCTCAGCCTGCTCAAATACAGCGCTGGCAAGAAGTACAACATGTCCTGGGAGCTGGGTAACGGTGAGTGAACACGGGCTGCCGTCGGGCTACACCCCTTAATCCTCAGTGACCACGCAGAAAACAGGCAATCAGCACACCTGCTGGGAGCTGACAGGTAACATTCATTGCTGTGCATGCTGGAGAAGGCGTTGGCTTTGGACTACTGTCACTGCACGGGACACTTTGGAATGCTGCCTTCTGCCTTGCAATCATCTCTCTAGCTGGCCAGGCTCTGTTTAGTGTTCCACAGTGGAGCTACCATTTGGAAGCTGTTTCTTGGATGTGAATTCAAAAAAAGTCTGTTGTTTAAGTAAGACTATCCTGGAGCAAGAGTTTAGGTAAGGATGGTGAAGGATCTGTCATTTTCAGTTTAATATCTAATACGTTTAATATCCCCTATGGAGCCGACCATGTATTAAATGGATTTTTGGAAGAGGGGCTTGCCTTTGTTTTTTTGGGGGGGGGGGGATTAGTCTCTGTACTTGTGATCGGAATGTCAGAAGGTCGCCAGTTCAAGCCCCGAGCTCAGCAGAATAGTCACATGTCTGTGGGCCCTTAACCCTCAGCTCCAGGACTGCTGCACATTGGCAGACCCTGCCAACTGAAGGTTCTGTGTGCCCCTAGAGAGCAAGATGGCGTAGGCGGAGAGAAGAATTCCAATGGACCTGTAGTAATACTTGTGCAAATGGCAAATAAAGTATTTAAAGTTTTTAAGGATTATCCAGCTAAATAGACAGTACAGAATCAAATAATCTGAAGAGATGTCGGCCAAGGTCTCCTGTGCCCACATATGAGAGACCATGTTCTTCCTAACAGCGGGTGACCACCTAATGGAGCAGTCACTCCTCCCCATGTGATGTGAAGTGTCCTGCTCTCACTGCAGCCCCTCTCCCCCCAGAACCCAACGGCTACCGGAGCGTGACTGCCCGCACACTCAACAGCAGCCAGCTGGCACAGGATTTTGCCCAGCTGCGCACGCTGCTGCAATCGGTGCGCTACTATAGCCGTGCCAACCTGTACGGCCCTAACATCGGACGCCCCCGCAAGAACGCCATCCTGCTGCTGGAAGGGTGAGTGGGCCAGGGGCTGTGGGTGGGTAGAATGTCGTTTTGGTGGACACTGAGGGCAGATGGCTTTCACCTCACAGGTTGACCCCTGTGGCCCTATTAATGGTATGTATTTTGAACATTTTGATAAATTTGTGATGCCTATCAGATTCAGAGTGTCCAGATGGCCGTTTAAAAGTCTAAACTATGATCTGATTGCCTGAACATTTCTGTTAATTCTCTGCCAACACCCACAGTTGAATAACAGACCTCAAGAAATTTAAACAAAGTCGGTGGACTACCATCATCTTGTTATGGACACACTCTGACTATGAATGAAAATCTTCAGGACTGACGTCTTGCGTAATGCCAAAGGGGTCTGACACAGCGTTTCATGTCTGCTGCAAGTCCATGGCCATGACATTTCTGAGTGTAAGGTGTGTATGGAGGCTGTGCGAGCATGGTGGCTCTGGAGATCCTGAGGACTTCCTGCAGAGGGGAAGAAGTAGCCCAGACCCTGCGTTTCACACTAGACAGGAGATGTTTATTTCACGGCCAAGGGACTGCCCACCGTTTAAATAGCTTGTCAGCTAAATAAAGTGTCACTCGACTAATAGTGTGACAGAGCTATGTCCCATCTGCAGCCTCAGCGGCCAGAGCACTCCAGGCCCTCCGCTCCACCATCCTCCCTCCATGCCGCGTGGCATTGGCAGTGCAGACGCCATCTGGGTACAGCGTCCACATGAGGAGAAGCAGGGAATTGCACAACTGTGTAACGTAATGCGTGTAGTTGGCATCTGAACTGCAGAGAAGCCCTGCCCAGGGCGCCAGGGTGATGCTGTGTGCATTTAGATGAAATAAGGCATTCAGCCTGGCCATGTGATAATGAGTCAAGTAAAAGGGGGATTTAAATGTATTTTGAATTCATTTTATTGGAATGTCACTTATCAACACCAGATGCTTATCTCTGCCATTTGAACCCGCTCCCCAGTCCTTATGCACCCAAACAATCAGTTTGCACTGCAGCTAAGCTGTGTGATGGCTGAGTTTGATTAGTACACCTCTGCAGCTGTTTGATCAGTCTCACCGTCGGTGTGCAGATTTGTGACACGTCCTGCAGAGAGCTCCCTAAATCTTCCTGACACCACAGGTCAGGGGGGTAAGACCAGTCTCACAGGAGAGGGGCCTAAGCATGGCTCAGTGGGCTTTGTGTCTCAGGAGAGCCTGGGGGCACCTCTTGCTCACTGTATGAGCAGGGGTTAATGGACGACCCCCCCGCTGGGGGCGTGTTTGGAAAGAAGCCAGAGGTAGAGCCAGTGCTAGTCTGCACTGTGAGCACATATGAGTGCCAGGCAGTTACAGCTAAATAACTGAGTATTAAATACTGTTTGTTCCTGGAGGGATTTAGATCCATCAATACAAAAGCAAAGTGCTTCATATTTGTAGTATATCACCTTAATGTTCAGCTACTTTGATGCTAGCTGTATTATTTACTTTCCAAACTGAAAAGGCTGATCTTTTGGCTGGGTTAAGCCTGAAGAGTGGGCTACTAAAGCTAAATTTCTCTTTAGCCAAATCTTCTTAACCCAGCTTGTGCATATTCTTGTATTAATATATATTTCTTCTGAATGGTATGTTCAGATTTTGTTTTGGGAATTAATGATTTTAACTAGATTAGTCTTCTCTGTTTCACAATCAATGGGACAAATATAAGTATATCCTCTTCTAAGAATAAATCTCATTAAAATAGTTTTAAAATTCATACAACGGACATTACACCTGCAAGACCAAGTGTACGTACATTTGTATGTTGTGCAAAAATCAGTTTTTGGAGAAACTCACATTAAAATGCAGCTCTTCCTGTCCTAGCTACCTTCATTTGTGGAAGCAGTCTGCTGTAGTTCTCTATCTGGTTAAAAGGCTTGTAGAACAGTCTGTACACTTAGGCCATGAATCCTTCTCCCAGCGTTTGAAGATTAACTATCATCTTGATAGATGGCACCTGAGCTGTCAGAGTACTTGCTGACACATGTTACGCATGATTTGATTCTTGACACGCTTCTTTATGAAAGTAACTGGCTAAAGAAATTGCCACTCTCGTCATGAAATGCTGCTGCAGAAGCCATGTTTTCTGACCTTGTGGTTGGTATTATGTCACATTAGTCCAGTTACAGCTGAAGTTTCGCCAGTTATTATGAATCATGCTGCTACTCTCACTGAGCACTTTATTGGGAGTACCTGTAGACCTGCTTATTCATGCAATTATCATGTCAGTCAATCATGTGGTAACAGCGCAATGCATGAAACCATGCAGATACAGGTCAGGAGCTTCAGTTAATGTTCATATCAAACACAGTGATTTTGCCCATGGGACGATTATTGGTGCCAGACGGGTTGGTCTGAGGATTTCTGTAACTGCTGATCTCCTGGGATTTTAACACACAACAGTATTGAAAGTTTACTTGGAATGGTGGACAAAGCAAATAACATTCAGTGAGCAGCAGTTCTGCAGACATAAATGCCTTGTTGATGAAAGAGGTCAGAGGAAAATGGCCAGACTGGGTCGAGCTGAAAAAAAGGTTACAATAACTCAAATAACCACTGTGTACATCTGTGCTGAGCAGAAAAGCATCTCTGAATGCACAACATGTTGAACCTTGAGGCGAACAGGCTACAACAGCAGAGGGCCATGTTCAGTTCTTCACCTGGCAGCCAAAAACAGAAAGCTGAGGCTGCAGTGGGCACAGGTTCACCAAAACCAAACAATTGAATATTAGAAAAATTCACCTGGTCTGGTGAATCTTGATTTCTGCTGACACACACAGATGGTGGGGTCAAAATTTGATGTTTACAGCATGAATCCATGGACCCAACCTATATTGTGTTAACAGTCCAGGCTGGTGGTGGTGACATAATGGTTTGGGGAATGTTTTCTTGGCACACATTGGGCCTGTTAATACCAATCAATCATCACTTGAATGCCACAGCCTGTTTGAATATTATTGCTAACCATGTGCATATCTTTATTGCAACAATTTACCCATCTTCTATTGTCTACTTCCAGCCCGATAATGCACCATGTCACAAAGCGAAAGTAATCTCAAACTAGTTTCATAAATATAACAATGAGTTCGGTGTTCTTCAGTGACCTTCCCAGTCACTGGATCTGAATACAATAGAAGAGTTTTGGGATGCAGTAGAATGAGCGATTCACAGCATGAATGTACAGCTGACAAATCTACAGAAACAGAGTGATACAATCATGTCAGTATGGACCAGAATCTGAAAGGAATGTTTCCAACATCATGTTCCATGCCATAAAGAATTGAGGCTGTTTTGAGAGCAAAGAGAGGCCCTACCTACTATTAGTATAGTGTTCCTAATGAAGTGCTCAGTGAGTGTATATTGAAACAAATGTCTTGCTTGCATCATTAGGTTAAAGCAGTACAAATTGTCCCTGTTTACCATTAGAAGAGGTTTTGAGGGGGCATTATGCCCAAGCGCTCACCATCAGCTGTGGTTTGTTGGAATTGATATCAGTTGGTAGCCACTCTGTGCGTGTAATGTATGAGCAGTGTTCAATGGACTGCTGCAGCGGTCTTTCATTCATATGTACAGCACACTTACACTTGGCAGGATCACTTCATTCTGCCTGTTTGCTGGCCATCACTTCTTGGCTTGGCTGTGCCCGTTTCCGCTGCTGCTCTTGGCTCGGCCCCAGGCTTTCACATATGGTGTAGAGACCAGGGGAAGGCTTAAGTCGTTTTATACTCAGCTGTGGTCTTTCACTGATATCTGCCTTAGTTCAGATGGCTGGAAGTGATGAGGTCAGTGGTGTTGAAGGCTGGGAAGTGGGAGTGGAAGCAGTGTGGCTAGTAGCGATGTGCAGAGAGCCCAGTATTTGTATCTGTATTTGTTCAGGCAGTAAAATTATTTGTATTTGCATTCAAATAAATGTGGGAATAGGTGTAACAATCCAGCTTTTCTTTTTATTACACTTCAAATTTTAGGATATTAAAGTGTTGATATAACTGGTCGTCAATAAACTTTCACTGGTTTTATGAAAACCATAAACCAATATTACATTTAAGTGTTCATAATTGTTAGAGTTAACATGTACAACGATAAACAGCGTTGAAAAGAAAATCATTTTAAACATAACATTTAGTTCCTAATGCACACTCAAACCAATAAAAGTAAACTCTAAAGTAATAAACCCCTTTGGGAACATTAGAGAATGCCTTAATTGGAGGACCTTGAGCAGGCAGAATGTAAACAAAAAAAAATGTTATAAATAAAAACTGTTCTCTCTGAAGTACCGTATGCCAAGAACTAAACCTTAATTAACCTCTGCTTGAGACATCTGGCAGAACACAAGTTCAAGTTACATTCTGTACGTTAGGACGGTATGCGAACATTGTAATACACATATATATATACCTATACAGTATTCTGTACCTGTACTCCCTAAAAAGCCAAGCTACTTTGTATAAGAGCGATGCACATTAAAATAATGATAACAAATTGCAGTAAAGTGAATAATAAATGCATAAAATACATGTTTATTATCACTTTCTAGTATTATCGGTATTATACAGTATTATTTAAGTTTTTCCCCTTTGCATAGCAATGTATAAAGTTCTGCCTATATTTTGATCAGACTGTGCTGCTCTTTTTCAGTCTGTGCTTTCTCTCCCCTCCACTCTCCTATTGTCTTCCTGTCACATCAGCTCGAGCAGGCAGAGCACAAATACCCACCACACTCATTGTGAGGAGCACTAGCTATTTGACTTTTTTTTTTTACTTCCTGAAAACAAAGAATTAAAAAAATATATTTACAAAATAAATATTTGTACAAACCAACTACTTGTGCTCTGCCGAATACCGTATTCGGATTTGGATCCACCCCTAGTGGCTAGTAAGGCTTGTTTGTTTATGAAAGGTCTTACGGCGAGAAGGTCTTACGGAGGGAAGGTCTTATGGCAGGAAGGTCTTATGGCAGGAAGGTCTTAAGGCAGAAAGGTCTTAAGGCAGAAAGGTCTTATGGTGGGAAGGTCTTAAGGCGGGAAGGTCTTATGGCAGGAAGGTCTTAAGGCAGAAAGGTCTTATGGCAGGAAGGTCTTACAGCTTCACCATCCTTTAATCAGTAAAGACATCGGATGGTGGCACTCACACACAGTCTCTGTGGCTTAAGAGAGCGAGAAGTCCGTGTGTGTGACCCCAGGTTGTGCCCCCTGTGAACTGTTTCAGCCAGGTACAGCGCAAACTTCACTTTTACACTAGAATAGTGTTATTTTCCCCTTTGTTTTTAATTTATATTCGATGAGGTTTTCAATAATTTCAAAATGTTACATGAGCTCTTACTTATTTTGTCATGTTACTTTTCTCAACAGGTTCATGAAAAATGCTGGTTCCACTGTAGACGCAGTTACGTGGCAACAGTAGGTATTCTGCCCTTTTTGATTTCACACAAGGATGTAGTTATTACATACATCATTTTGGGAATTATAGACTATAAGATAAATATAAAGCAGTGTTTCCCAATCCGATCCTCGGCGACCCACCGGCAGTTCATGGCGAGACCAGCAGTTGGGAGGGAGCAAAAACATGGACTATCTGTGGGTCCTCAAGAAACGGATTTGGAATCACTGCACTACAGGATTATGTGCGCCTTCAGATGCTTGCCATGTCTATCTGTAGATCTCTTACCTGAGTCTGACGTCTACCTCCTTAGAACAGGAACATCTTTTTAAAATAGATAGCATTGTTGACTTTGTTCTGCTTTGGTACATTCACAGTTAGCCACATATCAGTCTGAATACTAGAGGTTCTGATGAGCCCCAGTTTTACACCCTACTTTTGTGGGCCTTCTTCCTCATGAGCCAGGTCTCAGCGAGCTCATAATCGCAAACACCTGCCTCTAGAAGCATTTCTCAGACGCTGCTCCTGCCGCTGCACATATGTTTACTCAAATTTGAGTCTTTTCTTTTAATCTCATAAAGTTTGCTCAAATCAAAGTGCAGTAAAAAGTCCCTTTTTGTTAAAAGTATGCCGGAAGTTTAATCGTGTGCCCAGCTGTACCAAAGCAGCAGCAGGCACAGTTGGTTTCCACATTAGCTCTTCTTGGCTGTTTTTATGGAATATTCTGTTTTGTTTATTCTTATTGGCTTTGTAGTTCACATCTTTACACATTTTTACACACATTAGACAGCTAAATAGATATCCACAGGGATTGATATTGGTATCATAAAGGACAAGTTTCTCTGTGTTATACTTAGAAAGTGGTCATTCTTGTAAAAACCTTTTAGTGTCATTTTAACACTGCTTAGTGTAATTCAGAATAGCGTCTAATGAGTCATTCTGTAACAAAAATAACTGGCTCACTATCAGTGTGGTGAACATGGACGGCAGTGTGACAGAGTGCTCCTTCCCATCAGCGGAATGTGACGTTCTCCACTGCAGCTGTGGCTCTCATTACTCTCTGCATTCCTTGGATTATTAAAGAGAAATGCTTCATAAATGACTAGAGCGTGTTCTTATCAGAGAGGCCATAATCCCCTGTAATTGGCTGCCCTTGTGTGTGTGACTGACAGGTCACATGGGCGGGTAGAAGGCCCGGCCTCTGCACACAGCTTCACTCCTGTCACAATCAGCGTCGTCGGTGGTCCAAATGCAGGCAAGAACTTGCATTGTGCCTATTCCTGTTACGGGGCTGTTTAAGCAGCCTGGCTGTATGATGTGCCGGTTTGGAGGAAGATTGAAAGGCATCTGCAGGTACACACACACACACTGCGTCCTGTGTGTGTGTGTACCTGGCCCATTTTCGCTGTTTAGTCAGTCCACATGCTGCACCCCTGTAGATCAGAAGCAGGTGCAGGCATTGTGTGCCGTCCGTACCCCCTCTAGCCATCACGGAAGCTGGGTACTCACTGGAGGAGGACTGAGCAGAGTTAGAAGTTCAGCCCTGCAAGAGCCGAGTGGAAAATAAGTTGCCATGCAAAACTTTTAAAAGTAATTAAGAGCATTGTGCTAATTTGAAGAGGTGCCGATTTTCCCTCCATGACTAGCAGGAGTCTTGTGTCTGGGCCTCTGGGGGCTCTAGGGGCGACGGTCTGTCTTTGAATACCCTAATTGCCCCACTCATTAAAGTGTAGGCCAGCCTAATTAAAGAGAGAGGAGTTTCACGCTAAAAAGCTGTCAGAGGGATAAGTTGGAATCTCACGTTCCCTCTGGAATGCTTCACATTCTCAGGGTGTGTGGGTAGCGCCAGCCTCTGTGACCCAGAAGAAGCTTGTTAGGGTCCCCCGTCACTGCGTGTCCTTCTGGGGGTTGTCTTGACCTGGCTGGTCGTCACACTCCAAACACACCGCAGACCTGCTTCTTAGCTCTGAATTGGACTCACGGCCGTCGTTCGTCAGGCTCCGTAGCCTGTCCTTTATAAAGCAAACCTGGGGCTGTGATCTTTTGTTGCTGGGAGGGTAGTAAGCACACAACGGTGCCCTGATTGTATCCCTGAAGCTTGGCATATGTTTCCAAATTCTGGGCCGGTTTTCAAAGTCGATGAAAATTTGTTTGTATAAACCACCCCGTATTTCTTTCTACGGTATCCTCTCGTATGACATGTCTGACATGCAGCCGTACAATAACCCTATTCAGCCATTGTTGATTTGTGCAGAAGTATGATATAAATACAAGCTTAAATGTATGTGACTGGTCAAAAAGAAAATTGTGAAATTCACCGAGCCTTTAACTGTGCTTCCATTTTGCTGTAAGTCAGGCCTTCACTGCAATGTCATTAGATAAATATCTTTTCTAGACCTCACAGAAATGTATTTGTTCATTGTCTGTCATGTATTGTCTGTTTTACTAGACAGCTCAGTATTGCCATAAGTGATGTACCAGAATGTTACAATATGATGAACGTTAAGAGCAACATTGTAACTGCACTCGTGTTTTTTCTTGTCCTACCATGACATTATGCTGTGATATTAAATGTATGCAACGCATGTACATGCAGGTCCACACCTGAGTGATGCTCGCCTCCCAGAGACAGAGTGACCCCTTTAATGTTCTCACTTTTGCTGGTTGAGGCTTAAATTAAATACACGTTAGATACACTGGTCAGCCGCTATGCAGTCCTCACCCAGGCCACGCTGTGCTTCATTTGATGGATATGCTGATGATTATTGTTAGAATATTTAACAAGCCTAATTATCACCTCATTATCAATCATGAGAGCATGAGTGGTTGAAGCAGTGGTCTCCAGACTCTGTGGAGAACTTATAAATTCTGCTAAACTACAAGATCTTTTTCTTTGTTTATATGATCCTTGCAAGGATAAGGGTGTGTTTCTGTGCTGCCAGTAAATGGACAGTGCTCTACTTCAGAGTGCTGTTGTTCTGAGGTGCTGTGTAAAAACAAAGTTATTCTACAGGTCTGAATCCTGCAGGCTGTACCCTTTTATGCTTGTTACTCTCAAAGTCTGGTGGAGCTCAGCTGGGGATGAAAACCACAACATTCCGGTATTTGCTCATGTGCTACCAGTACTTGTCATTCTTTGGGATGCTTTTATATGTTATAAGTCTTCAACAGCTTTGAGCAGCTTAAGTGTTTCCAAATGAACCAAGAGAACTGTTTCAGATTTCACTATATGTTGTGATCTTATCTATCACTATAGACACTATTAGACAGACATCTGAAGAGCTGTTTCATCTGAAACATCAGGACAGTGGTTCAAGTAATCTGTTATCCTAGAAAAAAATTAGGTGATGCTGCACAGTCCTGTCCAGGTCCACTCAGAATTTCACCACTGCCGCTCTTCTGGAAGCTGTAAGGCAGCCGGTCGGGTGTCAGTCTGCGAGCCCACCGAGAAGGTGTGATGGATTGCTTACCGCAACGAACGTTAAGGCATCATGAAGATTTGTTGCTTTCTCAGGTGTGTCTCCATGGAGCTGTAAATTGTGTGGGTATCAAGGATTGGGGGAATGGTGACTTCTGCTAGGCCCTGCCCTCCACACATACATCTTCATTCTCGTCTTGCCAGTGCTCTTATGGAGTTCATACACTCATGTTAAGCCAGCCGATTTAGAGACGGTCTCTGGTTCGAAGGATTACTTAACACTTTTCAGATGTCACAATTTAAATATGTATTTCTTACTCTTTTAATGGGTCCGACTTTCAAAGTTGAATACACTAAGCAGTGTCCTTTGTGTTCTCAGCTACTACATTGATGGACGCGTGCTGAAAGTCGATGACTTCCTGAAGACACGTTTGCTGGACACGCTGAGCGAGCAGATCGGCAAGGTGCTGAAGGTGAGGCATCCCCGCTGTGCATGCAGACGGGTATGATGACAGAGGAAACCGTCTGAGGAGGGCGCACACTTGACCAGTGCCACATCCCATACCTCAGGTATTCAATGCAAACACAAAATTCTTCTCCGGGAGATGGATGGATTTTATTTTTATTACTGCTGGCCTCAAGCACCAAAGGTGTTTGGCAGCCTTGTGTAATTACAGCTGCATGTCCGGGGTGTGGAGGTAATAAAGCTTGTCTTGCCCTCATTAGCTCTCCTGCCCCATTATTCCTGCCCTGGAGGTTGCTGGGAAACGCCCTGTCAGAAGCCCTTAACAAGCGGGAGTAGCTGAGCGATGTGCTTTGAGGGTGGAGAGCAGGATCTGTTATGTGATGCTGGGGCGTGGAGGGGCTTTACAAGGCAGCCTCTCGCCAGGTTCGAGCCCCCCCAACACCCCAGTAAGCAGCGTGCCCCGCTAATGAGCAGTCACAGTGTTTTGTCGTAGGACTCCCCCCTGCAAACTCTCTGTTACACCTACACAACCACATCACTTGCAAAAGCAGCCTGAGCCATTGCTGTTGGCCTTCCTCCTGAGACCAAGTGGCCGATGCTGGCCTGGGTGTATAAGTTGGCGTGTCACTCCACAAGCCTTCCAGCTTGAAGCAGCGAGAGTGATGCCGTTACATCACCACCAGTTCTGGCTTCCCCCTGTTCTCTGGAGATACACATTGGTGTTCTCCCATGCTGTGGGTATTTCCTCGTGTTAAAATTTGACAGCAGCTGTTCAGTCGAGCGTCATCATCATCCTTGGTGCGTTCTTGACCCTCCTGTCTTGCTGTTTGTTCTCTCACCTCTCTGCAGGTCGTGAAGACGCACGCACCCGGTAAGAAGGTATGGCTGGGCGGAGTGGGCCCTGCCTGGGCGTCAGGCACCAACAACCTGTCTGACACCTATGCTGCTGGCTTTCTGTGAGTCCTGCTCCTACACACCACTCTCACTGCTCCAGTTTACTGATAGACAAGTCAGAACCCTCAGCCAGTTCCACTGAGTCTCACATGTCATGAATTAGAGAATCCATTTTTTCACCGTTTTACTGTTTGTATTTCAGACTGTTTTTTCCTTTCCTGTATTCAGATGGCTGAATACTCTGGGCATGTCTGCTGTGCAGGGTATCGATGTCGTGCTTCGACACTCTTTCTTTGACTACGGTTATAACCACCTCGTTGACCAGCACTTCAATCCTCTGCCTGTGAGTTGCAACCCCGCAATCTAGCAGCTGGGACCCCATTCTTACTGTGCTCTCTGTACTCGCATTGCTTTCTGTCTACCCTGTGCTCTCTCTGCCCAATGGGCTCTCTATGTTCCCTGTGTTCACAGTACTCTCTGTGTTTCCCGTGTTCACTACGCTCTCTATGTTCACTCTGCTCTCTGTGTTCACTGTACTCCCTATGTACACTGTGCTCTCTGTGTTTACTGTGCTCCCTATGTACACCATGTTCCTATGTTTATTGTGCTCTCTATGTTCACCATGCTCTCTTTGTTCACTGTACTCTCTGTGTTTACTGTGCTCTCTATGTACACTTTGCTCTCTGTGCTGACTGTGCTCTCTATGTTCAAAGTGCTCGATGTGTTCACTGTGCTGTCTATGCTCAGCATGCTGTCTGTGTTCACTGTGCTCTCTATGTTCACCCTGCTGTCTGTGTTCACTGTGCTCTCTATGTTCGCCGTGTCTATGTTCTCTGTGTTCCCCGTTCTCTTTGTGTTCCTTGTGCTCTGTGTGCTCACCGCTCAAAGTGGTGAAGGATGTTCTTCTGAGCTCCGGCTCACGCTGGCCGCTGTTTCTGCAGCCTGCAGTGCTGTCACCTCTCAGTTTTTCCCGTGGGAGCTATTAGCTTAGATGAAAGCCGTTTAAGCGTGTTGATTGGTGCAGGAAACATTAGCCCCAGGTCTGTAGTCTCGGGTAAGGGACTCTCTCCCTGAACAGCAAGCTGCTGAGAGATATGTAATCTTATCCTCTGGTCTGCTGAGGCTGTAGCCACAGAGCATTTTCCTGCAAGGGGTTGGCACCTTCCAGCATTGACCTTAACAAGTCCTTGGCTTCCAGGGCCAGTACTGACCCCATTCCAAGTCCTGGGGGGCATTTTGTGTGGGCATAGGGAGCACTTGGCTTGTGCATTGGCCACATCTTCGATATCAAAACCTTTATTCCATCCATCTTTATTGTTTGTTTTCTGATTGTAATTTTGTAGAAAGAGATAAGAGAGTGGGGAAGTTTTTTGCACCTTAGTACCAGTCACTTTAGTAATTGCTGCAGGCAGTGCATTCGCTTTTCGGGCATTGCAGGTGTGAAAAAGGAGTTTACTTTACTAAGAGCTTGGTGGTAATGTGGTGGAACCATGCTGGTGAGTGATTTGTATAACACCATATAACTGTGTCATCAAAACAAGATGTGAGGTATGTCTTATTCTTATAACACTAGCGTGCTTTCATTTTTAAATGAAAAATGAGAGTAAAAAATCCAAAGGGTCAAATAAGAGTGATTATACAACCATTTCTATATTATCCAAACTGGAATAAGAAAATCACTTGCGGTTTTGACATGGTTTTGTGTGCTTGAGAACTTTCTGAAATAGCAGCAGGCTGCTGAATGGTGTCAAATAATTTGCAGACAGTGCAGAGCAGACATGAGTAGTATTTCCGTTGTGTCCTAATTGGAACATGCTTACATGTTCCAGCCATTTCAAAATGTTGTATAATCGATATATTTTAAAGGCATCATTTTTCTCCTTCTGTTCAGTTATTTTCTGGAGTTCTTTTCTAGGAAAAATCGCCCCCTACTGGGATCACAATGCTTTTAACATGGTTGGGTGTCTCTGCAAACTGCCAGGCGTCCCACTGAGAGAATTCGCAACAGCCCCAACCTGTCAGCCTGCAAGGAAATTTATGCCCTGGCCTCTTCTCTTTAATCCTGCACCCAGAACGGCCACTGGACCCATCGAGCCCCCGTTTCCCCTTCGTCTGCCATTTTCATTTCTTCCTTCTCTGCCTGCTGCGTTCCTCCCCCGTGGCTTGTCCCCTCCTTTCCATCCTTATGAGCTGGTCCGCGAGGGGCTCCGAGAAATCTGTTCAGGTCCCCTGGCTGGTACACATGCTGTTGTTCAAACTCAAACGGGCCTCTGGGTTAAGCGTGAACTAAGAGGAGTTTCCCTTAAACCCTAACAGGTTCTTTTCCCTCATCAAAAACATGCATTCAGTGTCTTTTGTGGGTAATCTTGTGTTAAAGGGTCGTTCAGGAACTGTTTATTCTGTGGAATTGGCAAACGGAAAGTACCCTGCCCAAAATTACGCAATGCTGCGTTTTTGGAAAACGACAGAAGTAAACAATCCGACACCGGCCTAGACTACAAACTGCACTGTGTAAAGTACAGAAACTCTGCGTGCCCAGGTGCTGCGGTGGTAGGGGAGTACGTCAGCAAGAACAGCCTGCTGCGTGACGCCACACAATGCATACAGGATGCCAGAGAATAACAGGGTTTGTATTAAAGGACATGATACTGGTGAGGTTTCAGCAGCGGCCACATTGTTTTGCACATACAGGCATACAGAGTGTCGCTTTCGTCACTGATGTCAGGATGCGTCATATGGGCGGTTTGGAATTTATTCTGCTGCATCGTTTACTTGCAGAGTTGTGGTCACTTGTCAGTGAGGGTAGTATTTAAACAATAAAATTCTGGACTTTTCATTTACTTTTGTAAGTATAACATTTACAGTACAGACTATTAGTGGCATATACCTCAGAAAACAGTAGAACATTTTTTAACAATCTGCACTGTATCAAATACATTGAAAAGGCAGACAGGGGAGCCTCGTGATGGAAAAGGTGAAAAAGACAATAGTTTTACACAAGCTGGCTTCTTTGGTGTGCCACCTTTTTACCAAGAAGTTATCCAGCTGTTCATGAGAAATTGGGCCTTACATGTTCCTACATCTCCAGCGAAAGTAAAGACAGTCTTCATTACCCAGAATGTAAGTGAATGGACTCAAATCTGTTAAAGTTTCCATGTCAGCACTGATGATGCCTTTAAAATGCTCCTTCTGCTTGTATTATAAACAGATGTAAAACTGCAGGCAAAGCTTTTCAAGTTATGCGTTTTATTTGATGTTTGCTAAGATAAACAAATGCCACAGACTGTTATACGGTTACATCGCCGATCTGTTAAATCACACTCCGTTTGTCTTATTTTGGCGTTCTTGCCAAGCTGTGCGTGTTGCGGATCACACCTCATCTTTTACCGGGAAGCTCCAGAAATGCTGCTTATGGATTGACCCTTTTCCCAGTACACTTTAAATCTCCAACCCCAGCCACGCGTCACCGGAGGGCTGATTCCCCCGGAAGAGAATGAAGCTGTAGATCTACCCCATTTCTGCCTCGACGGTCACGCTTCAGCACGCGTCACATGGCACTTTCCCATCTTCTTCGCAGCAATGTTTATGGCTGTGTAAATATTTACAGCACATTCTCACATTACTTTCACACATGCCCCGAGTTAGACAGGCCTGTGCATTGTTAACCTATCTTTAACACAGGCTAATTTTTCACCATACACTTTGATCTGCGAGAGCGGGGCAGTTAACGGCTTCTGTGGCAGCGTCTCTCTCCCATCCAAAGTACTTGGTTTGCGTGATGAAACCAGGAGTTGGTTTCCCGTTTTGGGCTGCACTGCCTCCTTTTGGTGGAACACTGAGTTGAGCGAAAGAGCCAAGAAATTTCTGCCTGATCTCAGCTAATAAACCGAAAAGGCGACCTGATGGGGTTTCTGCTCACATCACGCACATATTCGCCATTCAGGTGGGTTATTACGCAGCTGCACAGGACATTCTTGGTGTTATTTAACAGGAGAATGTCACCAGTGTACATTGATGAAGCCATTTACAGCTAAGGAGCTCTGCTCCTCCATTAGCGGCATGTAAGAACCACACAGCTTGAACAGCCCCATATAGTAGAAGGCCGTACCTTAATTGCTGGGTGTGGACTTGGTCTGTCCTCGAGGCACCTGCTGTCGTGGTCTCCCGGAGCTTGCCGTTTCATGTTTGAAGTGCAGGGGGCTTGGAACGGGACAAGGCACATCTGGAAGCTGTGTTTTCCAGATGCCATCAAACATGTATGCCGACATTATTCCAGGTACCTTATAGTATTAGTCTCCCTAAGACCCAGTAGTCAATGGTAACATACTGCCAGCTAGTGCCATGGGCTTGTTGTACAGCTCATACTCATCCTCAAGGTAACATTTTATCGCGTAAATTTAAGGTAAATGTGAAACATATGTAGTTCTAAATGCTAAAATTAAGAATGATTCAAGAACTGAATAGCTTTTAGTGTCATTCTGCTGTTAATATACAAAGCAATTGAAATCCCTGTACTATAATGCAGTCTGTGTTTATGATGGCTTTTATAAACAGGAGATTTTACACAGATATACCTCTGAGAAGTTAGTGGTAATCACAGCATTCTGTTAGTACATTAGAATCTTACAGAGCAGTGCTGAAGACATCATATTGTGTTATTGGCATTTTGGCAGGATATTTCTGTTCTGTTCAGCTCTGGGATAATTCTTCACAGAGCAACTTCCTTCATAGATGCAGCACAGATCTGTATAGGAGCCATATAAGCAGTGTGTAAGCAGTCTGTAACCAGTGTGTAAGCAGTATATAAGCAGTACGTAAGCAGTGCATAAGCAGTATGTTAGCAGTACGTAAGCAGTGTACAAGCAGTAGGTAAGCAGTGCGCAAGTAGCGTGTAAGCAGTG
>JAAGVU020000061.1:12903698-12928375 GCA_011763525.2 Mormyrus iriodes
ATGATATGTTAGAGACCATTGTGGGTGTCTATGTACGTATCACATGGTAAGATAAGCAAACTGGTGGGAACAGCCAGCCACCCGCAGGGCCAGTAAGGAGCCGCAGTGTTGTGTCACCAGGCTGGCAGCCCGGGCCTGGCTCAGTAATGGCTGTCAGCTGTGGTTTGCCAGGTGCTGCTACCTTTCAAGGGAAATAAGAGACTTATTATTTACAGCTAAATATTTTTGTACAGAGTTCTGGAGCTTGTGTATCATCCTATTTGAAATATGGACTGTATTATAAAAGCATGTAGATGAAAGATGTTCTTTAAATGTTTTAATTACATATATTTTAATTTAAATGAAAGTATATGTGTATGGAATTAGTATTTTATTGTTAATATTGTGGAAGAGATTAAGACAAAATGATGTTACAATGTAGATCCCAAACAGAAGGCTGAGTCATCATTTCAAATACTGAGTTAACTATGGAAATGCATCATTACAAATGTTTTCTATAGTGATGTTGTTGTCGTCATTATAATTGGTGTCCTCCAAAGAATATGCATCCGGCAGCATCCATTGGTTAGAGTGTTATGTGACCGGTAGCCGTTTTGCAGAGCATGTGAGGCCACAGTAAAGGCTGCATCACCCAAAATGCCTGACTTCTGACTGTTTTACTTGTTTATATGGAGTTGTGCATATTTTGAATGACTATTTCATTGTGGGATTTTTAAGACCAGACATGATTTTTTTGGCTTAAAATGTACACAGTAATAATAAATAGTTATTCATGGGCAGTCTCTCCTTGCAAAGTTTACACATTGCTTTCACCAGTGGTGAGATGTGTGACCAGCCTGCCACGTGGAAGACCGCAGTCATTGATCTGTTTACTGATAGTTTGAAAATGAATCATTTGTGCAGTATTTGCTATTTTCAAGGTTGATACACAAAACAGTTCAGCATGTTTGATGGAAGAACTGAACTAACTATACGGTCATAGTTTAAAAAGTTTCACCTTCCTCACCTGTTTGGCAGTAAACCCTATCAGATCCTGTCGTTTACCGATATGAAGCATTAGAGAGAGCACCTCCATGGACCTGTAAAAGCACCCAGTGGCCAGGGGAGCAACTTCTGGGGTGGGAGTGCCAGGATAAAAGACCACGAGTGTACTGTGATTTATACCTGAGCTGCCACACAAAGAGGAGAGAAACCCAAGCCCCAGCTTTATGTCCCACCAGGTCGAGCGCGTGGATCGACTGACTAGCCTTCAAAGGGCCGACGCTGGAGGGATCACAGAGGGCGGGAGTCCGTCCAGGAAGCGAGGGGCTGTGCGGGGCCCAGCAGATGTGCCTGCCAGCTGGGCGCACGCTTTGTTGTGGCCAGCGAGAGCATTGTCTTGTCAGGGCAATGTCGTGAACTGGTCTTGATGGGAAACATCCACCGCTGGTAAGCCTGGAGCTATTCGCTTCATTCCCGGTATCTGGGCGTAGTCAGGAGAGGGGAGGACAGCCAGCCCAGTCTCTGTGTCTGAAAGTAGAGCGAAATGGGCTTTAATGGCAGCAGGTCCAAGGAAATCATGGGGGCGACCGCAGAACAACATACACATGGGGTCATTGTCTTATTGTCTTGAACTGGATTTACCCGAGTCGACAGAGTCCAGGAACACTTACCCAGTTTACTCAGGGGTTACGTTCCATTAAAGGAACTTGCTTTCCCAACAGTTTTACACCAAATAATGGACAGCATGGTGGCTCCTCCATTTGTTTCTCCCTTGGGCAGTCCAAAGACATGTGGTTGGGGTAAAGTGGCATCCCTAAATTACCTATAATTTGTGATTGGGTGTGTGAGTGCAAGGCCTCTAAGTCCATCGGAGGATGAATGCCTCATTGAGATAATTCCTGTTCAATATCATGCACAACAGTCTAAGAGTGCTCCTCCTGTGGTTAGGACCTTCAGGATTATGGCCCTAAGGTCATATACAAAACCATTATACTCCCTGTTCATTCAGAGGTTGCTGATGTTGTGAAAAACAGAGAATCAGTCAGTGTATGCTGTGCCATCTAACTGCTGGATAAAGTTGGAGACTGAACCTATCTGAATTATGCACAGACTTTTGGAACTTTCACACCTTATTTCGTCTTTGATGCCGCATTCTCATGTTTAGTATCTCCCATTTTTGTGAACATCGAGGCAATATTTGCACTGAGAGCAAACCCCATTGCATCAAAGGATTCTTTCAGTGAACTGAACCTGTGATTCCTACAGGTTTAATGTAAATTGGCAGTTAGAATCATGGTGATCGACTCATGAATGCTAATCGGTGAATCCAATGTGCTATAGTAAGCAGAATATTTGTGTTCAAGGCACTGTCAGCGTATTAAATGATGCTTCTGTTTCCGTTTCCCCCCCTGAGTGCTGTAATTCGTTGTAATTCTTTACAGGTATAGTTATGAAACCTACCCAAATTTAGTAGTACTGTTTAAGATTTATTTCTCGATTTTCTCCAAGCACTAACCCTACCTGTAACCCTAACCCTACCATGAACAAAACCAAGACCCCGATGCTTACTCAAGTCAGACATCATCAACAGAAATTCAGCATTCACAGGAATAATCATGGCATGCTCATGCTAACTTACTGTCAAAAGTTATTTACAATTATGCTCCTTCTTGAGGTACAGGAGCTCCGAAATAAGTTTCATTCTGTTTTCTGTCATAATTACTTACTTTTCCCATTAAAATCAACCATAGTCTTCCTTTAGCCCAGTGGTCTGTATAAAGTCAAGGTACCTTTGCGTGACAAGTTTGCCTCAGCTATGCTAACTGTAACCAAACCTTGCGTGAAAGTGTTTATGTTCTGAGCCCATTTGGAACGTACATGCTTGTTCCACCCTTTGGCCACGATGGAGGATTTCATGATGTTTACATAGTGTATACAGTAGTCGGCTCCAATAGGGCTTACGTGCGTGTCCCCCCTCTAAACGAGTCGAGAAAATTTGTGGATGACTAACAGTGCTGGATTCTTGCTGGCAACATAGACAATTTGACCACTGCAAGGTTCAAAAAACCTAAATATTTACCCTAAGACGAGAGATGGTCAGCATAATGCTGTTTTCCCACTTGCATACTGGAGCGCTTCCTTCTGAAATGACTGATTGCATTAACTATATCATTTTAAATATCTGACTCTGGAATTTCCTTTTAACGAATTAAACAGTGGTGTTGTTGATTATTTATGTGCTACCTTTCGTGGTATTGCAGTCTTGACATCTGTATATCTGTTAAGTCAGCATTCATTTAAAAGACAGACCTGAAGAAAAAAAGTGCCCAAACACCTAACAGCGATCCTGATGTACCCTGTACAAATAAGCCAGTTGGTCACCAATATTGCATCCAATTAAACTACCAAATATGAGTATCACTGGAAAAAAATACTGTATATTTATATGATTAATATTGAAACACGATTTAGTAAAAGAAAATACAACAGTTAATTCAGCAAACCGTGTACACACTACTCAGAGTGCCGTAGAGCGATACACATGATTCCCCGCCCTGGCGCACACACAGACGCGCAGCATTGCACTGGCGCACAGCTGGTGACGCGAAGCCTTGTCCTGGCGCACAGCTGCCGACGCGCTTGACGAACAGTTGACGTCACCTAGTTCCTACTGCGTTGATTTCTATGGTTGTATCCATTTGTACAGTTTGTTGTGAATTAAATGGATGTCTGGCATTTTATTGTGTACAGGTATATTGGGTATGATGCTTTTTTGTTTTTTTTTTTTCGTTTTCAACCTCTTTTTAATTATCTTTCCAAAAGTTCATTTTAATGTAGCTTTGAAATGCAGGATATAACAGCTGCGACGACGGAGCAAACTGATATATATCCATATAATATAGCAAAAGCATGCACGATATTAACTAATATAGGTCGCATGTGTAACAATTTAACTGTATTTACTGCCATTCGCAAGCACAAGGGCAAATATGAACAGATTCAACTGAACAGTTACACGCATGTTCAAATAATAAAAAACTACTCCCAGCGGTATTTAAACCCAGTTTTAATGCGTTCTGATGTGTGCACTCGGTTGGTCATACTGTCAAAGTACACACGAAAATCTTTCCTTATTGAATATGTCAACTGTCAGATGTTTCTTGCCATAAACAGTAATAAAAGTATCTTAATTATTTACACCCTTTAGCCAGTAATGACAAAAATTAGATTTAAAAATGTTATATTGTTCCCGCATCGGCATTTGTTGATACTTTGTTCTGCCATGTTTCTGGATACGCGGAAGCGGAAAAGCTGCGTCTCTTTTACGAAGCGCTGCAGCTTACAGAAGCTCTCCCGTGTCCCTTGTGAGTAGTGCCAAGAAAGCCAGCTTGCAGAGAGGGGCAAAAGCATCACGGTAGCAGCACGGAAGACGCCTTAAGTAGCCTTATAAAAGACAGCGTAAGTTCCACACTTTGCGTTCTCATCGTAACATTCTTCCTAGCTGTTTAGATGTAGTTTACGGTGCGCTTTGAAATGTTTGAAAACTAGCAGGTAGTTGCACGCAGCTGTCATGGGACGAAGCATGTGAGCGACTAACAGGCGGGGATTACGAGAGATCACTCTGCTTGGTACTGCGGGACACTATTCTATGATACGCTACCCTTACTTTGTCGTCAATTTTTGTTATCTGGTCTTTTAACTTTTCGAATACGATTGAAGATCGTAATCTAAGCTCACTGACTTATCTAAAACTTTTAGTAAAAGCGAAGTACATGTCAACTGTCTTATTAGTGTTGGGGAAGTTACACAAGTAATCCATTACAGACAGAGATAGAAAGTTCAGGTCCAGAAAGAACAAATCCAGACCAAGGTTTTGTTTCAACCAACCAGTTGAGCATAAAGCAGCTGAGTACTCTGTGACTGACTTTTTATGCTCAACTGGTTGGTTGAAACAAAACCTTGGTCGGGATTTGTTCTTTCTGGACCTGAACTTCTCACGTCTGAAAATGGATTATTTTTGTGAATAACTTGCCCAACACTGGTTATTATATTGTCACACTCACTATGCAGCTCTGTATGTACTGAAGCACATGACGCTTTACCATCTGCCTAGGGATCCAGGGGCCTGACCTCATCCACAGTGAATACCGAGGCCTGGGAACAAGGTGGTTCTGAGACAGGCACACACACTTTTTTTCCCAACGTTCTTCTCAGATGAAGTGCTTGCTGATCGCTAGTGAGAGTGCAGAAGTTCTCTTCTACTGGGCTGACCCAGGCTTCCAGCAGAGCCTTCGGAACCAATATGAAGGGTCCCAGGAAGAAGGAGGCAGGGTAGGAACACCGACAAACTTCTGTGACCCTTATTTCTCTTAATTTGTTTGGTCAGTTTTCTATCAACTCTTATCAGTACTTACTGTCATCTTCCTGCTTATACACATGAAATAAGTGAACCCTGAGTTAGAGCAAGTTCTGCTATTCTGGTCCTCAGCCTCCAGCTTTTGAAGACAGCGTCAACACTTTGTTTGCCCCCATCATCATCTCCTGTAGCACCATGATCGACAGGATTGGAGACAGCTACACATCGTTCAGCACCGAGGACCAGCATGTCTACGTTCTGCGTCAGGTCTCAGCCCGCTGAGGAGTCCCCTTTGGTTCTGAGACAGTCTCGTTTGCCAAGTTGACCCATTGCTTTTTGTTTTCCAGTTTGAAGAGTGTCTGTACATTGCTGTAAATGGGGATGGTGAGGAGACTGAAGAAGACCTGAGGAGGAAGATATACGTGATGAAGAAACTGACGGAGATTCACTTTGGGATGGTGACACTTAGCAGCTCCCTGCTGAGGAAAGAGTACGACAGGCTTCACACATGTGGAAGCATTTAGCCATGTTTTTGGCAGTGCTGAAAACACCTTTGACCTGTGCTCATTCTGTGTGCTTGACTCTGAAATCAAATGGGGTTTTAAAGAACTGTGGCATAACACTCCAGGATCTGGCTTCCTTCACTTTTTTATGTTATAGATTAAATAGACCCTTTAGTAAGTCAGTTCGACCTCGTCCCTCCGTTACACTGGTTGTAACGAGCTATAAATAATGGGAGCCCCTTCCTGTACCCTGGTGTCTGTCTTAACTTTTTTGCTGTCTTCTGTACAAGAAACCAAAGTTGCTAATCCATTGCCTGCCCCCCCCCCCCCAGACTCCGACCCCATGATACAGATCAAAGAAATCGCCTGTGGAGGAAGTTTCAAAGCCTCCTGGGGACCTACAGTCGGCTGAGAGAGCAGGACCAGAGCTTCCTGGTCGAGGTATAGGCTGGTGATTGAGGAAGTGCCGTCTGGGGCCTTGTAGCACCTGCGAGCTCTTTGGCTTTTGCAGGCTGCTACCAGCGGGTCGTTGCGTGTGTCTCTCTCAGGCTGTGGAGAGGCTGATCCAGCCCACGCTTTGTGAGCAGTGCATCGAGTTCCTGGAGCGTCGGCTGGTTCAGATGATCAACAGCAGTGCGGAGCGAGCAGGGGAGGAAACCCTCCATGCCTTCATCCTGGTGCACACCAAGTTGCTGGCCTTCTACTCTAGGTAACTACCCAGCCCCTGTGCCAGTGTGTGAGGATATGCTCCCAGTTATGGGCTAATTCTCTCCATCGTGCTTAATTTATTTGCAGCCGCAATGCCAGCCCCCTCACTTCCTCTGACCTACTGGCCTTGATTCTGATGGTGCAGAACCAGTATCCCAGCAACAGTGACCTAGATGACATGACCCCAGAGGTGAGCCCTAGGGTGACTGTGGCCAGACATGCTGGTGCAGCTGGACACTCTCTGACCCTCACTGCTCTTTTTATAGGACATTCAGAGCAGTTCAGTGCCTGATGTGTTCTATACTCCGGAGCCATCCCCCACTGGCAGGCAATCTGGTAAGACCCTGTCAGTTGGTCTGTCTCTCTACCTGGCAGTCTGCTTGCCTGTCAGTCAGTGTGTCTGTCTGTCTGCCAGCGTGTCGGCCTGCTGGTTAGTCTGCTTGCCTATTAGTCTGCATGCCTGCCTGTCAGTTTTCCTTCTTCCTTCCTTCCTGCCTGCCTGCCTGTCTGTCTCTCTGGCAGCTCCTGGATGTGCAGACTGTTATGTGCTCTCTGCCCATAGGTGCAGAACAGGCCAACGTTCCTATCTTTCAGTTTGTCGACCCTGATATTCAGGTGAACTCCCCTGTCTTTTGCTACACACATATCATTGTGATTTTTACCCCTTACTTACATTAATCAATGATGATCCAGCATGAATTAATATTTGGAGTGGAGCTGCTCCAGGCATGTTTTTATGAAAAGCCGCTATAATTTCAGGTGGCGGAGGACAGCTTACAGGCCTTAGAAGCACCACCTATGGACCCTGCTATGCCGTCTAGAGTTTTCCTTGAAGCCACTTTGAAGGACAGCTTTTGTCCCATGATGCCGCACTGCATGTACTGTCTGCCTCTGTGGCCTGGTATCACACTGGTTCTGCTGACCAAGGTGCTTTAAGGGGGAATTTCTTATTTAACCTGTAAACCAAAGGTTTCACATTCTCATTTGTGGCACAGAAAGCTAAGCCTATCTGCAGCTATAGGAGTCCAGGACTTGTAATACTGTATTGATTTTAAATTTACAGAAAACGTCATAATTTCTTGTAGTGTACCACTGCAACGGGGAAATCAGCAGTCAGGTGGCACTTTATGAGATAAGCTGGGCAGAAGACTCTGTTCTGGAAAAGTGCCAATTTTTAAACTGATCCATCCATTGCCTGGATGGGGGGAGGATATGGAACTGAATATCAGAATCTGATTGGTTGGCTCAGTGATCAGGTGACCTGGTTACCCAACTCTCCCTCTGTTACACTCAGATCCCCAACTGCCAGGTGGCTGTGTCAGTATACTGGTTCCTGGAGAGCTTCACCCAGCTGGAGAGGAAGCTGAGTGAGCTGCAGGGTGGAGCAGCTCTTCCCCGCAGCCAGCACTCCCTGCACGACCTCCGCGGCAAGCTGGACAAGTTTGTCCGAGCCCTGGGCAACAGCAGCATGCAGGTGAGCGCCGTGAGCTCGTGATGCCCCCCTGTGTGTGATTCAGTTGGACCGTACGAGTGTTCATCTGCTTTTGCTGGACAGCTGTTTCTGGATTGAGGAAGGGCACTGTTAGGACCATTTATGCCACAGGCTGTCTGCTTAACACCTCCTGCACCTCTGCATTCGCACCCAGTTGCAGTTTGTGTGGAACGATTTCAAAAACAAGGTTTTCTCCAGAGGTGGACCGGGAGTTAGTAAAGAGTGAGTACAGATTCAGTGCTTTCATGCAGTCCCTATACCTCATATCTGTGGCCAGTGATGGACAGGTTGTACGCTGACTCCTGTCTGCTTGCAGACTACTACCGTCTTGCCAGAATATGAGGACCCAGCTGTGTGGCGTGTACAGGCAGTGCTTTGTAGCAGACGGCCCTAGGGACTGCCAGCGCCTGGCCCCCAGCTTGCAGGAGCGAGCCCGGCTCATGGTGCAGTGCGTACTGGGTCCCTGCTGATCCATAGGATGGATGGATGGATGGACGGATGGACGGACTGTTGTTTTTATCCAGAGCATCATCATGGAAGCCCACTGGTGCCACTGGTGTTCAGATTCAGAGGCTGGCATACTGACCTAAGCAGGCTCTCTTCATTAGTTGGCTAGTAAAGATAAAGAAAATAAACTAAGATAAAGAAAGGTGAAGTAAAGAACTTGTATCTTTGTATCTTCTAACTGTTCTAGAGAGCAGCTCCTGGACTGGAAGGATTTCCTGCTGGTAAAGAGCAGAAGGAATGTCACTATGGTGTCATATCCTGTCTGTGCGCAGAGCCGCACGAACCCTATGAAGAAAAACTGCAGATCAAATATGACATTGAACCACCAGTCTTGAGCATCACCTGACTCCACAGGGTTGGCCTTTGAGTTGATGTGACTGTGTTGCTATTGCTACGTTGTCCTTAACCCCACTGTCACGTATCTGGAGGAGTTCCCCGGCATGGTCCACTTCATCTATGTGGATCGCACAACAGGCCAGATGATTGCTCCATCCCTTAGTGTTACGGACCATTCCACTTCAGAGCTGGGAAAGGGGCCCTTGGCACGCTTTGTTAAAAGCAAGGTCAGCCTCGTGTCTGCAGACATCCCTTTTTCTTGGTTGGTCTCTCCCAACCTACAGAGTATGTGAAATTTGTAGCAACTTGCTGGATATGTTCTTCTCCATTATGATATTATTTGATACTATTTTCACTGGAGTTTAGTGATTTTTTTCCCCTCCATTAAGAAAAATAAAGAGAGTTCAATGAATAAGAAGATGTAATGGAAAAAAGACAGGTATTAGAGGGCCTGGAGGGTTTAGTGGGGCTTTGGGGGCTGCTGGGGGAGTGCTGGCGAAGTAGCAGGTTCAAGGCAGAGGGATTCTGCTGCTGTAATCTTGAATGTAGCGCAGAGATGTTACATTAAATAACATTGACATTACATTACATTAAATAACATTGAGGATGCCGTACAAGGTGTGGAGCTCCGTGGAAACCGCCCGGCGCTACCTGCAGAAGGGCTACACCACCGTCACCCTCAGGGACGGTGACTATTACTGCTGCTACTTCCTGTGGGTGGAGAGCGAGACGGTATGTGTTGATGCCATTCCGTCGCGGTCTCTGGTCAGGAGCTTTACATCATGTGTGAAAGATCAGTGAATATTGCATTTAAATAATGCTGTGAACGACAGCTCCTAACAGGCATATGGATTCTTTCCGGTCTATTTTACATAAAAATTCTGCTCAGGTTTATTTATTTTGATTATGGATGGAGCGCTTTCCAGTGAAAATAACGAACATGCCTGCAATATGGTGTTTTGCTTTTGTCATCATGGGTCAAACAGACAACCAGAGTGAACGCCTGGTGTGTTGACTGTCTCTTCAGGGCTACAAGCTGGAGGTGGTCGACCCCCCGGTCCTGTCAGATGACTGCGCCCCCATTGGGATGCTGGCCTGGGATTACTACAAGTACTGTTTATTGGGAGGCTTTGGCCATTATTGGCTAATACCTGTATGCCACCTTGAATGACTGCTTGTGTGTGTTGCTCTCTACAGGAGACTACTGAGGTACTACACTAAGAACCATCAGACAGAGGTAGTCAAGTGCTATGAGCTGCTGACCATCCACCTGGGCGTCATCCCCAGCGAGTGCATCTTCCAGCACTGCTACCAGCTGGCCTGTAAACTGTGGGAGCCGTCCCGCATCCCGCTGCTGTGAGGGCCATACGAAGAAGTGGTACGCATCATCGAGAGCACCAGCAGAAAGCTTCCTAAGCCAAAACGACCTGCAGTCTCTAATAGAAAAGAGCCTTAGATTCTCCACACAGGGAAGGCAACATGTTCTGGATATTCAGACACAGTGCCTCCTGGAGGTCAGCAACAGAATACCAGCACTACGGACAAAATTAAAGCCATCCCACTTGCTCAGTCCTTTCTGTGCACAGTTTTATTAGATGAAGTTGCGGATTGTTGTTTGCACTCTCTGCTCGGGCTGCAGTGGAGCACTGTGTTGCTGTGGCAGCAATCCTTAGCTTCTCCTTCCCCAACACACACACATACACTGGCTCCCGGACTTTGCTCCCTTTTATATGTCACTGTGCTTTTACAAGCAGACACTGCCATCTTCACATCTTGCCCTGGCTACACTTCCTTCTTGAATGCTCTCCTGCTGTGGACATGTCTCATTAATTAGTAGTAAGCTATTCTTAATATTCTTACATTCATGCAACCATCTATTCACACTATACATACCCTTGGGTCTAACTTATTTGTTGACCAAAAGCTCTTGGATGTATGCAGTCCTGGCTTCAAATAAAGGGCCACTTGTCAACAGAGAGCCTTGAGTTCCAGTCTTTCCAGTCCAGTCAGGTTCCAGTCAGGCCTTCTTCGTCACTCTGCTCACCGCAGTGCGCCCGTGAGGTCATGCACGGCCTCCGTCCTCACCAGCTCCCTCAAGAACATGGTCTCGGCACTGACGTCGTGCACCAGCTGCGCCTGCATGACATCCGTGCGCAGGGTCTCGTAGTAGTGCAGTGCTGCCTGTGGATGCTGCAGGTCGTAGCCGAAGCCAGCCAAGCTCACCTCGTCACACAGCTGCAGGGCCACCATCACGGCGCTGGCGCCCAGCGTAGGCACAGTCTGCTAGGGGGACGGGACAGTGTCACCATGCACATGCGGTATACATATGGATAAGCACACTGTGATTACAGCCACTGGGTAAAGCTAGACAGTATTGGGGAAGTTGCTCTTAAAAACAAACTATTAAATACAGAGGTGGAAAGTTCAAGTGCAGTAAGTACAAATCCAGACCGCAGTTTTGTTTCAACCAACCAGTTGTGCATAAAGAGTCACAGTGTACTCACCTGGGTGGTTGAAACAAAACCTTGGCCTGGATTTGTACTTTCTGGACCTGAACTTTCCACCTCTATCTGTAATGGATTACTTTTGTGATTAACTTCCCCAACACTGAAGCTAGGCAGCTTATAATTTTACCTGCTGACTGGTCTATATTCCTCAGGCTGATACTTCCAAGTTAATGCATTTATTTTTGAGGAACCAGACCAATTACATTGTGACATTTAAGAGGTATTGGGGGATGTGACCTTTTTCTGCGTTTTGGCATACAGCTGTAATTGCAGACCAGTCTGGTGCATGATTTCAGGGTTGAGGATCCGGAAGTTTTCTGGCTTCAGAGGGATGGATTCCATGACATTCCGCCAAAACCAGAGCTTGGACCACCAGTTCTGGGGTGTAAAGTCACTGTTAGCAAAAAGGAACACAACTAGCCCACTATGAAGATGCCTGTGAATCTTCATGAAATTCTTCAAAATGTTACACATACTCTAATTTCCACTTCAGTATATGGCGTTTCTAAGCTCCTAAACATCTGTCTGGTTAGTACTGTGCTGAGTAAGAAATTATGTGAAATATGATTGATTTTTTATGTTGGAGTTTGCCTGTTCCTCCCTGTGGCAGGTTTCCTCCTGTACTCCAAATACCAACTGATTTCTTTATATTCCTCATACTGTATGATTGTGTGGGATATGTGCCCCGTGATGGATGGGCATCCTCCCAGGGTGTAACCCTGCCTTTTGTCCTGTGCTGCCTGGGAAGGTCTCCTGGCTGCTCTGCTCGAATGGTGGATGGATGTTTTGAACAGTCAATTATTGAATGCGTACAAGGGATCTTACGATCTAGGGAGCCGTTTTATTCACCAGTGGCTTCCTGGTGACCACAGATGTGAGCCATTTCAAGTCTAAGCTCTTGAAGACCACCAAAGCCACTATAATAGTGTCTTCATACTCTCTAGAGGAGTCCGGAGCCCCTTCTGGATACATCATGCGGATGGTGGTTCTGGAACCGGTGTCTTTTTCAAAGCCAAAGACAGGGGCATTGTTCATTCTGTCAGGAAGAAAGAGGAACTTCAGACAGATCCTACTGCTTTTTAGAGAAGTGACCTGTGGTGAGAAATACCAGCTGTGTGCTTTTAATATGCAGTGCTGTCAGGGTGCCAGCAGTGTGTTGCTCTCACCTGATGATGATGTCATACTGATCAATATGAGCACCCAGCTGGCTGCCATACAGGACCCCACCACTCCCTACCACCACACAGCGCTTGCATGCCTTGGAGCCCAGCAGGGCAGGAAGGCCGCTGTCAGGCAGTGTTCCCAAAGTCCTGGCTGCCACCTCCTCACTGCCCTGCAGACCCAGAGGTGGGGGGAGCCTCCATCCCTCGGAGCCATTTTCAAGGAACACTGGTATCTTGGGCAGGACCGGCCGTGTGGACGAAGCACGGAGGCGACTCCCGATCCAGCCCTGCCGGCAAACTTGTGACAGCAAGGCAGCTGAGTGGTTGAGCAGGGCCTGCAGGGGGCGAGCAAACTGCTCTGTTGCTGCAGGCAGCAGAATGGCTACCATGTCATGTTTTAAATAGCATAATGCAGTGTTTCCCAATCTGGTCTTTGGGGATCCACAGCAGTCCATGTCTTTGCTCCCTCCAAGCTCCCTGCCAGCTCTACGCCAGACTGTTCACATTTTTAATCCCTCCAAGCTCCCTGCCAGACAGTCCACATTTTTGCTCTATCTTGGGAGCTGGGAGGGAGCAAAAACATGGACTGTCTGTGGGTCTCCATGGACTGGATTGGGAAACACTAGATGCCATATTGTACAGCAAACTCATGTGATGTTTGTGATGAAAGAGAACATTCCATTACAAAAACAGACAGAAATATTAAAGCTGCCTTTGTCTTTATAATTATCTGTGAACGGGGAGTAGCATTTGTTTCAGATCAACGCTTGCATGTGTACCATGATTCCTTCAGATGTCTTTTCATTCTTCCTTGTAGACTCTGCACTGATCCAGAAAGCTGGGAAGAGCAGAGCAGCATAACAGACCAGCAGGAGCAGAAAACTCAAAGACAGGTTCTTCTCTCTGTAGTCCACACAGAACAGCAGACAGACACAAAGTTCTGAACGGGGATGCAGACTGTCATTGTGCCCAGAATAAGTGCCCCTGACACAGAGTACATGGACAGTTGTTTTATTAAAAAGACCAGATCCTGACATACACCTTTCCATGCCTCATATAAGCATTAGGGGTTCATGTAACAGACTATCAACTATGATTCTCTTCCATTTAATGTTTCTTATACAGTGTGTGAGGCCTTTGAAATTGTCTGTATTCTACATTAATTGGTTATAAAATGTCATCTGATCATCTAAGTTACAATTACAAACACAACCTGAATTAAGTAAGAAATGATTGTAATTTTTTTATACATATTGAATACATCATTCAAACACTCACAGTGTAGGTTGGAAAAAAGTAAGTGAACAAATGGATTTAATGCCTGGTTGAACCTCAACTGGCAGCAATAACCTCAAACGAGCACTTCCAGTAGCTGAGGATCAGGCCTGCACAACATTCACGAGCAATGCTGGACAACTCTTCCTCTCAGGACTGCTTCAGCTCGGTCATATTCTTAGAATGTCTGGTGTGAATGACTTTCTTGACGTCATTCCACAACATCTCCTTTGGGGTAAGGTCTGTGCTCTGACTGGGCTGCTGTACAAGGCAGATTTAGTTTTTTAAAGCCACTCTGTACTGGATTTATTTTGCTGTTTAGGGTCATTGTCCTGCTGCATCATTCAGCCTTTACTGAGCTCCAGCTGGCAGACAGCCACCCAGATATTATCCTGTACAATACCTTGATCGTTTTGGGGGGGCTGATTTTTCCCTTGATGATGACAAGCTGTCCAGGCCTCACAGCAGCAAAGCAGCCCCAAATCTGGATGTCTCTCCACTGGACTTCACCACTGGTATGATGTTTTTATGTTGGTATGCGGTGCCTTTTTTATTCCATATATAGTGCTGCATATAGTGCTATACAGTGCTTCACAAACAATTCAACATTAAGTTTCATTAGTCTCCAAACCTTTGTCCAGTAGCATTGTAGCCTGAAGGTGGTCTTTAATAAATTCAGGCATACAGCAATGATTTTTTTGGAGAACAGCGGCTTCCTCTGTGGAGTCCTGCCATGGACACCACGCCTGTCTAATGTTTTGCGTATGGTAGACTCATGAACAGAGATGTGAAGTCCCAATGATTTCTTCGAGCATTTAGCTGTTATTCTCTTTTTTTTACCTCATTTAGCATTCTGCATTGTTTCCTTGGAGTCATCTTGGATAGGCGCCCACTTGTAGGCAAAGTAGCCACAGTACTAAATTGTTTCCATTTATAGACATTTGGTCTAACTATGGACTAGTGAATATCTAAACTCCCTGTAACCCTTTCCAGCTTTATGGAAATAAACTATTCTTGATCATAGGTCTTCTGAGATTTTTTTGCTATGCATGGTTTACATCAGCAAATGATTCTTGTAAATAGCAAACTCAATATATTTGAGTGTCAAAGCAGCTGTAACCCTCTCCTCCAATCGCATTCATTAATTAGACTCCAGGTTTGCTAACTCCTGACTCTATTTAGGTTATTTATTAACCTAAGGCAGGGTTCCTCAGATCTGTTCCTGGAGGGCCAGAATCCAACACAGTTTGCATATTTCCGTATTCAAACTCACCTACTAAACCCAGTAATTAGCTGATTAAGATGTGTTTCATCAGGGAAATATGCAAACTGTGTTGGATTCTGGCCCTCCAGGAGTGTAATTCAAGAATTTTAATTATACAAAAATGTTCTGAGGGTAGTTTGAAAAATGATTGGTTCGTAGAGATAACCAATCAGGTTGTAGAGGAGTCAAATGTCTTGGTCCAGCCTCTATCGGTTCTATCTCTGAACCAATCATTTTTCATTTTGCCCTCAGGACATTTTTGTGTAAGTAAAACTCCCTGGTCTACCCTGGTCTAAAGAGTCACATACTTTTTCCAACCTCTTGGACGTTCGAAGATGCTCTCAGAATCCTGACTCGAGCCGGGAGGTTTAATGATGTTTTCAGTGCATACAAGAATAATACAATGATCTGAGTATTTTCAGTTAAAAAAGGTGTTTGTTCATTATTGTAATCTGAGATGGAGATCTGATCACATTTTATGATCAATTAATGCAGAAGAGCAAGCATTTTCAAAGGATTTGCATACTTTTTGCCATTGCATCACTGTAAAGTAAATTTTAAACTCTGTCCAGTTGCACAGTAATCTCGCAAGCAAGTTGACTTACCTGCCTGCCATGACAGTGATATTTCATAGTTACCTGCCGATGAAGAATTCTCTGGGCTCTGCCTTCCTCTTTTTGAAAGGCAGTCTGTCTGTGTCTTCCACCTTGAGCAGAAGATGAGTGCAGCCATCTCCGGGATCTTTAACAAAGGGATAGTTTAAAGTACTCATGATGTCAGTCTTTGGTTACTAGCAGAGTGTAGGCTAGTGATGTCTGTCTGTGGTGTGTGGCTTGCAGACCCTGCGGGGTGCAGGATGAGTAACAAGGGAGTAGCGTATGCCGCTTAACTGGTGTAAATGGCAGGGTGTGTCTGCTGTCTAATCCAGTGTCTCAACAGGCTGCTTTTTTATCTTAGGTACAAGTGAGCTTAGTCCCATCCTCACCCAGACATGTTAATTATTCAACAGTTTAGACTTGGACTTTGCCCCGTTTGTACTGTGGACACACACATAGGTACATCTCCATGTGCTCTAGATACACTGTCTGCACTATCTGAACCCTGCATATTCCACATATTATGGTCATCTTTATTTTTGCTACAGCCCTGTATAATATACAAATGTGCTGTACTGACTGAAAGCACAATAAAAGGGCTCAGTGTGAACTCACACTCTAAGTGCATTTCAGGAAGCCGCATGAGAAATTGTTCTCGAAGCCGTACGCAGCCGCACAATAAGAGCAAGGTCAGAAGGAAGTGTGCACTAGCCTCTTTTTCGAGATGGACCTTCTGGTCACGAAGGAAGGTGCAATGGAAAAATGTGTCTTGGCACACAGTGGATAGCATTGAAACCTCCCATCTCCAAGGCCAGGGGTTTGAATTCTACCCCAGGTTTTTTGTGTGAAGTTTGCATGTGTGGAATTGTGAGGGCTACCTTGATAATATATTTGTCCAGTTGAGAGGAACATTTGGAAAAGTTACAAAGTGTGTTTTACCAACTCTCTGACGCATAATGTTAAACCTTGCTAAGTGTGAATTTTGCGAAAGCCATAGTCACTTACTTGGGTAAACAAGTTGGACATTAATTTTCCTCCTCCTAAGTATTGAAAGGATGTTTGCCACCTCTTAGCCATGATGGCATAATACCTTTTAGTTTTGCAAGTGTTTTTCAGATGTTGTGTCCCTGTTGACTAACCTTCTCCGTTCATCCAAAAATCTTAGCTGGTCTCCAGGATGTAAAATTGCATTTAATTCCGCCAAAGATTTCCTTCCACTCTTTAAAATTACATGTCGGTGCAAAGTGGGACGAGTGCTGTGTTAAATCAGGAGGATGATGACGGAATTGACCTGTCTCATCCGGAACTGAAATATCATAGAAGTCCACTAACAATATCAATTCATCCTCACAGCACATAAATTTGGCTATAACTGGAAATAAAGCAAGGTCTGTGAGATAGAGGTCCATAGCTAAAATATAACACCTACTTACCCAGTAAACTACAAACTAAATATTCAGATGCTCTTGCTCACCGTAGGTTCTTCACACCCAAAGAAAGCAGTCAAACAGATGGAGGTATTTATCAGGTGAAGGCGGATGGCAACAATGAGTCCCAATTAGCAAAATGTGCAACTGAAGTGTTTACCAAGCTCCCAATTTAAATGTTGCTTCCCTGGGAGGAGAGAGGGACTGCAACATTCTAAAATGACCTTGTTATTAATCCAAGTAACACAAATTATACAATTAACTTAAAGAGTGAAGCAAACCATAAATCAATAAACAAATAAAACAACACTAACTCTGTGAGAAATAAATTTCCTACCAAAAGAAAAAGGCACCAGCGGGTTAGAGAACGCTACCCTCACTCAACTGAACAGACAGGCAAAATCCACATCAGTGGAGCCCTTCTAATAGAATCGTAAAGTATCAAGGCTTATGTCCACCCACAGATGGTAGGAAATTGTTCAGTTACACAAACAAATACTACCAATGTTAGTTAACCACAATCATGATGTATATAGTGACAGAAAGAGGCCTCATCTCTCTCCAGACCTTTTCAAAGGGCACCAGTCATCGGTGTCCTATCCGGTAGCATTGGCATTTAGTAGTTGCACCTGTTGGAAGAGAGAGAGATACACAAACATACACAAAAATCTAAATACGGCTAAATACGGAAAGGCTCTCAGAGGCACAAATATGGTCCTTGAATATTCTGTGACTGAATTTTCAAAAGTAGATAATATAGTAGATATAAATGTTTCAAAATTGTTCATATTAGAGGGGCCAGCTTTGCAATGAAGCTGTATATCTCTCTTTTTGTGTCAAAACAAGCTTTTAGTGCTAAAAGAAATCTGTACAGAAAAATAAAGCGCAAACTTGTGCATATTTAAAAGCGCAAATGAGCATTTTAGGTAATACTACGACTAGACCACACGAGGGCAGTGTGTTTAAACCCAAAGAAAAATGATTACATACCAAATGTTTATCAGGCGAGCCTGTACAGCAGTATGGAAAATGAATGAATGAAAATATATATATATATATATACTGAGTGAAATTCATTGTTCTTATAAGGTCATGAAGAAATTAGTGGTTGTTTCATTATTATATGTAACTGTGCTGCCCAGCGATGGGTTGGCGCCCCATCCTGGGTTGTTACCTGCCTTGCGCACACAGCTTCCGGGATAGGATCCGGACCCCCCGCAACCCCAAATAGGATAAGCGGTTACGGAAAATGGATGGATGGATGTATGTAACTGTGCCTCATCAAGAGAAAGTTCTTTCCACAAAAGATACAGGATTTATTTTTAAACCAATGGTACAATTCAGTACACAAAATCAATGCTAACAGCTTACCTCAGGAAGGGTTCTAGAAAAGGCCTTCATGTTGTTGAACCTCTCTGTTTATCCTACATCTCTGACTAGTATAATAGTTGACTAAGATGTGAGTTTCACCTTCAGAAATGCATAAAGGAATACTGACAAGGCAAAAGACAGCAGCACAGTAATAACACAGAATTAAAAAGTGTACTTTATTTTCATTGGTGGAAGGCTTTCAAACCTTGAACATTTTTTTAACAATAAGCTGAACCATGTAAGTTATAAATTTCAATACTGGGATGCCAAAATGTCATTGTCAAGTTTGACAGATACGAAAAAGCCTCACATTAGTCATCACTTTGTAATAACTAGGTAATAGTAGCACTTATGTACAGTTCTTGCATTGTTAAAGCTTTTAGTGGACATTTAGATGATAATAGTACAAATTGAGCTAAAATCAAGGAGCAAACCAGTAAAGAAGGGCTGTGAGATGTCATACAGAAGTCACAGTAATTCTTAAAATTACCAGTGAAAGAAAGAACACATAAAGTGACTTTTCGAAGCAGAGATCTAGCACAGGACTTTGACGTATTTCATCATGGTGACCATGTGCTTCTGTTCACTCTGTTGGCAGTACATTATTGCAGCTCTCAGCACCATTAACACTGATACATATAGATTCTCATTTGACAATTGGGTCATTTATGATCCACCTCAGGGTGTAACTATAGTTACATTTTGCATGCCTTTAATAACCTTCCTTGTTTCTAACCATACCTACTTAATACAAGGTCTGTCTGCTCAGAAACAGATGTGGTTTACTGTTACTGTGAGAAACATTACGAACGTCTGAATGTCAGAGCGTGTCTAACAATTGCATATTTCATTGTGACCTTTGTGTCCAGTGCCCACCGCATCATGTCACAAGATGGGAGTTTCTATTACAGAAACCTGGCAGAGACACTTAGATGGATAAGGCAAGTTCATAGATACGACAGAAGCAGATATAAGGACCTTGAAAACTGCAGTGAAGTCCTGTGAGCATGTGACATGCATGTGGAGAGCTGAACAGCTTTCTTTGATTGCCAGGTGCCGTCCCCAGTGTGGATGCCATTATGTTTGCTATTCGTCAGTAGCTACAGTGTTTTCTTTGCATCAGCATGCATTTATTTTGCAGTACAAGTGCTTCTAAGACCGCTGGTCTCCAGATTCCCTTAGACCAGTGTTACCCAATCCGGTCCTCTGGGACCCACAGTCGGTCCATGTATTTGCTCCCTCCCAGCTCCCTGCCAGACAGTCCACATTTTTGCTCCCTATGGGAGCAAAAACGCAGACTATCTGTGGGTCCCCGAGGACCGGATTGGGAAACACTGCCTTAGACCAATAGGCTGCAGTTGTCCACTGTCTATTGACCCACCTCCATTCAGTGCTTCAGTGTAAAGAAATGGCCAATTTGATTAAGGCAAAGTGAAATGTGAAAAAAGCACACTACTCCACTGCAGAAGACATGACATTTACGCACACTTGTCTTTGAATAAATGTTAAAATTCCTCCCTTTTAAATGGTACATTACATTAAGCAGCTAAAGAATATTCATTTATAAGATTCTGATATCCTTATGTTCCTAAAATATGCTAGCTAATGCTTAGACTAATGCTATTTATACTGGTTAATGTCCCCATGTCAACCGCAATCGTCCTCACCATGTGTGCTGTCTGTAATCCCTTTCTGAAAGATACTCACGTTCCGCAATACTGGGGTGCAAAGAACATAGAGCAAATCGATCCAGATAAGCTATACTGCACATGACACAGACCTGTTCAAGTCTCAGCAGATCTGCAGCATGTTCAATTTCTGCATTTTCAGATGGCCGTGATCAGAGATGGGTGACAGCACCACTTTCAGAGACTCCTTCCAGACAGCAATACAAAGCTGCTTTCTTCTACGCACTTTGGTTGACAACCAGAACTAAAATGACTCAAGAGATCCAGGGCAAAAACAGGTAGGTTGCAGAGCAGCTCAGCCCTGTCAGAATGTGAAGAGGACAGTGCTTAAGGGTGTTAAATAACATAGGTGGCAGGGCTGTGTGGTGCGGTGCGAAGCGAGGGAGTCTGCTACCCTGTCATCCATCCCTGAGCGAAGGCCTCAGCCGCTCACAGAGAGAGGCTGCGGGCCGCGGACGCTGAGCTCCGTGCTCGCTGCACCACCGCCTGGCACTTCTCCCGCTTCAGCAGTTTGTTGTTCTCGAACAGCCCCTCGCTGCGCGGCACTCCGTGAGCCCCATCTGGGAACGTGAGCAGCCCTGCTCGGGGGTCAAACACCGAACGGGAGAATACATTAGGGTGCCGGGCCACCCCATGTACACATCTGCTCACACATAGCTCTCAGATGTAGCTTTGATGGATGCCATTGTGAAAGTTGGATGCAATGCTTTGTTAATGGCAGGGGGGTCAGTATGGACCTCCACACCCCAGGATGGCAGAACGATCCCGCATGTGTTCCACTGCAGCAGCTCACGTTTATCAAACAGTATAGCTCCGACTGAGACCACGAAGCCTTCGAAAGCCCATACAGGCATAGGCAAACCAAAAATGAATTTCTAATGAAGCATTACCATATCCTTCCACCCTTCCGCCTTTGAACTCTCCTTCGAACTTCATTCCATCAAATCGGCTGAAGACTCCGACACCCTGGAACTTCCCCTGTACAAAATCGCCTTCATACCTGCGACAGAGGTGGGAATGATTGTTAAAGGTCTGTCCTTTTTTCCTTATTATCATATTTTGCATTCACTGTACGGTGCCCTTGAGTGTCTAGAAAGGCGCCTAGAAATAAAATGTATTATTATTATTATTATTATTATTATTATTATATTATCTCAGTGTGAAAGGAGGAGAGGAGTAACCATATTAATAATATTATTAATAACAGCTCACTGTATGGTGTCCTACAAAAAAAATATGGGATGTATAGTTATGAATAAAACATTGCCTTATTCTGAGAAATTAACAGTGGAATAGCTAAGGCTGACTATTTAATTTTTTAATAGCGCCGCCAGCACTGGTACTTTGAGTTTGATAGTGATATAAACTCAATCCACACATCCATCTTTTAACCACACATCTAGGTCAGGGTCGTGGGGGGTCTGAGCATGGCATACAACCATTTTAGAGGTGCCAGTTATCCAGGACTGCTGGCGGAAAGCAGAGTACGCGGGCAAAACCTTCATGATATAGGGAGGATATGCAAACCACACTCAAAAAGAGTGGAGGTGAGATTTGATCACCTGAGGTCTGTCACTACTGTGATACGAACCATTAATTTTTAAGCTCCTGATCATGGGCAACATGAGAGTCAGAACAGTGTAAATGTTCATTTGCTTTTCACCAATATGACCAAAAGAGTCACTCAATCAATCAAATGAACATCAATACCTTCATTATAGCCTTTGACAAAAGCCTTTTTGAAACTCGCCAGGGGAGAGATTGCTTAGTGTGGGCTTCAGCTGCTGAAAATGTCCATAATCCTCAAACAATATAAACTGCCACAGTCCTTTGTCCTTGTTAACAGGTATTTTTCCTGTATCTGCTGCAGAAAAACCACAGCATGGGGATGGGTGATCTGGCCCTGCCATCCTCACAGCCTCCATCCAAGTCAAAATGCTACCAACTGACTTACCTCCACTGTTTAGCTGCCAAGGTAAAATTAGTTGTAGCTAAAGGTATTTAGGAGGTAAGTTAAATAAATGTGTGTTTTTTCTGCATGCCAGCACTGAACAGAATATGGAAATGTGGTGTTATCCTGCACCAAACACACCACCTGCAGCTGCTGAAGTTGCAGCACGACCATAAAAATTGGCTGCAGCACCCAGACCTGATGACTAGAAGACAATGGCTGCTGCAGACAGAGATTCAGCAGCTCTCTTTTTCTGCACGATACTGTACATTTTATTACTTTTGATATATTGCCAGAATTAGCAGCTGTTTCTGTTATTTTGGTCCTCAGTCACACAGCACAGTTCAACCAATACTCTGTCAATGCAGTGCTGAGAGCTACAACATTTTCCATCAATGGATTAGCTGCAGAACGTTAACCACTGTTTTCAGGTAAGAAATCATAGAGATTACATTTGACTTTTGCACTCAGAGTACAGTTGTTAGTAGACTCTATAATAATTAATAATGATGGCATGTACCTGGAGCCATCAGGAAAAGCCAAGACCCCACAGCCGTTGAACAGGCCATTTTCAAATTGTCCTGTGTAACACGTACCATCAGAGAACTTCAGCTGACCCAAACCATGCCTCCGACCTAAAACGAAATCACCAAAATTATTACAGGAAAACACAGACGTCTGTTACCCATTTGACTATGCTACATCATCAATATGACTAATTCAAATTCAGTTTTCAAGTTTCATTGCCTGTAGCTAAAGTCTTAAATGATAACATTTAGATGTACTGCCTTAATCTGAATTACCTAGCTCTGTGAATGCATACAAATTGAGACATCTAATTCTACTTCAAATGTATCTGCAATATCTATATGTCTAAATTGCATGTCATTTTATCAATCCTGTGTACTCTCCTGTGTACTCTCAGTACAGTCTTTATTTATGTCTTTGGAACAGTCTGAATACACACCCGGCTAGTCTCATAGTTGGTCATATCCGACTATATACTTGGCATTTAGCATTACTGAATGTAGTCCTGAACCCGATTACCACTGCCGTAAATCTAACATGCGTTCCGTATTGATCTGGCCCTGTGATATTCGTAGGCATACAGCAAAGAACATTTCTGACAGTACACTAAAACAATTGGGTAAATACACATCTACTGACCAATTTTTATCTTACTGTAGAATGCATTTACACTGAATACTGCCATTCCTTTAAATCTTTAAGTCTACTGCTTTGTAAGACCCTTGGAAAAACATCAGTTTTAATCTGGCGTTCCCAGTGCACGTAGTGCCCCTCAGAAGATAGGCACATGTCCATGCCACACTTTCTCTCTCTCTCTCTCTCTCTCTCTCCATATATATATATTTTGCATGCGAGGAATGTGAAATATCCTGCCTTCCTTCCAATCGCCGTGGTACTCCTCCCCGCTCGAGTAAGTGAAGGATCCTCTTGTCAGCGTCATACCCTCAGCGTCCTGCATGTAGCGGGGAAACACATGATCCAAAGTGAGCCTGGGACCGAATGAGTTAAATGCAGCGCACCGTTTGTCCTTAGTTGACTGTAAATGTACAGAATCGAAGGCAGGCATCAAGAGACTGCATTACAGTGAAAGGGGGAACATTGGGCAATTAATATGATAAAGAGCACTTGTATTTTTAAAAGCTATTGATTATTTCATGAGTCACGCATTTATTAATGTCTAAGAATCAAACACGAGCGCGCGTGTGTGCGTAGCGGTAATACAAATATAGCCTATTCACTTCCCAAAAATTACTATTATTATCTCGATGTGACAGAATAATAATAAAGCATCGCCTGTTTAATTAATCCTTTCGATTTTCAGGACGAAATAGTATACCGTGATGTAATGTTGTCACAGTAACGCTAAAAGTCAGGTCCCTTTATGTCGCCGGCGTATCACTTATCGGTCACAGGCAGTCTAAGCAATATCTGTGAAGCCAGTTTCTTTCGTCTGCTCTTTTTTTACATTGAATTGCTATTTCCTTTACCTGTTTAATGTATGTGAGACTTCGGACTCATATAAATCCTTAATTTGGACCAACGTGCTGTGCAGAGAAAGAAAATAACTCTTTCGCTGAAGCTTGTGACGATAATGAGCTTCTCAAGACCCACCTCCTCTAGCGTCAAGGCTTCCCAATCATCTTAAAGCGCTGGTGTTTTATTGAACGCTTTCCTTCGTGCTCTCTTCCAAAAGTGCTACCATTCTATGTCTTAAATCTCCATACCTTATAAATTATATTCCCCAGGACCAATACTGAAGTCTTGCTTATTTTAATCACGCACAATATCTATGCTTGCTTTTGGTTCAAAATGCTTAGAAATAAAGGGTTAATATTTGGTACTATCATGTGACTTTAACAATTTGGTGAGAGAATTCTTTTTTTCTGGTGATGCTACACAGTCTTTTTATCCTCTGTGATAAAGTAAGGACTGTGCTCATCCAAATCACCTGAAACTTGAAATGTTAATAATTATGTCCATATAATTTGACGGTAATGAAGAGAGTGTAAGACAGCACAGAATT
>JAAGVU020000061.1:12971268-13005192 GCA_011763525.2 Mormyrus iriodes
GTATTTTGTTGCTTTACAGTCTGAAATGAAACACAAAAGAAGTGAATTTCCCCGAGCTCATTTACTCAACGCAGTAACACTTTACTTGAGGGGGGCACAAATAATGTAGTATTATGCTGTTACATATGTATTAATGATAAGACTCTACTTAAAGCAGTCATATAGATACCTTCATAATGCATTGTAATGCATTCAAAATGTATTATAAACACAGCCATAGATATTAATAAAAAGTCATAACAGATGATAGCTATGTCTATTATGCATTATGAATGCTCTCATCGATCTCAAGCAGCCACTATATTTGTTAATGATTTGTACTTCAGTACTGAGTTACTACTAAGTCTGATAATATCCATGTGAAAGAAAAAAAATTAGCAACAGTCCTGAAAAATAATGAAAAATAAAAAGCAAGAATAACCCGGTGGGCTGCGATCTTCAAGTCATTCCATAGATTTTCAGTGGGGTTTAAGTCTGGGCTCTGACTAGGCCATGCAAGGACATCCACCTTTTTCTCCTTCCACCACTGTATGGTCAGTTTGGCAGTGTGGTTCCGCTGCCAAAGGTGAAGGTCAATGGTGAAATGTGTTGCCACCTTTCCAGCAGTTTTCCTCTAGAATCTGAAGATATCTTGCCGCATCCATTCTCCCTTATATGCTGAGAAGTGCAGGATGCTGCCTCCACCATGCTTTACTGCAGGCATGATGTTCTTTGGATAATGAGCTGTTTTGGATTTCCGCCAGATATAACGTTTGGCATTGACGCCGACGTGTTCGATTTTGGTCTTTTCTGTCCATAGCACCTTAAACCCACTTGGCCTCAGAATCTTCAAGGTGCATTTTGGCAAAGCTCAAATGAGACTTAATGTGGCCTTGCTTGAGGACTGGCTTTTCCTTGCAATCCTCCCATAAAAGCCAGACTTGTGGAGCACTTGTGATATTGTCGTCACATGCCTGCAACTAAAGTCCTGTAACTTCAGCATTACTATTGACCTCTTGGCAGCTTTCTGACTAGTTTCCTCCTTGCTCTATCATCCAGTTTGGAGGGGCAGCCAGATTCCTTATCGATTTTAGTTATTTTTTATTTTTCAGGACTGTTGCTAGTTTCTCTTTCACTTGGATATCAGTCGCATCGAGTAAATACAGCTGGACACATTCAGTTCTGTTGCGTTTTCATTTCGGGCTATAAAGCGACAAAATTTGGTTTTTTTTTCTGTCAGGGGATAATTCTTTTCTGTACCCACTACAAATTAGCCAGTATAAGGCCACAGCCCAGTGCATAAGACCAAAGTCTGGTTTGGCTGTGTACTCACCTAACTGAGATAACAGCTGAGTCAGACTCACGATAGTATGGCTAATACAGTGGGCAATGTTTTGCTAGCAAAACCATACACATTGCATCATTTACCTAAACAAGTGTGTCATTATTCGGATGCTATCCCACAGAAAAAAGTAAAACAGGGGATGGGCACAGCCCCCATTACACCATCCCCTGGCACACAGCCCTCTTTCAGCCCCCAGCAACCCACCAGCAAGGTGAGCAGGATGTAGGAGAGCTGTAGATCACTGCAGCTGAGACAGGGATGGAAGGTAGGAAAGGGCAGGGTTTTGGGACAGGAGTTAATACAGGCTTAACGAAACTGGGCAGCGGGGGGGCAAGAGAAGAAGAGTGGGAATAGCCTAAACGAGGTTGCAGGGAACAGATGGAACAGGGGCTTCAGGGTGGGAAATCCAATTTGCTATAGTGATGAGGAATAAGGAACAGTGAACTGAATGAGTACGACAGTAATCTGACAAGTCATCACTGACCCACAAAGGATTACCAGCTAGCTCAACATGCAACACGTAACCTGTAAACACTTACGGAGTCAACCCAAATGACCAACACACATCAAAGAGAGGAGAAAAAGCTTTATTGAGCTTGACCAACGGAAGCCATATAACAAGCATCAGTATTGGTGCAGCATGGATAACACCCAGCTGGTACAAGAAGTTTTATTCTGTCATCCAGAGTCCCAAAGTCCAGCCGCCTGAGCCTCACCCTCCACCTAGTGGCTATGTATCTGGTTAATAATTGCTACCAACTCGATAACATCACATTTCTACATACATCATGGTATGTACTGGGAACATGAGCAATTTAAAAGGGGCTTTATGGTGGTGGGGGGTGCCACACACTGGTAGCTGACGGGTACCACCAGCCCCTGTCTGGAAGGGAAAGGCTTAGGGAAGAAAGAGCAAGATGAGGGGGTAAAGAGGATGAAGTAAACAAAACAGACCCAACAGGACAATCCCAAGGAAGCACAAATGATCCAGCAAGAGCCAGGCAGAGCAAGAAGCAACAGCGCATGTATAAGCGTAATTCAGTCTTCGTCAAATCATCAGATAATGCCTGCAAATCCTGGTTTAAAAACATATTAAAATTATCAGATAATGGCAGCAAGTTCGGCTTTAACTACACAATAAAATCCGATGACATCTCAGAAGCCACAGTCTAATTTTTTAATGGTCTACACATCACAATACTCATAACATGAAAATCACAGAAAAATCAAAGTGGTACCATTTTTATCATGTGGCAAAATCTGACCTGGAAGGAGATTGAACACACCATGGATAGAAGATGAAAAGCTGTAAAAAAGACAACTGGGAGCTTGTGCTTCTCAGACAGACAGAGTGTGACATGATCACTAAAAACAAACCGGAAACGGCAGATGGGCCATCCACAGGAGTTCATCTGATCAAGCATAGTGCTATGATGGGACTCTGAGCAGCAAGCCCCCTGTTTCTGGAAATTGGGGGGGGGGGGTATAAAGTGACCCCCAAGTGTTTCCTAAACAGGTCAGCGGACCTCTACAGCCTAAAATGCAACGATCACATCAAGTCACAGCCTCTGGAAGTCACTCACTTCAGTCGTCGGGATTAAATTCAGCAGGAACTCACACCTCTCAATAATTTTTAACCTATGTTGACATCCACCAACGTGCAGTCATCAGATAAACACAGTAACGCTGATGGCGGTGATTATTTGTAGTCTGCCAGACTCTTCAAACACGCGTTTGCACGGGGTTCAGGCGGACAGCGGCCCATGTAACGCGCTGGTAACACCGATGCCCTTTTACACTCCCCCTGATAACTCTCTCGGGTGCTAGGAGAACTGGCAGCTGGAATCCTACAGGGTGTTCTTGGCAATGGCGTTCAGAGCACGCACTTTAGCAACGTCGGCCACCTTCAAGCCATACTCTGGAGCAGAGAGTGAGGCGCCCATAGACACGTGGGGGTTCCTACGGGAGGAGGGGGGGAAGCTGATGAACCCACAGAATCAACCACAGAGCACAGCACTGCTGAGACATTATACACAAAACAACTGATATCAGCTATTGCTGAGTGGATCACCTGAACTTCATGGTTGAATCCCTGTTGGAGCGTGCAGAGCAGTGGAACTCCTGGGCCCCAGAACCTTCCAGAATCCTTTGCAGGTTCCGTTCACTGATACCACCTCCTAGCACACAGAGAGAGAGAGAGTCAGCAGATCTCTGCACACATTCTGTCTACACTTTAGTCAGATCTAGGCAGTAGGCAGTTTGCAGATGGCTGCATATCAAAGGAACTGACCAGTTGTGTCACCCTTAACAGGACATCTAGTATAAGAGAGTGATGTGTGCATAATGTATAGGCTGTACTCACCAGGCATGACTGCTATTCTGCCCTTAGCCTGTCAATGCAAGAAGAAAGAACTCTAGTTAAACATCTGCTTAAAGAGAGGGCCGGAAAACTTGGCTTAGGCCCATCTGACAGAGTGCAGGCTGTCCTCACAAGAACTATGACGAGGTCCAGACCAGGATTACAGTGAGTGCAGGCGTGGCCGATGATAAACTGCATTTTGATTATTTTGTTAACATGATGTTAATTACTTCAAGTTAAGATCAGAAGCATAAAGACTAGACAGACTGTCAAAGTTGCATTTCCTGCTACAATGTTTCTCAACGCAGTCGTCTGGGACCCCCAGAAAGTCCACATTTTTGCTCCCTCCCAGCCAATCAAGGACACTGAATATCTGGTACAGGTGTGTTAAGAGCCAGGAGTGAGCAAAAGTGTGTAACGTCTAAGGGCCCCTGAGGACTGGGTTGAGAGACATTGCTCTACTGGACACGTGTGCTTTCATGTTTAACCTAAGTCAGAAGCAGCAGATGGCACCTCCACTGTGACCTAAAACCACATGCCGCTTATGGCACTTTTCCACTGGCATCCAGGAACCAAACCACACCTGACCCGTACCGCAAAAAGAGACTAGTTACAGCACAGTTCCAGCTCACTACTATTTTCCACTGCAGAAGGGCTGGCACAGTAAAGGGGTTGTTGGGTTTTGGAGAGCGACATAAAAACGAAGAGATGTTTGTTTACGGTCCACACAGTGTACATCATAACTTACTATGTGCTAATTTCCACTAGCAAATCTGTGAGAATCAATGTGTTGTTAGCATCAAACGCTAGCGGAATTAGCATTAGTTTGCTTAAATGTGTATTATGAATCCATTCCGTTCTGCCATTTTATAGTACTTTTTAAGTAGGAGGATGGAAATTTTCAAGTTCAGAGTTATTGGGAATGCTTCAATACACTGCAATGTGCAATACTATTAATAATGTACAAAATATAGAATATGCCCCTTTTCCTTCAGATAATCCATGCATATTGGTGCAGATCACTGGTATCTCCGTGCATTTTCACCAATCCGATGGTGGTGACACAACCAGCCCGGTTTAATCACACTTTCGGCCATGGCAGCATTAGTACAGATCAGGTGCAGCTCACATAATTTACAATGGAAAACTGTCTCTTCGTGGTACGGCTTGGTTCTTGCTGACAGAGGAAAAGCACCATAAGAAGGACAGACCACAACACCCCCCCCCTTCCCTGTGCAGGCCATGCCCCCATCACCTGCTCCACCAGCCGCTTGATAAGGGGAAGCCCCTCAAGGGCAGAGATGTCACACCCGCTCGTCAGCACCCGCTCGAAGCCCAGTGAGATGAGGGTCTCCAGGGCCACCATGGGGTCATGGACCATGTCGAAAGCTGGAGGTTACAGGACAAACAGATCTGAGATCGTTTTCTCTCTGTCAAGGTGGTTCTGGATGAGAAAAATCTTAGAATATCAACATATACAAAAAAGTGAACCTAAACTGTGGCAATTATCATCTGTAGTAAGAAGCTAAAGCGCCGGTATTTACCCCTGTGAAAAGTAACCGGTAACGGGCGACAGACCGCTGCAAAAAAGGGAGACTTGGGTTAATGACTCCAACGCACCATGAGATGGTACTTCACCGAAAAATAAAGACTCATAGACTGGGTGAGGAACCTGAAATACCAAAGTTCAATTCCTCAGGTCAGTGATGTTCAAATTTACAACACCTTCAGAGGAACAGTACAAGCTTCACACAAAATAGTGACTTTGGCTATATGTCCATCATGAGGCAATACCGGGGTGCCCTCTAACCCCAGCGACTCACATAGCAGCTCCACACACAGCTCTGTATCAATGCGCCCATCCTCTGTCAGGGCACCCAGCACCAGGCCATCTGCTCCATGACTCTTCATCAGTTCAATGTCCACCTTCATCACCTCCACTTCACGGTCTGAGTACAGGAAGTCTCCCCCACGGGGCCGGATCATAGAGTAGACAGGGATGTGAACAAACTGTTTCACCACCCGCAAAAGGCCTGGAAATTGGGTGTCAGGGCAGAATCAATAACACACATTAGTACTTCCTCACTTAAGAAATGATGACATACATTATACTGACTCATCCAACATAAATATATATGCTGTGAACAAATTACCGATGCTACATAACATACATTGTGCTAAGATATGCAACTACATTTGTGTGTTACTTTAAGTAGCAACTAAATTTAAATGCTAATTGCACGCCCGTGTCCGGACACAGTCCTGTGAACAGCTCACCAATACTGGGGGTGATTCCTCCTTCCAGCAGGCTGGAGCAAAGTTCAAGGCGGCCTGCACCTGCAGACAGGACATTCACAGACAAATCACTGCTGTCCTCACTGAACATTGTGGATGTTCAGCATCCAATCAAAGCTGTCCTCAATGGACATTGTAGACATTCATCATCTAATCAAAGCTGTCCTCATTAGAATGTGAAGTCCATCGTATTCCACTCACCATGGGTGTTTCTTAACACCAAAAACACAAGGATCGTACTTGTGGTCTTGGCAAGAGCGGTCTTGCTACCTTGCCTCCCAAGAACGAACTTGGGACACAATGCATGGAATTGTTCTTGTTTGATGGAGATGAAACCGATGCATCAGTTGGGGCGGGGCAAGAACAACATTTTGGGATTTTTACCGTCCTCTGTACTTCTGTTCTTACTATTGGAACAGCTCTTTGGTAATGGAAGATGATGTAAAATGGGTATATAAGAATATAAGTATGCTCAAGTACACATATTGAAAAACACCCCATTTCAAATTACAGAACAGTGAAATATTATAGTGCAAAGAATTTTTAAATATTGTACAAATCCCTCTCTTGAAAAAAAATTGCTGTTCATCTCCAGTCTGACCACAAAAAAGTTTAGTTGAGTTTGGGACCCCACAACCTAAAGTTTTATCTGTATACTTTATTCTCATCCATGCTCATTGTACAATCACACAGTGCTGCAGGAAAAGGGGAAGAGAGCCGTGTACTTATTAGATCAACGATAATCTCATAGCTCAAGAAATTGTCAGCTTAAGTAATAGAAATGGCAGAGGGTTAGTCCTCCTGAATGGCGTCAGTGAAATCTTTAGTTTTATTAATGGTACAAAAACGACGTGACTTTGGATAAAAACATTAAGTAAACAACTATAAAAATGTGTATGTTGCAGATACAGCTTTAAATGAACTTTGTGTATAACACAAACGTGCCTTTGGCTTTAATGCAAGAATCCAAGGGCTGTTGCAGTGTCGAAATGCTCTGAGTAGTTCTGCCTGCAAGTACGAGAAATGAGCATACCTCCCCTCTCTGCGTTAATGGCAGATTCAACCGATTCCACACACACTTCCATCAGAAACCCGTCTGACATCCTGGACGAAACAGAGCAGAGCATGCATGAGAAAAGACGCCTTAACAAAGCACATGTGCCAAGCTAACCGGACCGTTCCGGCTATTCTCCGTTAGATAACACTCGGTATGGGCATGCACACAGATCCCACTCAGACTTGAAAACCTCACCAAGAAACAATGCGCTCGTAATCGCGACAGCTTTACTTTACATCTGTACTTTTAAAACGCCAAGAAATGTATAAAATGCCTTAATGGATTACCTGACAACTTTCCTGTCTTATATTTAATAACCTTTAACCTCACTGACATGATCCCGAGCCAACTGCAGCCGCAGTTCGCCTTTTGCTGAGGAAACTTTAACTTCTCTATTTAGTTCCGGGTTTTCTTACTCCCGATAGCAGCTACACACAAAATATATGGGTACAGTCATACTGTTCTGATTTGCACGGTGCAAGAGTCAATTCATGTGGTTTTTAGAAACTTTTATCCAGAATACAAATTAGATTTAAAAGTGCAGAAGTTGTATTGATGGCAATTAGTCATCAATCGGTACAGTGTGGAGCAGTGAATATCAGTCTGCCGTTTATAGCACGGTTTTGCCCACTGGGACGAGACGAATGTAATGTTTATGGTGTTGATCTCCGTCCAGCCTGCCTGCCAACCTGCACGCCGGACTGCTTGGGCATGAGAAGTCTCACCCACCTGCAACGCACAGGCATTCGTCCAGACTCGCTCTGGCGCCACGGAACAGACCGGCGAAGGGCCGTGCTTGTCGTGTTCAGTGTTTTTAAACTCGGTTTAATTTCTCACTTTCTCACACAGCATAACAGCGTTAATTGATCGTTAAAATTAATGGCACATTAGTAAAGTGGACATGTAACAGTCGGCGATTGCAAGTGACGTAGTGGTCAGAGGTGAGGCGGCCATGTTGTGCCGACGTCTGCGTTGAGGGGGTGGGGTTCCATGGCGACACGCAGCGGAAGCGTGGCTTGAGGGGCGGGGTTAAGCGGCGACGTGCAGCGGAAGTGTGACTGTTGAGGGGGCGGGGTTAAGCGGTGACGTGCAGCGGAAGTGTGGCTGTTGAGTGGCGGGGATACGCGGGGACGTGCAGCGGAATAGTGGCTGTTGAGGGGCGGGGTTACGCGGGGTCGTGCAGCGGAAGACAGTCCATGCTGCTCTGAAACATGTCTATCCTGTAACTCGTTACCATTAGTAGCTTCTCAGCATGTTTCTTCCATTTTTGCGAACGGTTGTGTCACGTGAATGTCGCCGACCTACCTTGAAAAGTCTACCGCTGCAGGTAAATACGTGTAATTGTCTAAATAAATGGTTGCTTTATTCGAACGTTTTGACTACAGTATTGTCAGTGATGATGCTACACTTACTAGATCTTACGACACTAGCACCCTACAGATCGCATTCATTTTTCCGCGCTAAGATGCAGTGATTTCATTACTAAGCCTTTGTTTCGTTGAGTGACAGTTGCGTCTCTGGTGTCAGACCATGTTGTTTTATCGGAGCTCGGAGTGGGTAGCAGATCATTCCGCTGCGATAGGTTGATCCTGGCTCTGTTTTGGCAGCGTCTTCTCCAACGGGGACGCTCCTCTGTGACAGCCCAGGTTCTACCAGCGGCCACATCGGTGCCCAACGCAGCCACTAATCGCATTGTCGGGAGATGGCTGGTGGGTTGCAGCGGTCTGGTAGTTGGAGCCGTGGTCCTAGGTGGAGTCACCAGGTTAGTTTTGAATTCCCCGTGTTTAGTACTTCTGTTTATGTTCATTAACTTGTGGTGTTCTACGGCGTGCTGCTGAACTGATGTAGAGAGGTGTCATTAAGCATAATCTGCTTATCTACTGTGCAATACTTATGTCACCAGGCTGACTGAATCAGGTCTGTCCATGGTTGACTGGCACCTGGTCAAAGAGATGAAGCCCCCACAGACTGATGCCGAGTGGGAGGCAGAGTTCCAGAAGTACCAGCAGTATCCAGAGTTTAAAATGTGAGTGGAGAATGTGAAAATCATCTTCTCATGGCTCCCATATCTGTGCTCATTACACCTGTGCAACATACAGTAACGATAATCGCAAAGCTATGAATTAAACAGAGTAAGTAAACAGAATGCGAGTGGTCAGCTGGTTCTTGTCTTTGTGCAGACTGAACCATGAAATGACCCTCCCAGAGTTCAAGGCTATCTTCTACATGGAGTGGGGACATCGTATGTGGGGCCGGCTAGTGGGGCTGGCCTACATCCTGCCCATGGTGTATTTCTGGAGAAGGGGCTACTTCACACGCTCCATGAAGGGCTGTGTGCTGGGTCTCTCCGGTCTGGTCACATTCCAGGTATGGCTGGGCGTCCCGTTAGTAAGCTAGGGGCAAGATGGAGGCTGTGCGTGGGCTTCAGTCAACCAGAGCTGCTCTGTGCTTGGGAATTGTCAGGAAACGGTGTTGATTTAAAAAGCTACTCAAACGGTGCTCACTGGGATTTAACACTGGACACAGCCAGAGATTATTCCATTACACGCCTGCTCCTGTCAAGCAGGAAGCTCCCACTGACCACGGTGTTCGTCGATCTCCAGGGCCTGTTGGGCTGGTACATGGTGAAGAGTGGTCTGGAGGACAAGCCCGAGTCCCACGATGTGCCACGTGTGAGCCAGTACCGGCTAGCGGCTCACCTGGGTTCTGCGCTGCTGCTGTACTGTGCCAGCCTGTGGACAGGGCTGTCCCTGCTGCTGCCTGCACAGAAGGTACCCTTCACCTCCCTCATTCATTCTGAGGCCTGGTCATCCACAACTGTAAATCTAAAACCTGACACTGATGTCTCTCCCCCTCCTGGAAGCTGCCAGACTCACGCAAGCTTGCCACGCTCCGTCGGTTCGCCCGCGGGACAGGAGGGCTGGTCTTCCTCACAGCCCTCTCGGGTAAGAAAGTTCTGGAAACACACGGGATCCCCCGTGGTAGTGCTTGAGCCTGCATCCCTCTTGCTGGCCTTTCACTTCTGTTTCTGGATTAACTAGCCACGATTCCCCAGTCAATGTTAAATATTTAACATTTAATTGTAACATGTAGACAGGATGTGACAGATGGGTAGCCTCATACTGTGTGCTTAAGGATGCAGCACAGTGCACTGTTAGAGTTGACCTATCGCTGCCAAACCGAATGCCTAAGAAACAAAGGCATTTGCATTCTAGCACCAGGGTGTGACTGACACAGTGCCGCTGCCATTCCAGGGGCATTTGTGGCTGGCCTGGATGCCGGCCTGGTCTACAACTCCTTCCCCAAGATGGCTGATCGCTGGATCCCCGATGACTTGCTGGCCTTCTCCCCCACGCTGAGGAACTTCTTCGAGAACCCCACCACAGTGCAGTTTGACCACCGTGTCCTGGTGAGTGCCTGGCCGCTCTGATACCAATTGGTTATGTGCGCACACACTCACCCTCAGAGCCCTGGAACACAGGGGTCTCCGACAGGAGGCTGCTGACCAGAAGGTGTCTTGTGTTTGGTCGTAGGGCATCGCCACGGTGATGGTCATCACGGGTCTTTACTTATTCTCTAGGAGGCTGCTACTGCCCCGAAGGGCCAAAATAGCTCTCAGCTGCCTGCTAGCTATGGCCTATGCCCAGGTGGGTTTGCAGAAATGCCGCATTGGGAATGTGAGATTACAACAGTGCTATGCCGTATGGTCATTAAAGAGGGCTCATCTGTGCATTCTGCCTGATGTGTTCCCAGGTTGGCTTGGGCATCAGCACCCTGCTCTTGTATGTGCCCACGCCTTTGGCAGTGACTCACCAGTCCGGCTCACTGGCCCTTCTGACGCTGGCCATCTGGGTCCTTGCTGAGCTGCGCAGGGTGGCCAAGTGAATGCCTGACCCAGCCTTGGTGTTGAGCTGCGGCCGACTGCTGTGACCTGGATGGACCCCCCTGCCAGCCCATCTCTGAAGAACTCCTGCTGTTTGACAGCCCAGTCTACTTACTGTTTTCGTCCAATTTTCTCACATAATCAGTCAATTCACCTTTTGTATTTAAATTGCCATCTCAGATCCTCAGATCCCCCTATATCCATCCAAGACTTATTGTGAAGTAATGGCCACGGGTGCAGTGCTTTTATGATGGGTGGTGATTTCAGTCACACCTGCCCGTAACCTGGCCACTTTCCCATTACCTGTGTTTACGGCATCAATGGGGGAGGGGTCCCTCTGCCGTCTTGGGCCCTTCAGATCTAGCCTTTAGACCATCACCCTGACAATGGCTCCTCCCTCTCAAGCCTAGAAAGTAAAGGCGTTCAGAGACTGCAGTCAGAAATCTGTATAGACACTGTTGAAGAGCTAAATTATTACTTATTCTGTGATTGTGAGAAATAAAACTTTTGCTTTTAGAATTTTAGGGTATGTAACTTCTCCTCCTGATGCTTATCTATATCAGCTCAAGTCTCCATCCACATGAGGCAGATGACATCATCCTTGTGATAAATCGCATCCTGGTGGGCAGAACACACTACTGCACAGGTGGCTGTATTTCGTTGGTTTCTGGGCATGACCCCTGACTGAGATAAAGATCAGCTCGGTTTTCAGGGACACAGTGTGTCACTCAGAATGAGTCCACAAGTCATGTCGGTGCATAGCAGCCATGGTTTTATTGTCGTTATCCATACAAAATATGGCCAATAAAAGCCAAGCATCCTGTCAGGCTCATCGGACACACGGTAAATGCAGTTGGTCTTTGTCTAGCTTACATGCAGATATACACATGGGCCACTTTTGGTCAGTCGTGATGTTAGCTAGCAAGCGTTTGGCACACTTTCCCCTATGCTACCACAGAAAAAAAAAGTGACGGTTTACCCGTCATACTTGGCTAAATGGGTTTTCCAAAATCTCCAAAGCAGCCCAATGGACAGTGGCCTCTGGCTTGGACCTGCTCCCTAATTAAAAAGTTGTCTGTGATCCAGGACATGCCTGACTGGACCTCTTAGATGGCCCCCTACCCTAGAACACCACCCTTCTCAGCGCGGCTTGGTGGATATAAGTTATTGCTTCCACACAGGCAATCCTTCTCTGGATGAGCATTCACTATGAGAGCCATGTTGTCTGAATGCGTGGGCCATATAGACACCTATCGCACAGCCACAAGAGGGTCACTCCAGTCTCACTCATTACGACGATGTACTTTTCCTCCTGAACGGGTTAGGGTTAGGAATAATGTGCGGCTGTAGTTCTGACGCAGCACGCCATCTGGACCAGACCACAGAGCAACACACTCAGGTGAACTCATTGTCATCTGGGACTGTCACGTAAGACTCTGGGGTGAAACGGTGAAAGCATTGCGAAGGCCCTGTGGCCCGTCGTACACAGAGGGAGCAGCACTGCGGCGTCAGCACAAACAGCATGGGTACGTTCTTAGCATGCAATTCAGGCTAAGCTGGGCATTCTTTATTGGGGATAACGTATAGCTGTTTGCGGCTGATTTGTTGGCAAGCGGTCCTTTGTCCAGTACTGGGGTCCTGCTGCCGGGCCAGCATTCCTAATGTGGGCACGTATTGGAAAGGAAAGGGCAAACCCCACACACAAGAGCTGCTTCCCAACTGCTGGCCCCGATTTGCCCGTCTCTCTGCCGAACAGATGAACTGAATGGAAAAATGCCCTTGTCCAATTTGGGGGGGGGGGCTCGCCTGCCCACATCCTTAAGCCATCACCACCGTGACGGGACCTAGATGATGCTGTCGAAAAGCTGCAAGGACTGCATGATGTTGTCATCCTAAAAGGTGGGGGACACAGAGAGAGACAAAAGTGAGAGAGGCCCCCATGAGGCAGGTACAAAAGGGCCGTGACCCTCATGACACCCCGGTCCAAAGCCAGCAGGGCCCAGAGCTTTGAGCGTCTACCTTCTGGCATGACTCGATGAACTCCTCGATGGTTACTACTCCGTCATTATTGCGGTCCATTTTCTGAGAGAGAAACACACCAAAGCAACACAGGTTATTCCTAGTGAAACCAGCAAAGAGCTTTCGAAGCACCCAGCACTAAGCACCAGTGGCGGTTTGAATGTCTATGAAAACCAACGAGGGAAGCAGCGCAACAGCTGTGGCATGGTATGGCTGCAGGGAGCGCCCTTACAGGCCCTTTCAGAGACGCCAGACGGCAGACCAGAGCGTCTACAGTGCAATCATATGTTTTCAATGTTTGTCTGGGGAGCAGGCTCTCACCTTAAAGAAACTCTCCACGTGCTCCCTGGGGGTGTCCTCATGCAAACAGGGGCAGGTGTACTTCCCCATCAAGTCATAGATGGACCTCATGACATATATCATCTCCTGCGAATTGGCAGTAGACCAGTGAAGCCACGGTCCCTTCTGAACTCAGAGTGCCCCCCCCCTCCCCCGCGAGTGTGTCTGCTTGCAAGAAAAGATACCTCTTTGCTGATGCAGCCATCTTTATCGAGATCGTACAGGTTGAAGGCCCAGCTGAGTCGGTCGTTGACAGATCCTCTAAGGATAATGGACAGGCCTGTGACAAAGTCCTGGAAGAGATCAGACAAACAGCAGGGATATCTACTTAGGAAGACATGAAGAGCCACAAATGCATTCGCACGTACATGACGAACCATGCCAATAAAACTGCAGCGCCTTGCGAAAAGGTCTCACCTCAAAACTGACAAACCCATTTTTGTTAGTGTCAAAGGCTTCAAACACGAAGTGCGCATATGTACTGGAATCTGGAAGGAAGGAGTATATTGTACATATAATGCAAGAAATAATCCAAGAAATCACTGAGCACAAAGAGCCCAAGCCACATAGCTGGACTAGTTCTTTTCCAGTCTAGGCAATTAAACTTGTTCATAAGTCAGAATGAATGTGTTATATTCTGCTCATCAGAAGAGGGCGCTGTAGAGCACTGTGGTTCCTCGCTCAGTCCTGCCTGGAGGCCGAAGTATGTGGGCTGGGCCACAGAAACCACAGCTGGTTCAGGGGACACTCACTGCCTTGGGGAAAGAACTGGGAGTATATGAGCTTGAAGGTGTCCTCGCTGACCACTCCACTGGGACACTCCTGAGGAGCACATGGCACAAGGTTACACTCCCTGGAAAATGCCATCATCGCTCCTGTAGAATTACACAGCTAGTGGAGACAGTGAAACTGTGGGGGAAATGCTCACGTTCTTGAAGCCCCGGTAAAGGACTTGAAGCTCCTTCTTGGTGAACTTTGTCAGCCCCAGCAACTTGTCTAGGTCTTCAGGGTGGTGACACACGGAGGAGAGCTCAAAGTCGTCCTCAACGGTGTCTGTTTGGGGCAAGAGAGCAGCTTAACATGCCTTCAAAGAGAGTCACACCGTGCTGTCTAAAACACTAGATAACATTTACAGAGGAACAATCAGGAGACTGTGTACTTCCAGCCAAACTAAGCCTGGTTTCTTCTAATTTATCATCCTTTAGATGTGAAATACAATGCTATAGTCTAATCTTTGGCCATCAGGACAGTCTTAAACTTTTCTTGAACTATGACACATCACAAGAAGTATACACTAGCCTTTGGGTTATAACCTTCTGTAAAACTACTACAGAGACAAGCGGTAGACTTGTCATGATGGTGTTCTGAGGCAGCCTGCTTTTTTGGTGGTCTGCTCTTCAGCCACATGTACTGTAAGCAAATGACTACAAGCACTTGCCTAGAACCACAGAAACACATTTCTACTTCAAAATGGCACTTGCCTGGTGCATCATATTCGATCACTGTTATTTCTTACTAAAGGGTAGGACACACACTTGGAGATCACAAAGTAAATGAAGAGCCAAAATGAACAAGGTGTTTGGGCTGGGGCAGACTGTACCAGCTCATGTTTCTTATCTGGGCTGTGATAACATTAACTCTGCCGTCAAATACTCAGTTAACACAGAAACACCTCCCCTGGGCTGCAGCCTTCAGCCACCCTTAAAACACCCACCCTAGTGTGGTCATTGAAAGCACCTTGACCTCCCATCCCACTTTTCACCAGCAATGCTCATTGACCCATGCACACTGTCAATCAAACGCAAGTGGGCATGTATATTGTGCTCTCTGTAGATTAGGGAGGGAGGAAGTGTGTGGGGAAGGGTCCTTATTGCCAGAGACAGACGAGGGAAAAGAAGCAGAGAAACACTTGCATTGACTGACTGGGGGGGTCGAGCTGGGCCTGCAGCATGGCAGCAGTTTGAGGAATCTCTGCTTTATGGCTTTTTTGCTTTGGCTGGAGGGAGGATGACCTGAAAGTCACCAACCACAGCAGAGAGGTTAGAAACAGCACGAGCAGGAGCAAGCAGGAGCCAGCAGGAGCAAGCAGCACTCACACACACCTGAACGCTCGAAGACAGGACGACAGCGCAGTGTGAGGAGCGAGCCTGGCTCATGCACACAGCCATGCAGCGCAGACCCACGCAGCCCAGTCTTTTCACAGGCCCCGTTTAAGGTATTAGCTGAACTGCTATTGCGTTTATAGCATGCAGGGGGGTCTGCCAGTGCTGTGGAACCCCAGTACACTGAGTACTATATCCCTAGATGATCCTGTGTGTGTCTTGTGTTCTGTGGGACAGTTACAGGGTCACAGACAGGGTGCGGTGCTGTCCGTCTTCGTGCTAACTACCAACAAAACACTGTGTTTTAAGGTAGAACAGCCCCACTCAGCCTGCCACCCCCCACTTCCAACTCAGGCTGGAGAAGGATGGCCAGGATGATGCACCCCACACCCCTGGATGCCCCTGCGTAGCTGTCCAGTGTCCTCACTCCTTCTCTCTCAGTGAAGTGTGACTTCAGTCAGCTGACCCAGTTCAGTATATCTACTCTGAAAAAAATTGCAAACTACAGAAGCCACTTTGATTTAAGACCGTGTTTCTCAAACTAGGCTGAGGGGCACCGCCAGACGGTCCACGTTTTTGCTTTCAGTTTCCTGAGAGCTGGGAGGGAGCAAAAACATGGACAGTCCTGGGGTCCCTGAAGACGGGTTTGAGAATCACGGATTTAAGAGGCAGTATGAGCAGACTGGAGCTGTTTAGGACAAAGGAGATGGCAGACCTCTGCATGAGGCCTGTGGAACATGCTGGTAAGTCAGAACAAGGAGGGCTTTTACACAGGGATGGGTACGGAGCGCCTTTCATCTTTAGTATTCTTTTCCAACGAGGACAAACTAGGACAAGCCAAGCTTCAGAGATACATTTTTTTCCATTAAAACTATGAACCTGGCTGTGGCAAATGTGAGGGATCGCTCTCTAGCTGTGCGATGACATCACAGAGGTAGCAAGGTCACATGACTTGCTGTGGCTCTTCCATGATGATGTGTGCTCTCCTCCAGTTACAGGAAGCACAGCACTGCCCAGAGACAAGCCATGGGAATCCCTCTGAGATGGGTGGTGCACAGCAGCCTCAAAGTCAGCATCCCTGAGGGACTGAAAGATACACGAAGTACCCAGCCCAGGCATGATGGCTCTTTAATCTGTGGCCATTATTAAGCCCTGATTCCTCTGAGACTCCACCGGGACTCCAGCTATGCAGCCTGTTTTCTCACAGAGACAGGACAGGTGTGGGGGAGCGGTGTGGGGTCCATCACTGCATATCCAGTTACACCTAAAACATTTGATTCAAAATAGACCTTGGACACAAAAACATGTAAATTGATGAAATCAATTGTGGTGTCATTTTTCCTGGGAAAATCCTGTTATTTGGGTGTAATCTAATTCAGATCGGTTTCTGCACAATAAGAGCAACAGAAAAGGCGTGCCAAAAATAGGGTGTATCAAGTCACGGTCTAGTCGCATTCACTGATTACGCAGCTTCCTGGCTATACTTGGCTGGTTGGGGCTTGGCCCCCCGTGCGCATTCATCAGTCACCTGGCTTCACACGCACAACTGTGGCCCGCCTGAGGCTGTCTGCCTACCCGCCCACACACCGAACCCAGATCCCTGCGACTGCCTCTCTAGGGCCTCAGAGCTGTTCTCAGAGCAGTGAGCACCTCCTCTGGGCCAGTTGTTCCGATAGTGTCTCCCAGCTGACTGTGGCTATCCGTGACCTGGAGAGCTGACTTTATGTCAGCGGTAAGATTTTAAAATGCACAATATGGGGTTCAAGGCTAGCATAGAAAGCTGAAAGGAAGACGGTGAAATGCAGACTGTGAGTGTATAAACTTGTACAGCCGGTCGGGGGCGGAGCAGAACCATAGCATTGACACTGACCGAGCAGGACTCAGCGCCGCCTGGGGTGGAGGACAGATTGCCACTTTCAAGGCCCCCCGACCCCCAGATCACACTGCATCACCCTAAGCCCCCCCCCCCACACACACACACAGCGCCACATGCTGCCCTTAGGCTGTCGTTCACCTTCACATGAACATGTCAAACTGAGTACATCTGTTTCCCTACTGGACGACCTGGCGGCTGCCCACTGAGATGGAGCAGAATCCTCGCACAAACTACCCGGAAAGGTTAACCACATAAACTCACACTGCGTCAGGAGCGTGGCAGCTCGTTAAAACCCTTGTGTGAGACAGTGAATCTCCCACAAAGTCCTGTGTGATTCCCAGAGCACCCTGCACCCTCTAAAGGCACACACACACATAGTCACACACCCAGAAAGATAAAACTACAGCTCACACACTGACACGCAGAAAAACAGAGTGTGTTACAAAGTGCTCCCCATTCCATGGATGTGTCCTGTATGGACCTTGTGTTGCTGCTTTGAAAGGTGTCCCATATTCCTACAGTCTTAAGACATCACACAATATTGTCATGTAAGCATTTTTGCTGGTGGAGATCTCACCCATATTAACAGATTGTTGGACACTTTTTATATGGTTGAGGATAAATTTAAAGGAATAAGACAAATGCACTGCAGGGTCCCAATCAGCAGGGGGGTGCCGAGTAGTGAATGTCCACCAAGTTGTTACACTTGGAGCAGCAACAGCCTTTGTGTACTCTGGCTTTTTGAAGGGTTCAACGAACCCAGACACCCTGCGCCCAGGGGCAGCGAGACAGCACGCCACCCCACACCACAACTCACAGGCTTCCAGCAGGTTTATGTTCCTCTATACGCCCCCCAGAAGATTTTGGTCCTTCTTCATTCGTTGCTCTGTCCTCACAAATTTTTTTTATGCTATATGATGTAAACCACTGTTAGTTTAATTCAATTTAGATCAACCTAATCTGCCTTTGGCTAAATCATTGCTATCACTTCTGTAAAAACAAGGAGTTTCGATTTTCTTAGAGTCGTTCATGAATGACAGTTCGGCCTAAGGGTGTATCGAGGAGGTGTCCTGCTAGCCAGAGCGTCCAGTGCAGGCCTAACAGAGCTCACATGACCGGCAGACCCGAGTCACATGTGGTGGGCCGAGCCCTCTGCTCATAGGGATGCTGGGAGACGTCCTTGCTAGTCCGTCAGGGGGGGCACATAGCGGCTCCCCCACGCTCACCATTGAGTGTCTGGCAGCAACCTGAATGTGAGACTAAGCTAAGGACAGGTAATGTGGGGGAATAAAGGACACGGCATCACGCAGCATGCTTCCCACTCAGCCTGGGTGCTAATGTGTCACACCCACCATGCGAATGCCACTTTGGAACAATTATAAATACATGCCTCAAGGCACCAGGGAATGATGGGAGACTGGCAGCCACTGAGCAGAGACACTGCTGGCCCAGGAAGCTGCCGCAGGCATGTGTGGGGACATGAAGTAGCCAGGTAGCCGACATCTCCCAAACGCAGCTGTAAAGACCGTTCTGCTAGCAGGCGCCTCGGTATTCAGCTCTGTAACTTACACTCACACACAGTAATAATTTATTCATACCACAATCCCTCTGTACCCTGATACCCCCATACAGGCCGGCCTCGGACCGCAGGAGCCCACTGCGGGGGCACACGGCTCTCCTAGGCGTGGCTGTCCTGCGCACTGTGACAGACACCGGGGCAATACCTATAATGGAGCCATGCCCATGTCGTTATCGTGCCATCAGTGCACCACTGACTGCAAGACCAGAAACCCGAAACCTCTCCTCGGTCCATTTTAAGACATCTATCAAATTGGAAATCTCCATACATCACCGTCATTAATCAGCAGTTAGGAGGTTGCAGTGCCCTCCCAACTCTCCTCAACACAGACTTCCTTCCAGACCACAGCACATCTATCATCACCGCAGTACAAGATGCCCAGAACCAGACAGACACCTGGATGAATGAGTCTCTCGCCTATAGGCACGAGTAGCTCTCACAGGACTGAACGCGGCTTCCGAAATGATGTTACCTTCCCCTCCTACGGGTTCGAAGAGTCCAAACTGCTCCAGCACCTTGATGAAGAGCGCGGCTACCACCAGCACTGCGATTATCTCCAAGCCATCTAGGGTCATCATGGCAGGCCGGTCACATCACGGGCGACAATACAGCCATCTTCTTCCCCTCACCCGCAGCTCACGGACAGATCAAACCAAATCACCACCGGCCCTTTCCTCGCCTGGGCCCCCCTGAGCTCCAGACCCCCACGGGACAGCGGGGCTGCAAGCGAAGGAGGTGCTGGGGAGTTCCTGCATGTGGGTGTGGCCCTGTGGGCAGCCAAGCAGAGAGCCACAGCTGCTTGCCGAGGCTAAAAGCTAGCAACTCTGGACTGAGGCAATCCAGAATGAACGGGCCGGAGGGAGGGGGAGTCAGCGATAGAGGGAACAGAAGGCAGAATAGGAGAGAGGGAAAGAGAGGGAGAGTGGAGTGTCCTACCAGCCCCAGGACACCAACTCCCTTTAAGTGGTCAATTCCAGCACCTCAGTCACAGAGTGCAGATTTGACACAGGTCACATGGCTGTTGCAGGAAACTTGTAAGAAGGCTTCTCGTGTGCAAAGCAGAGAGCGCTATTGTTTCTGCGGGTGTTTTCTGCACCAAGCTCTTGTTAGGGGTGCCACACAACACTCTTTGCAGAGGATGCTCAAATGGGATGGATGCACTCCACAATTCTCACTGCCAATGCCCTGGGCGGGTCACACACTGGCGACTCTGTGACCTTTGTGCACGATTTCCACAGCTACTGAACTTTTCTTGTGATACTAACTGAGGAAGAGAGCTTCTATTGTTCATGTCCATGTCAGAGTCAAATACACACGAATAGTGTCAAACTGCTCCTTCTGACACCAAGCAGCATTAATTACACTAGGTGGGAACCTTCCTTAACCTACACAACAAATTCAGTACCCCTTTTGCCACAGAATGCAGTTTCTCTCCTCCCTGGGGCAGTTCCAATATGATCAGAAGGCTACAGACTGAAGAATGAGTGAACAAAACAGATTTTCAGTGTTTTTTTTCCTGATCCCCGCCTACTACATGTGTTTTTCCAGAGCTGGAAGTCACCGATGTACCAGGAGATGCACCGCCTGAGGCAGTGAAGCGTTGAGCGCCAAGTCCCCTGATTCTCCGCTGGCTGTCATCTTTTCTCTCCTCTGTGAAACACTCTTCTGTCCTCAGCTGACAGAATTCCGCAACATCACAGCACCGCTGTAACCCACAGATGTGGTTTGGCACTAAGAGGAATAATCTAAATTCCAGATTCACTGCTGCCTGGTGGGGTACAATCACTCGTCCTTCCTCTTCACCTTCAAGATAGCATTTCCATCCCGTCCAGACCTTCACGTCCTCCAGTCACACGTTGGAGATGGACAGGGTGAAACAGGAGCATGGTGCATGTTGAAGTCCTCTGAGCTCAATGTAAAACCACACACACAGGAGACATTCTGCTGCACAAGTTGTAGCCTTGGGGCTCCATGAACATCCCATCCAGGCTGTACCCCAGTCCTGTGCCCTGTATTGCCTGGGAAAGACTCCACCCCTGTGTGATCTTGTACTGTTTGGAAGATATTTGCATTCACCAATCTGGACTGTGAAGTGTTTTGTGAACAACACATACAGAAAATCGCTCTGATGAATAACAAAGCCAAATATAGGGGAGCGGGGGGGTGTCTGTATATACATAAACCATATATACACCAATTTAGCTACATATACTTAGTGCCCTAGAAGCCTACCACAGAATAAGCTTCTCCTTCTCGGTTTTCCCAAATAACACTCCAGGGACTCCTACAGCCCTCATTATTGATTTTTCCAAACTGCCAGCCATATCTGCATTACCGGCAGGGAGTTAGCGGTCCGTTTACACAGCTCTCATCATGTGACACCCTCTGGCCAATGAGGATGCAGCAAGTGCTCAGAACTTGGGTTAAACCCTATGAAGGTTGCTACAGCAGGCAGGGTACTTGTAAAGCCTAGGGTTAGGGTTAGGTCTGTCCAGTGGTCTGGGGCACCTCACGCTGCTGTTCAGCAGACCCGCACCCCTGAGCACCATGAGTAGCACAGGCTCCGGTGCGGGGGGAGGGCATCAAACTAAAGCTAAGGAGGCATACATAGCCCAGGCCATCTTCCACCCAACATTTTGTCAAAAGTACCTAAAGTATTGATTCTATCGTGTATAAAAAGGTCTCAATACTAATTTTTCATGGTATCGATTCTCTGGCCTGCACTTTTGGTTCGCTCTGACCGTGTAGGCTCATACGCTACCAATGCACATTCCTGGACCTGAGTGCAGTCTCACACGTGAGGTGCTACACTAAGACGATTAGTTCAGAAGCATCAGAGCATTCACCACTGTGCTTAAAATCAATAAAGAGTGCAGCCGGAATGGCGTCTGGAAATACTGAGCCAAATGAAGATGCTAAACTACAAGCGATGCCACAGTACTGAGAAAGGGGGCAAAGAGCACGAATGTAGCTAAATATTGAAAGGAACAAGATGCGGTACAATACGAACAGTTCTGAATTAATGAAATATTAATCTGTGTGAGCCTGTTATAACTGAAGTATAGAAGTGACGTGCATTTTTTCCACAGGTTAAAACAGTTTTTGCAGTAGGTTAAACATTTCTGCGTTAATACAACGGTCTGAGATTTTTTTGACCTGTGGGTTGTGTTCTGCTCCATACGATTTTGTGAGGTCCTGTTGATGTGTATTGATCATTCGGATACTTAGTATTGTGCAATTGTTTGCAGTGTTTCTGCTTTGAAGCAAAAGATAAAGAAGGCATGTAAAAGTAATGTATATATGTTCTATTATGCATTGTAATAATATAAAGTAACAAATTTTTTATATTGTTTATTTACTGCTCATTAATATCTATTACAACGTAATTACTATGGCTACTACTGTATTTAATATTATGCTTTGACTGACAATGCTATGCGAAGGTGTCTATTTTAGATATGACAAGAGTTTACAAAAGGTTGTAAAGTTCATGCTGCAAACAAAATTACAATTGATTTTTTTCCAGTTGAATTATATCATATACTGTGTTGAGTATCAAAAATGGTATTGAATTTCAATATTTTTTATGGTATCATATCAAAGTTTGAAATGTTGGTATTGTGACAGCACTACCTCCCAAACAGCCTCCCCACATGCCCTCTGGAGCCCTGTTACATTCATTTATTCTAGATCAGTGCTTCTCAAATGGTTTAGCCCAGATTATTCCTCAGTCATGTCATGACACTAAGCTTTTTGTTTATATCCATCTATCTGTTTAGGTTTATTTCACCAAAAAAGGGGGAGGCTGGTGGTACAACAAAAAGAATGATTTCTGGGACGACACTGTGCATCATTCACGACCACAAAAGTCTGACTTTATAAAAAAAAAAAAAAACTCAAAATATTTTTTAACCACACAATCCGTGACTCAATGAAAATCCACGACCCACCAGTTGTGACTCCACAACTACAGGGTACTGGGTTACCTCGATTAGGTAATTTTCATTAGACAAAGGCATTGTAATGTCTGTCAAAATTTATATCCTATTGAAGACTCCTACTGAAGAAGAGGTGCTTCAATGATCTAACAGTGTTTCTCTGTCATGTTTAGGTTACTTTGTCAGCAGAGCTAATGAAATATCCAGTCCACACTGATACATCCATCCATCCATCCATTTTCCATAACTGTTTGTCCTATTCAAGGTCCAGAGCCTATCTGGAAGCTACAGGTGCAAGGCAGGGAACATCCCAGGATGGGGCACCAACCCATCACTGGGTACACTCACACCCCATTCTCACCTACAGACAATGTCACCCTGTCACACTGATACAGCTTCATGTAAACCCCAAGTAACACCCAGTCTTAGTCATCTACTACTGGCGCCCAAAACTGAAACAAGTCAGCAGTCTGCAAAACTGTGCACATCTAGCACCCCGTTCTGTACCAAGAGCCACGCCTGCCTCCGAACTGCATAGCGAGCGCCGGGTCTCACACTCACCACATCTGAGGAGTCTGAAGGAAAAGGGCAGGAAGATCATAAGCGCGAGGACCAGTAGCATCTGTGGCTCGTGGAGCAGTTCTGGCATCTCGGCCAGATCCATGGCGGACGTGCACATGTGTGGAAGCTCGCTTCGGTGTGTGACACCACCCTGCTTCATCTTCAGCATGCTCGCCATGCAGGGAGGCCCTTGTCAGCCTGCCCCCACCCCCAAGCCCCAGCTGTTTGCTGCTTGTTTTCATTTTCTTACCTTCTTTGTTGGGCCCAGAATAGGCCGAGCACTGTCTGCTAAACACACCATTGTGCTGCCGATGCCTATCGCTGCGGCTGAACAGCAGTCACATTACCATCGTCACGCTTTTGAGAGTGCATCCCGTCCACCGCCTGGCCACGGCCATTTTCCAAATGCAGGTACGGCCCACATAGAATAAACAGGGTAATTCACCCCTGACACCAGGATGTCCCGCTTATTAAATATTAAATCAAATAAATGACAGAAAACCCCCTGTCCCCTCCATGAACAGGCCCTCGGCAGACCGATGGCTTGATAGCTCACAGGAGAACCTCAAAGACAGAGTATGTCAGCTACTGCTGACTACAAATTAAAACTGAGGACATAAAGAATTAAAACTGTGGACATAAAGAATTAAAACTGTGGACATAAAGAATGATGGCTGAGGCAGGCAGAGTAACCAATGAGGAAGAACCACACATAGCTGATTGAGGGCTCTACGCCAGTGTTTCCCAATCCGGTCCTCAGGGACCCACAGACAGTCCACATTTTTGCTCCCCCCCTAGCTGCCAAAGCTGGGAGGGAGCAAAAATGTGGACTGTCTGGCAGGGAGCTCAGAGGGAGCAAAAATATGGACTGATTGTGGGTCCCCAAGGGCCAGATGTAAAACACTGCTCTACACCCTAATGCAGGGGTGGCCAATCTTATCCGCAAAGAGCCGGTGTGTATGCAGGTTTATGGGATAACCTTTAGGTCAGCTGTTCAAACCCAGGTGTGAGGACTCTTCAGCCAGTCAGCCCTCTAATTAGTAATCCAATTAGGGAGTTGCAGCGAAAACCTGCATACACACCGGCCCTTTGCAGATAAGATTGGCCACCCCTGCCCTAATGCTCCCTTGTTGGACTCCCTGGTTAAGCTGCTCTCTCACTCGATTCCACCAGCATCTCCCTCAGCAGCTCCAGATGAGCCTATGCATGCTGTATCAGATGGAAGGTGGGAGATCCTTCCTCTGCTCTGCCTTTACTCCCTTCAGCATCTTGTGCTCTGACGTCCCAGAATTCACTGTATGAGTGTGACACCTTCCACTTGTAACCAACTTTACTGGCAGTGTCTGGCACCCATTTGGCTTTTGTTTTGTGACCACTGATTACCAGGTCTGCACCTCCTCTTCCAGGCTGGCTGCATAACACACACACACACACACACACACACACACACATACACACACACACACAGGATTGTACATTGTAAGTTGCAGCCTATCCTAGGGCTCAGCACTCCTGAAAGAGCTGCTTGGTGCCACGGGCTCACCAAAGCCCATGTTGAGAGAACAAGGAATTCGGTACATTCACCTGAGAACCACAGGGGGGCAGCACATTTGTTTAAGAAAGTTCTACATACTCAAACCTAATGTAAATCAAATCTGCACATAATTTTCTGTGAAGGCAGAATTATTTGTTGCCTAAGTTTTATCATCAGTTCAGCATGTATTTGCAAAACTTACTCAGATCACTTGACACAACAGCACCCAACCTTATTTAGGGTTTAGAATGTAATGCTTTAAAAAAAACAAAAAACTGTTCAAGTGTGGGTGTACATTAAAAGTCACTGCTGTGTACTGATGACTGAATTCATCCTCACAATGACAGACATACATAAAACAAAGGCAGCGATGGGATCCAATCAGATGTGCCGAGGGTCAGGGTAACTAACAGTCAGAACAGGGATGGCAAGGCAGTGATCTCATGCCGATGTTAACCTCTGTGCTCAGCTCCTCTCACCCTCCTCCCTGCTCTTGCCTTAATGGATCCTCTTCTCAGCCAAGCTGACTCCCCAACAGGCAGCTCCACAGACAGCCAGGTTTCAGAGATTTTTTCTGCAGCAGAGTAAATATAGTGTAGAGCAGCACCAGCATGAGCTCCCTACCTGTCACTCTGCTGCCCTACAGCTGTCCAGGGGGCCTTGGCTTCCCAGGCAAAGAGGCCATAATTAAGGGTGGAACCTAATACCAAAGTCACTCCTAACTTCCCTTCGTCTTTGTGAAGTTTCCGAGGACAGAGGCCTCTTGTGTGAGATGATGCAGCCTGTCATCGCCCCCCCATCTCTGCTTCCTTCCCTCCGGCTCTCTCACTCACCCCCTCTTGTTTGGCTCCTGTATGTTGCTGGATGATGTGAATTATAGGTGATTATGCTCAGCCCGGAATTTAACAAGTCCATCACATCTTCTCCCCCCAGAAAACCCATAGAAGCTCCATAGAAAACTCAAACATCAGGACATCAAAGAGCATCAAAGATGAATTACACTGATCCATCAGCCTCCAGTAAAAACCATTTTAGATGCCAAAGTCTTTTTATTTAGGTGTACCTAAAAAAAAAACGTTAAAAAAGGGGATTTATTACAGATGCTCCACGCTTTACGATGTTTCGACTTGCGATGGTACGAGAGCGATGCACGTTAAGTAGTCAACTTTGAATTTTGGTCTATTCGTGGACTACTCATAGGCCACTCTTAAAGTCTGTAGCGATCAGCAGCATGAATACCTCATATTGTGTTTGACAACATATCATACAGTGTTTTTTTTCCAGTGATTAACCAAATAAACTTGCATTCATTTATTTACTTTCTGATTATTGGTATTTAGTTAGTCAATGTAATTATTTATTAACTTTTCCAGTGACAGCAGTTATTTAAATTTATTCATATCATATTATACTCACATTCGACAATTTTCCACTTATGATGGATACATCAGAATGTAATCGCATCGTAAGTCAAGGAGCACCTGTGCATTTTAAAATCTGTGTTAGATTAATAAGGTTGTGCTTCAGTGGCAGACATTAATGCTTATAAAACACCCACATTTCACCAGCAAGTGTTCAAAGAACAGAGGTTGGGACTTTAAAATAAAATATATTGAAGCATTTACTGTCACCTAGTGGGTATAAACAGATACTGCACAATATTCAAAACCGCAGTTATACCGAGGCAGGCAACAGATATACAGTACAAAAATATTGGGACACACCTCGGATTTATCTGAAGAGCTCAGTGAATTCAAGGATGGTACTGTTATAGAATGCAATAAGTCAGTCAGTTTGTGAAATTTCTTGCCTGCTAGATATTCCATGGTCAACTGTAAGTGGTATTATTGCAAAGCGGAAGTGTTTAGTGTAGTGGAAATGATGCATTTAGACGTAGTGGAAAATTCTACGCTTACTTAGAAAATATCTGGCATGATTACAAGGTATGAAAACTGTGTTACAAAGTACTGTCTGTCTGTGTTGAAAGCAGGGGTCACCCAGCAGCTGGGCGAGTGGAAATGCGAGTGACAATCACAGAGCTGGATCTGACCGGTTCTGAGAAGACAGCAACTATGGCATAACCTTCTTTTTTATCGCGTAGAATGATAAACAAAGCAGAATGATTAAAGGAGCTGCGCTAGAAAATAATTTCGGACACTTTTTGTATGCGACATGGTGTCCCGGCATATTTGATGCAGACGCTTCTTTGTCTGGCAGACTGATGGACGAGTCTGGGTTTGGCAGATGCCAGTAGAATGTTACCTGCCTGACTGCACTGTGCCAACTGTAAAGTTTGGTGGTTTGAAGGGATAATGGTATAAGTTTGTTTTTCAGGGGTTGGGCTAGGCCCCTTAGTTCCAGTGAAGGGAACCTGTAATGCTTCAGTATACCAAGACATTTTGGACATTTCTATGCTTCCAACTTTGTGGGAACAGTTTGGGGAAGGCCCTGGTCTAGCATGACTGTGCCCCAGTGCACAAAGCAAAGTCCATGACATGGATGGGTAAGTAAGGTGTAGAATAACTTTACTGGCCTGTACAGAGCCCTGACCTCTACCCCATCGATCACATTTGGGATGAACTAGAACAGAGAATGGGAGCCAGGCCTTCACATTCAACCTCAGTGCCTGAACTCACAAATGCTTTTCTGGATGAATGGGCAAAAATTCTCAGACATACTCCATAAACTTGAGGAGAGCCTTCCCATAAGAGTGGTAGCTGTTATAGCTGCAAAAGGGGGACCAACTCCATATTGATGCCTATGGATTTACAATGGGACGTTATAAAAGTTTCTGTAGATGTAATGGCCAGGTATCCCAATACTTTTGTCCATTTAGTGTATAAAACATGCTTAGATGTGGTGTGCAAGCAGTATGATGAGCTCTCTCAAGAAATTGGGGAAAACTCCATTCCTTAAAAACTAACTGTGGATGAGTGCATTGGTGATTCTGAGCTGTGTATCTATGCACTGATACACAGGTTTTTTAATTCTAGTTGCTACTTGAAAACTTCCCAAATAGACAAACCTCTATAACAGCAAATATGCACGTCATAGAAGGTCATATTACATGTACCTACACTGTCCTTTGTGGCTTAGCCTTGAGTTAAGCTTGTGTAACTTCCTGCAGGGGCACACAAACACCACTGTATGTACTATGAACAAGCGGTTATAATGCATCACATTTTTTATTCTACTTGCAATACTTAATAAAAATTAAGTAATTATTAAATAATAATTATTCAGCATGCAGAAATATAACAGAAGGAAAAAGATGGATATTTAAAGAAATATATAATAAATCACAAATATACAGTACTGCACAAAAGTCTTAGGCTGTCAATGAAAATTATTATTGATCTTCATGTTGGTGTAAAACCATGATATTATGTCTGTTATACTGTGTCATCTTAACCATTTCAAAATCTTTCCAAACATCATCCCAGTATTTGCAAAAAACATCCCATATATCCAGCCAATTGTTGGCCCCTGGGATTTGGGGAGCAAAGCTGTATTGTTCTCTGCATCCAACAAGACATCAGCAACTTTTTGCAGAACAGGAGAAATTCTTGCTTTTTTTAAAATGTGATACTGTTCATTTGCATACATTCTAATGTTATATTGTGTCTGTACTTTTTTGTTTTAGCAAATATACACTTACTACCCAGATAAATAGCTTTAAATATTTTGACGGGGATCAAGAGCTGGGGGGGGGGGGTCTACCTTGGACAGGATGTCAGTTGATTACAGGATACAAGGCAGGGGTATGCCCTGGACGAGATGCCATTTGATCGTAGGGCACAAGGCAGGGATATTTCAAAAAGCACACATGTACACACATTCACACAGTCAGATTCGATACGTAATTTAATCTAGTTTACAATACTAAGGTAGAGCGAGCAGCTCTCTGAGAGCCAGCTGACACTGGCAGGTCTCGCCGGGTGGCAGCTGGGACGCCCCACGGCTGCTCCTCTTGTTATTGCTTCACTAATGGCCTAATGCTTCACTGCACTCTTCTGCAGGCACAGGGACCCAAGCTGAGATATACACACAGACACGTGCATCCAAAACAGGAGAGCCTCTGACAGGAGCAGGATGATGGGCGTACATCTGTAAAGAAGACACTGCCCACACAATGTGTGAAACCACAGGCAAGATAGCCGATGACTCATTATTACTTTATAAATACACATGGGTCACGTGGAGTAAACAAACAGCACGATGTGTGATGTTATGCACATACAGTTGTTACATCGCAAGGACCGTGACAGTCAGCTGGGTTGAGACTATCAATAGGTTACACTAACATTTTTACTGTCATAGGAAACAAAACTTAGTAAGCTTTGCAATTTTAATGACTGTTCTTTTTCAGGATTATCTAGTGTATGTTAAAAAGAAATCCATCTAAAATTTACCACCGCTGCTTTTGCATGAGCTCTGCATGCACTCTGAGGCAATGACAATCATTTTCATCACTAAGACAGAACTTATCTACCAATGGAGTCTATTTGGCTATAACTTATTTGGGTACATTTTCAACTATATTTAAAAAAAAAAATCACAATATTTGAATTTTTTTCCAATATCATGCAGCCCTAAAACAAATTCACTCTCAAAGAGCCATTTCACTGACTAAGAAGTGGAAGAACATGGAAGTCACTCCCTGCCTGAGCACCTTAACAGGCCAGGTAGGTGGTTGCCAACTCTGGCAGTACTTGTCCATTGCATGATGGTGGTACTTTATGATGATATTCACTTTATTCACCTTTATTCTTTATTCATCATTTGTAGAAGCCCTAGTACATGGGAATTCTTGGGTTTTCCCACATCCCATCTACAGGCTGGGGGTCAGTGTGCAGATCATTTCCTGGCAGGCCTGTATTATGACATATGAGGTCTGGACCTGACACCCTTACATTAACTAGACTACTTGGGCACAAAAGGGTGAGTTGAGACAGAAAATGCCCACAGACTGCTGAAATCACACACACCCACACACACAATCCTCAGGAAGTATACTCTGACCTCACTATGTGTTACAATGTACTCTCCTCAGGCTTTCTACTTCCTCAATGACAATGCCCCAAACGAAGATGTCTGCCCATTAGGGGTGCAACTGATCACAAATTTTGCGGTTTGGATCCTATCACAGTTTCGAGTAACAGATCAGCATAAAGAAAAAGAAAATGGCAGAGGGGAGGTACAAATATAACTTTGCCTTCGATTTATTAAAGAACATTTAAAGCAAGGAACTTTTGGTTCATGTGAACCAACACTGCTTTGTCTGCATCTTTTCACTACAAGTCTCCATCATACGGAAGCCCACAGAGGACATCCACCATTATCTTTTTCTCTCTTATGTCGAGATCAGGATTTATGTTTCTTGTGATCTCAACAGAGCAGCTGAGTTAACAAAAGTTATCGTCTCAGGAAAACAAAAGTTGTAATTAGACAGAAAAAAAAGTGTTTGTCGAGAGAAAGAGTGCGGATTCCGCCGAAAATGCCAGGGATGATGCCATTGGGTCCATGTAGGTTGATTGCATTTCCACCAAACATCTATGATTCCCCCAATGTGCTACACACAAGGGGGGAATTCTCCCCATCATGAGAGACGGATTTCAAGCCCGGAATGTATGTCCACTATGGACTTCCGTAGATTAAGGGAACTATTACTGTAAAAAGTAACATTGGTATTAAACCTGTATTTCACAATATTATGGTTAAACTTTGCAATTAATCTGCGGTTCACATGTATGCCAAATCATTTGGGGGGGGGGGGGGCGGGATCTGCACAGATCAAGGATCAACTATGATCTGTTACATCACTACTGCCCATGATTAGATTATGACTGGCAGCAGGACACTAGTCATGTCTCTTGGCTCCACAGCATCACTAAAATCAGCTCCTTACCGCAGTACAAGCATCTGGCCTGTATAGACCCCAAACCAGTACAGCTGGCAACAGAACCATGCACTGGAAAATCAATTTGCCTTTAATAAGGATCCCAGACTGGCATGGACAGTGTTCCTTAGGCTGTGCAGTTGAGCAGTCCAGCACGACTCAGCACAAACATGAGACATTTACAAAATCCCCAACTGACCTTGCAGTCTGGGGACATTCTACACCTCCTCCTGACGCATTAGCTAGATTGCGTCCAAGCAGCCAGGAAAACATCTAACAATGGTCCAAATCTGACCATTGAAGCTGAGGGCATCTACAGTTTGACGCATAAGGCCTCTCGGTGAGGGTAAAGGGACGTGCTTAGAATTGCATGACAGACACCCAGTGTCAGCACTGCAGATTCAGCCGGCAGCTGGCCCAGATGAGGGGGGGTGGGGGGAAGATTAATGACAGGCCAACATAGTAATTAAAGAACACAAATATTAATTAACGTCAGTACAGAAGCTACAATGAAGTGTCTGCTATAAAGAGATGACCAAAACCCAGCAAAGAACGAAAACTGTGGACCCATAACCATTCACTTTCCAGTCAGTGTGCCCATCTGCTGCTCAAGTCGTGGGAGATGTGTGGAGACCACAGGGTGTCTATGAGACACACGGAAGCTTAAGGCAATTTCAGAGCAGCCACAGACCATGGACAGCCAAGGCTCTCATTTCATTCTGTGTTCAGAGGCAATTAAGAAAGAGAAGCTGCCCCACCCCCCAGGGGACAGGCCTGGATGAAGACAGCACTGGGCCACCAGCCCATTGCAATGCTGGAAGATGTATTTGACTAGATCACGTCTGGACCCTAACCCTACACAGTTGTATGTGACTCATCAAACTGATTCTAGCTACCATCAAACTAACCTTACAGTGCACTTATAGAAAGTCACCACAAACAGAAGACTGAACTAGTCATGCTAAGGGCCATCTCTTTCAGGCACTGCCATCTAAAAATATGAGAAACATTTATGAGTAAAACTAGACATGGGGCCAGCAAGGCCGGCAAGCCCACCAGAAGAGGGCAGTAAGGAGTTACAGTGCAGAGGTGAGATTTCAAAAGCATCACATCAAAACATCTCTAGGGACAAATCGCAATGTTTATTACCTTTGCTCTGGGTGTTTTTATCAATTTGATGTTCATATGAAACTGAATCTTATAATATCCTGCAAGGTCAAAGGAGTAAAAAATAAATCTGTAAAAGAATAAGGAAATGTTGCGAAACACAAGTAAAATAAGTAGGCCTACAAGTAAAAGACAATAAATGCTTTTTTTATTGCTTTTGCTGTTTCTTGAAGGACCAAGCTGTCAATCAACTGGCTTTGGGTGGGCCTTCCTGCCCAGGCTGAGTAGTCAATAGGGGGGTATGCATATGATGTTACAGTAGGCAGAATATACTCCAGTTACACCCACAGAGTGAGAAAAAAACTGTGGCAGCATTAGCGGTCAGAGGTGCTTCAACTGTGTGATTGTGAAGCTTTCTATTGTTTGTAGTTCCCACCATCTAGAATAATAAGAGGAAGAAGCATCACTACTGTACCTCACAGAATGGGTGAGGTCAGCTAGGAGTGTCGGTACAGCAAGGGTTCATAATGCACCCCCTTAATTCTGCATTCATTACAGAGTTTATGATGAAGTATGCATGCTTTATTCACCACAGGCTCTGGATGTTAAGTTTGCCATGTATGCGGAGTGAGGAAGACAATCATTGGCCCTGGATGAGTCTGATGCACAGTGCCCCTAAGTGAGCAGGGGAGCAGTCATGCGGACACAGGAAGCTGTGAAGTTCAGCTGAGCCTCCATGAAGCAGAAGACGCAGAGCACTTTACAGGAAAAGTGCTCTCGGACCCAGCCTTCCTCTTCATCTCGCAGTGTACGCGGCTGGGTGAGTCACAGTCGAACCCGGCCATCTCAGCCTCTCCACCCCCGGTCCGCTGGCTCTGACACCGTCTGCCGATCCCCCCAGGATGCCAGGCCGACCCACGGCTGATCCCCACAGCTGCTCGGTAATGACTGTGTTGCTGTCATGTCAGCCATTTCGGCCGTCAATCACAATAAGCTCCGGCGCCTCTCTGCTGTGTGTCTCGGGGCCTCATTTAAACCTCATGAAATTCCAACAGCGAGAAGCATGACATTACAGCGCCACCCAGGGCCTGAAGTGTGCATTGGAAAGCTCAGTATAATCCACTTAGGATAGCTAGGGCTGCCAACGTGAGGTAAGCTGCCCACATTTCTGCACGTAGGGCTGAGTAAAAGCGTTCACAGACTAACTGATACTTAAGGTCCTTTTCTGCCGTGTTCTAGAGACTGATTCCCAAATATATATTACAGCTGAGAATGGTCTTTGATCCAAGGCAGATATTAAAAACGGTTTCTCCCCACGAAGCCTCTGCCTGACCCAGCTTCGAGCAGCAGCACATGCTGACCCATCACACTTCCTGCTCAAGGAAAAGCTACAGGGACAATTAATTTGCGATAAAAACTTAGCTCCTGGTTATGATACACCACAAATACTCTACGGACTAATTGTTCCATTCAGTATAGGAAATGGGGGGGGGGTAATTATTATGTTGTAGGGATGCTTAATATATTTGCTTGCTACAATTTGTCCTTTGGGCTTCGGCATTTTACTCCCTACAGACATGTATCACTGTCTTTTGGAGCGTAACCCTCCCTGAAGAGATTACGTGGTGTGACACTGTACTGCATAGGGGAATGTGCAAGATGGGGACTTTAGGAGAAGTTTGAGATGATTCTCTGGAGAATTCTGTGCTGGTACATCAGCTCGCTCTTCCCTTTTCCCCTACGCAGAATAAATTGTTAGTCCTTCGTGACAGCTCAGTCAAAATCAATATTACAACACCGGAGCCACATCGAGAATGAATCAAATATGCAAATGTGGAGGATTAGAACCAGAAAAGTTTTAGTACTTTACCAATCAGGAAGAGACAGCTTTTGTAATTATCCGGAACAGCCTGAAAGCTATTTCTGGAGAACTGGAATGAGCATAGATGAGAGAGCAGTTCGTTTTACAGGACTGTTAGCGCCCACGCTAACGCTAATGCTGAGCACACCCACACTAACAGAGAACTCCACAGGTCAGGTGTACTGCAGGCT
>JAAGVU020000061.1:13026740-13038195 GCA_011763525.2 Mormyrus iriodes
AGTTTGAGAATCACTGCAGTAATGCACAGTTGGTATATGTTTGGTGTTATAAGTGAGGATGACAATCGTGAAATGAAGGGCCAGCCATATAAAGCAGCCTCCATTGGGCATGTGGTCATAAATTGAAGCATGGTACTGATATCGGGGTGGGAGGTGCTGGGGAGGCAGGTACCTTTGGACATCTGGTGCACAGAGAGCAGAGCGCTGGACAGATGCTCTCTAAGGCTCTGCTGGATGTCTGTTCCCAGTGAGGGGCCAAGGTCTGGGTTTTAGGGATCAGATGCAGAGAGGTCATGAAGAGTGACATAGCACCCACCTAAGGCGATCGAGGGTTCTTCAGCAGCCCAGCTCACATACCGGTAAGATTGGCCCCCATCTCATCCAGGGTCGTGAGGCTCTCGTTCACCACGGTGTTAATTTGCTGGTTCACAAAGACAGAGACTGGTGAGTTAAGTATCACAGAGCTGTGTGTTGCATACTGCCCCCTGCTGTTTCGGCGAGGCATGGAAGAACCTGCAGGAGCGTGGAGAGGTAGGTCTGGACATTGTTCATGGCACCCCTGATACCTGATGGAGCACGGTTCACGGCCAAAGACACAGACTGGTTACTGTAGAACATGCAGACATTTCCTGTCCTGGGGAGGGAGCAGAAACAGGTCATCAGAGAGCCAGCAGGGGGCAGTATCATTCACTCTCACACACACACACACGCACACACACACTCATCAGTATAATGCTCACAGGATGATGGCAGTAGTGAGCAGCGTGGCCCTGTACAGGCCCCTCCTCCATCTGTGGGTGTCTGAACTCTGCTCTTGATACATGCGGCCTCCACAGTTACCATAGCAACGGCAGCAGGCCAAGCACAAGCCGACCAGAGGCATCAGGAAGACGTAGAGGAGGCCGATGGCAACGCAGATGAGGAAACCTGCCTCGTAGCGCAGAACCTGGGGGCAGAGACCCGCGACAGTGAGTGACTGCAGGTGCACAGCACCTCACCCTGGCTGCCGCCCAACCTGCAATGCCCAAACGAGGGCAAACCTGAGTGGCTTGTCTGTTTGACAACGGGTGCCCACAACACGGCAAGCTGGTCCAGCCAGACTCACCTGTCTGATAATCTCCTGATCCTGCAACTTGCTGTGATCGTTCAGTGCGATCCGGAGCAGTTCTGAGAACACGGAGACACAGTGTCAGTGTCCTGCAGTCCAATGCTCCCTCCTTGCCATCACTGTAGAAACGGAAACTTGACAGCTTCAGCAGGCCAACTATGAAGACACCATGTAAGGGTAGTGGACAGCTTGTATGGAGCAGCTCCACGCTGGGGATTCCCCCCTCCCCACCGACTCTTCACACGTCAGTACAGCTGGTGTCCCCAGGACTCTCCTCCACGAAAGCACAGCGGATTCCAAACGAGCTGCCTCGGACAGATGCCTGTACAGAATCAATTCCACTCCACAGCTGGCAGTAAGAAGCTCTATTGTCACCCACACAGACACTTCACAGGCAGCGCAAGCCCAGGTTCAAACCGGATCTTTTCCCCATTGTCCAGATACATTTCAGTCTTCAGGCATCATGTCACACCACATGACATCACATAACATAATCAGCACAAATACTCACCTGCCCCAGCCCACACCTGACTTCCCAGTGTGCACTGGTCACTCTTCTCTCCACCCTGTCTGACGGTTCTGAAGCAAACCGGGCCACCATCTGACCCAGAGGGCAAAGAGGGCTGGGTGCATGGGCCTGGGTGTTACCATTGTATACACAGTACTCCTATTGTGTCAGTGTTTGACATTCTTAGGTGTCCATTTACATGAGAAAATTCTGCAATCCCAGCTACCTGTATGCAGCTTGTTGCTGGCAGTACTGGGCTTCCCTGGAGCCACACCTGAGGCTTGCATGCAGATTCGTAGCTGTCATGGTCACACATGCCACTGGTAGGCCCCCCTCACCAGGGCCCCCTCTACCTTCCCCTATTTTTTTGCATTGCCAGTTTAAAAATATAAATACAATCATGAAATTCACAACACAAATTATATCTTGTGGCCTATGAGGAACTAAGATAAACAGCTGAAAGATGGATGGATAGCTGCATGGATGGATGGATGGATGGATGGATGGATGGATTGTAAAGTGTTTTATGGGCATTAAACTCAAGACTTAAACCAGGCTGAAGCTTTTGATGGGCAATAAAGAATTATAAGCAGCACATTCATCTATCCATCCATCCATCCATTTTCTGAAACCATTTGTCCTATTCAGGGTCGCTGGGGGTCCGGAGCCAATCCCAAAGACTACAGGCGCAAGGACGGAGACAACCCAAGATGGGGCGCCAACCCATCACAGGGTACACTCACACACTATTCACTCATACATTCACACCTATGGAAAATTTGGTAACTCCAATCAACCTCAGCATGTTTTTGTAAACAGCACAATGAAAAGCCAAACTTAATTTCACAAATGAGTGAAGAGCCCTAAATCCTTCAGCCATGATACACAGGGAGGGTGTGGAAGTTGCACTTGTCTTATGTCTAAGGTCATACATCGAGCCTGGAGAAAGGCAATTCTGTTCAGCTGGCACTCCCTTTGCTGTATAGTCTGAATGACAATAAAGTAAATTCAATTCAATTCAATTCAATTAAAGATCATCCACATGATACAGGGAGCAGGTTCTCTGCACGTCAGAAAAGGAGACAAAGCAATGGCCTGATTTCCGTCAGAGAGCTGGACACTGGGCTTGCTTGGCCAGGATCCCCGCAGTGATGTGCCGAGCCTACCCACTGCGACTTTAAATGCTGGTTCAGATGCTTGTGTTTCGTGGGCAGCATAATATAACCACCAAATGCAGTGACCGATCAGCCATGACGTGTCACAGAAGGCTGCATGTCAGGATGCACCTGCGATGTATCGCCTTTCTGGACTACGCCAGCAGGCCAACTGCGACGTCACGCTGTCCTCAGAGCTAACACACACATCCTGCGCATCCGTGCCCCCTTCACAGGGTTCAGAGACAGGAGGAAGACCCCTCCGGTCCGGGCTTTGCTTTGGAGACTCAGCACTATGAAGCGACGCAGCTCAGAGCTCACCTTTGGGGAAGTGGTTTGGCTGGACTGTGCCAAGGAAGCTGTGGACGAATCCATCCATGAAGCTGATGCGGGGGTCTGGCCTGACCTCTGGCAGGTATTGGACAGCATCCAGATTCCTGTGCCTGGGCATATTGGGGCACCTGGCAGGGAGCCACTGGGCCAAGTACTGGTCTGGGATCAGCACTCCCAGCAGGCACCACAGCACACTCAATGCTGGTGCCATTGGGCACACTGATCTGGGCCTATGTGACACACACACACACACACACACACACACACACACACAGTCAGCAGCACACTCTGTGAGGGAGCTGCATGCAGCCCTGATGCTCTGCTAATCAGCTATGCTCTGCTTCCCTGATAACAATACAGCGCTAGGCTTCAGGGATACTCATTCCCATATTCACCTCATCTTAATTGATTGGCCTCACACTGGTTTAACAATACAAATTTGTTCTGCTCTCAAATAAGCTTTCTTGAACCCTCAAAACTAGTCAGAAAACGTGGAATTGGGTGCTGGGACTAGATGTTTGGCAACTCTCATTGTCCACATGAGTCACCTCGAGAGTTATTCAGATGACTTGGTAAACAAGGAAGAGGGGCTAATTCTCCAAGGTGACACTTAGTGAGCCCCTGCGTGGACGAGGTGCAAATCAGAGGTGGATGGATGGGCACATCAGCGGCTGCCAATGAACATCGTCTAAACACGCAGCCAACTGTGCAAACATCGCCCCCTGAAGGCCACATGAGAGATGTCATGATAGCCACTGAAGCATCAGGCTGTGTTTGTTTCTGGATAGTGGGGACCTTCCGGGGTGCTTAGCTGTTACTGTTGGCTAATCAAACAGGTTTAGCTGGACTGTTTAAATACACCTTCACTTTTCATGATAATTTTTCACTAAATAAAATAAATGAATGTGCTAATTTAGTTATTCAGAAATCATTTAAACCGATTCTTTTCTAGTTTAACTTTTGACTGTAGTTCCTTCCTTCCCACAAATTTATAGGAAGCACAGGAACAATAAAAATATATACTCCTCACCACACACACAGGGATAGTCATAACACTGTACTCCTGTCTGCCTACATTACAGCTTACATTATTACTATTTCAGGATCATAAACAATCACGCCACTTAACACAAAAACATACAAAATCCCATAAAAAGCAGCTGTTCAGTTAAAATATTTACTTCATAACTGGGAACGATGCGTGTTGTTTTTTTGAAATATTTTCCCCGAAGCCTGGGAAATTTACACCATTATTCCCAGCTACACAACCACGGCTCTGCCCAACAGCAGCACCATGCCCGACCACAGGACAGCATAAGAGAGGGACTGCTAACTCGCTAAGCACATCCAGTTCCGTGCGCCACAGTACCTGCTTCTCCCTGCGAGGAGATGGGCTGGAGGTGAAGGACGTCCAGGCTCCCACAGGTGTGCGTGCTCTGCCTGCCAGAAACCTGAGACAGTATTAAGAGAAGTGTTACTCACCTCTTTTTAGACCAGGGTGGATTAACGAAAGAAAAGGGAGGGATAGAGGGAGGGTCACACCTGTATGAGAAAGAAAAGTGGGGGGGGTGTGAGGGCTGGGCAGGGGCTGGAAGGGAAACAAAAAGAGAGAGATGTGGGTGCAGGCAGTGGAGTCAGTGACAGAGCTGAATAGGGGTAGGGTCACCTCATCTCACGGCAAGGAACAGGAGGAACAGTGGGCACCTCCCACAGCATCTGCAGGACCCTCCCAAACCAAGCAAGGAGACGTATCGCTCTGCTCAAAGCACAGGCTGTAACACTGATGTATGTTCACCAGATCCTGCTTGTCGAGTCAACATCTGTGATGTTATACAATTTTTCCTGGAAGCAGGGGCTCGGTAAACATGCAGGAACATGGTACGGACATGTGGACCTGGAAGGTGCGGGAAGGCTCGGCCTTTCTGCGTGTGCGCTGTAATTCTTTACATTTATTTCTGTTTATTGAGCAGGCGCTTTTACTCAAAGCAAAATACAACTGATAGAGCAGGGTCAGCCAGGTCCAGGAGCAGTTGGGGTCGAGGGACGGACTCAAGGGCCCAATGATGAACTCCTGATCATGGGCATAAGGCCCTAGCCCGCACAGCCACACATCGCTCCATATCACAAGGTTGTTTTGTAGGATTGGACCAGGGTCAGACAAGCTCAGGGTCTTCTAATCAGTCCCAGAGTATTTCCCCAAACATCAATCATCCACCCCCACAGCACACACAGACACACAGTGTTTGGGTATGGTAGGCATGCTTTACTTGAAGCATATTTCCTGATGAACAGTAGTGCCGTTTTACAAAAAGTTTCATGAGGTCTTGAACCTGGCTGAACTTCCTGGTATAGTCTCCTCAGCATGATGGTCAGTCGCCTTAGCAGAGACTAGGCCATGGTGAAATTTCCACTTCTCTGCCATGTCTTATCAAGAACAGCTTCTACCTGTCTGTGACGTGTGGCTTGAATCTCTAATCCTAGGTTTATCGAGAACAGGACTACATGTGGAACAATTAGCCATCTCAGCACTCCATGGTGTGTCCGTCTCAGTTCGCACTCCATCCTACACTGAAGTAAACTTCTACACGTCCAAACACCTGTAAACTCACCCGCTTCTCTCTCACACAAACACACACACAAACCTTATACAAAAGAATCAACACAAAAAGAATCAAACTGCATGTAGTAAAAGGGAAATGTTTATTGGTACCATACATAAATTACCAATGGCAGAACCTAAGCAAAATAATATAGACTATAGCAAAGGGCAGTTTCAGCTTAAAATGTGGTACAATAATACCTACACATTTGGAAAAGGGAAACTCAGCACTCTGTAAAAGAGTCTCAAACACAGGCGAGATTATTCCTCTGAATTCAGCGACCCATAAATGTGTGTATCCACAGGCTGGGTTTTATGCGCCCTCTGGTGTCCTGCAGCGGTACTCGCCAGGCTGAACAGTGCACCGCCCCCATACGATTAACTTACAAAGAACTAAACAAAGACTTGAGTTAATTATTGCAAAAACTCAACCATAAAAATGCATGTACATCGATGCTTACACGGACATGATATTCAAATACTCTGGGCCAAGTAGCAGACAAGGTGCCTAACAAGGAGAGATTGCTAAACCAGTGTGACACAGAAAACCCAGATACATACAGAACAATACATGTGAAGGGCTGATTAAACAGATGTGAAAACGTACAGCATAAACAGGGGTTGTACCCTTGTGACTGTGCGGCACCTTTCAGGGGGGCCATGGCGCTCTATGCAGAAACACAGGCCGTTACAGTACTGAAAAGTCAATAAATACAAACACACAGCATCAGGAAGTCCTAAGTAAAGTAAGGGGCTCTCTGAGGAGACTGAAAAAAACAAACAGGACAACAGGAAAGTGTTGAGATGGAGGCGTCTAGGCAGCCATTTACGCTGCTATGAGGAGGGTGCACTTACAGGCTACTGCAGCGCACCAAAATGCCACCAACACGGCAGCGACGTGGCCTGGCCATCATTCTGCTACACAGACCAGAGAGAGATAGCTCAGGCCGGTCGTAGCCATGGCAACGCCAAGCAGTCCGAGCCGGAGCCGAACTGAAGCAGCAGGAAATGCCAACGGGGGGGGGGGGGGCACATTTACATATGAGTAATGACAGCTACTGCAAAATGATAACAATAACAACAGGAACAACAACATAATCATGATACAAAATCCTCGCATTAAGAGTTACATATTTATATAGAGTTTTATTCTCCAGTTAGAAGTCGCTAACGTTCCACGATTTGACAATCGGGACTAAAAAGGAAAAAAAAAAATTCATAGGAAAATAGATTAATGATACAGCAAAACAGTGCAAAGAATATTAAGGGGTATTTTTTTTGTCCGCTTGTTGGATTCTTTTAAAAAGAGTTACAAAAATAAGAGAGCAATAAGACATAAGGAATGATCCCACTTCCCTGCACGCCGTGTGTAACGCGTCCGGAATGGAGTGGAGGCAGGTAGCGAACCGGCACCTGAACACGCTACTGCTCACGCCAATTTCTAACATTTAAGGCAGTGCTGCTCAACTCCGGTCCTCAAGCTCCGCCCCTGTACAGGTTTTTGTTCCAACCAGGTCCTACAAAACAAATAATTGGATTTTTAAAAACTGAACGTCCGTACCCTAAAGTTGCACACAATTCTTTCAAATGCACAAGAAAACAGGTGGGGGTGGGGGAGGGCAGGCATCAGCCCCATGGTGGCAGCGGGCAGCAAACACTCAGGGTTGGAACAAGAACCTGCCACAGCTCTGAGATCAGCCTGACGGGAGCCAGCTCCGTATGAGAGGCCCGATCACAGGTCTGAGATCAGCCTAATGGGAGCCAGCTCTATATAACAGGCCCCAATCTCAGGTCTGAGGTCAGCCTGATGGGGACCAGCTCCGTAAAAGAGGCCCAATCACAGGTCTGAGATTAACCTGATGGGAGCCGCTCTATATGAAACAGCTATGAGCCCAGAGTCAGTAGGAACCTGCAGTAAGAATTCATCACATGCAGCCAAAAGATGTTAACGACCAGAATCAACAACCAAAACCCACTGGAGGCCAGACTTCAGAACACCATTTTGTAGGGAAGCCAACAGTGTCCCCATCACACGTCCCAATGCCGACTGGGGAGGGACCACTGAACAGAACGCGGGGGGAGGCGGAGTTGAGCACCACTTCGCGAGTAGGATTCTGAAGGTCATAGAATATGCCAAGCTGTCCCTATATGGCCCTGCGCTCCCAGTTACTGGGACGCCTGTGATGTGGGCTTGTCACTCTTGCTCTCCTGGCTGGAGGGGTTCTTGCTGTTCCAGGGGCTGCCGACACCCAGCGCGGGGGAGCTGTTGAAACTGTCCTCGTCGTCGATGCCGTTGGCCGCGTCAAACTGTGTGTTCTCCAGCCGAGTGATCAGACGCTCGTCCTCGTCCCCGAACTCCCCCCCCATCAGAGTGGGCTCCCCCACCACCATCACGTCCTGCAGGAGGGCACAGGAAGGGCCGCACACATTACCCCTCCGAGGGGGGTGGGGAGCTGGGGCCAAGCACGGCTGCTAGTTATAACTACCGGAACCTGAGTCTCTGTGTTAGGAAATGATGGCCTGGCTGATCCCAGAAAGGAGCTACAGCCCATCAGAGACCCTTTTAGGAGAAGTAAGGCCCTACTTCCACCAGGGGGCACCCCGCCAGCTCATTGCCGCAATTCTTGGCCGGTCCGTCTAACAAGCTCACACCTAAACGCGCATTTCACAGCCTGGTTGGGTGCCTCTGCAGGGTGACTCACGCTGGGTCACCCCTGTGCCTTGGCCACGGCAGGCCCGCAGCCCCTGAGCCCCCCAAAGCCACCACGGGAGCAGGCTCACCCTCACCAAATGGGAGCAGCAGTCTCCCACTTTGGGAACACGGTAGTCATGTGACCAGAAGTCACCCATCGGCGGCTGATATCCTGACATCATCCCTAAGGACACATCACCGTATCGAGGCAAAACGCCGTCAGGTTGCCATGATGCTCAGAGCTCGGGTCGGGCCGCCCCCCTCCCACATCATGCCAGGAGTGGCCCTGCTGGCCAAGAAGGGGGAGGGCGATGCTTACAGGTACCTGGGTGGAGAGCGGAAAGCCCCCTCCTGGGCTCTTCTTCTTGCCACCGCTGTTGCTGTTGGCCGCCGCTCCTCCACTGACAGTGCTGCCCCCAGACATCTTACGCTTCCTGCGCTTGCTGGGGGGCTGCCTGGCCGGCTCCGCTGCGGGCACAACACAGCTGTCAGGACACCCGTTCATTCTCATAGAGCTCTATGCCAGGCGTCCCCCCTCCCTCCCTCTGCCCACCCACCTGCCTCTCTCACCTGGGGGGGCTACCATCCTCTGCCACTTCTGGAACAGGCAGGTCTTCAAACAGTCCCGGGGGCTCAGGCTGTACGTCTTGTGTCGAGACATCAGCTCCTGCATGGGCTCCAGTATCACACAGAGCTGCAGGGACACGCATGTGCACACAGACACACAGATGCACAACGATAAATGCAGACACACAAAGCACATAAAGCGTGGGTGCACGGATGCAAATGGATACATACACAGCCAAGTGAACGCAGAAGCACACAGACGTGTGCAGACAAATGCAGATACAAAGACATATGCACGCACAGATGAATGCAGATGAATGCAAATGAAGACACATGCAAACAGTCATGTAGCCAGAAAGGCAATTGGACAGAAATGCACACAGACGAATGCAGACGCAAGATGTGAGCAGACACGTGAAAGTATATGCATGCAAACAAAAGCAGACACACACAAACACAGAGACAAATGCAGACACAGAAGTGCACAGATATATGCAGGCAGATTCAGAAGATTCATGCAAACAAACACACAGATGCACATACAAACACACAGATGCACATACAGATATCCAAAAACAGACACACAGAAACGTATGCAGATGCAGATGAATGCAAATTAAGACACATATGCCAACAGATACGTAGCCAGAAAGGCAATGGGATGCAAATGCAGACGCAACATGTGACATGCAAAAACACACACAGAAACATATGCAGACGCACACAGACACACACAGACAGGGATTTTCACAGGATTACCACGATGTGGAAGGATAATGGCAGCACCGTGAACTGAATGCGTCACCTCTAGAGCAACACAGCAATACAGATACCCAGCTCGCTTCCAGGCCACATGTTCAGATGTAATGAACATGTGACATTCCTCAAACGGGCAAAATAAGAATGATCCACAACTGTCAGTGTGGACAGAGGCAGAAGCCACTCACCCAGAGGTTGGTTAGTTAGTTATGTTGACTTACAACACCATGCCAACAACTAGGGCTACATTCATGGTCAGGAATATTAAAACTGATTGAATAACTCAAATAGTAAAGATTACATAAATAACCACAAAATATTAAAAACAGTCAAAACAGTCTAAATAACATTTTTCAGATTAGCTTTGCTAAAAAGTCTAAAAAAAAAAGCCTATGGCTTGGCTTTACTAAAAACCTCTTTTAAAGAATTTGAAAAATGGCATCTTTGCCTAAGGGAGTTAAAAGACTGATGATTCAATAAAATGTGTTTAACAGATAAAAGATTTGCGCATGTGAGACATACAGGTGGCTCTTCACCTGCAAGTATAAACTCACCCGGAGGTAATTGAGTGTGGAGTTGGACAGGCCGCACCGCGTGATATTTTTAGACAGCTGGTCTAGCATTTGAGGGTCCTGGGCCTGTGACAAAGAATACAGCTGGGTTATGGGGGAGTGCCGGGGCTCACAGAGCGAAGGTGTGTGCGGTGGCATCTGCTCTCACGTGCATGGCCAGGACACTGCGGGGCACTATCTCTCTGTGCTGGCGGATGCTGAAGTGCCACGTCTTGATCCTCATCATGTCGTCAAACATGAACTCCAGGTACAGGCGGCCCTCCACACACACCTGTACGGGGCACCCAGGAGGCCACACAACCCGGCACAGAAAAAGATTAGCATTCTTCTAGGGCTGTCACTATCGATTATATAAATAGTCGAGTCATCTAACGATTAATCAGATGATTCATTGAGTAATCGTTTAAATATAATAAATATATTGCAATTGGTGCAAGGCAGGAACCAACCACAACTTGCAGGGTACACACTCAGTCACACATACGATCAATTTAGGCACTCCAATTCACTGAAGTTTTAGTATCAGGAAATCAGCGGATCCGCCAATAAGGCACGCGCACACACAGGATGAACGTGCAAACTCCCCACAAACACACACACACACACACACACACACACACACACACAGCGGCAGTGTGGGGCGACAGCGTTACTCAGTGCTCCAGTGTACCGCTAGGCTCGCACAATGTGCGATGTTAATATCAACATGGCATTTCATGCATATGCAATCTTCACATTGCATGGACCGCAATGGTGCATACACTCCCCCGCTGGGTACGCTGGGTACAAACCATCAATTTGTTGTGCCACATCATTTTTACTTTGTCATATGAAACCAAACTTAGCAAGCTTTGCAATTTTAATGATGGTTATCTAGTACAGGTTTCAAAAAATCAGTCTCAACTTTACTGCTGCTACTTTTGCAAGAGCACTGCATGTGATGTCCGGGGCAAACATAACCACTCACCCTTGCAGTTTGACACACTCACAGACTAATTTCTCACAAATGTGCCGCACAAACAAAAATGAACGAAGAGGAGAAAAGCGAACAAGAACTGGACGATTGTAGTACATTCGCATTCCATAGTATGAAAATATTTAGTATTCCATAGAGACGATATTGAGCAAAAGCAAGTGCTTTGTTGGCACTGTTTTGTATCTAC
>JAAGVU020000061.1:13072478-13090984 GCA_011763525.2 Mormyrus iriodes
TTCTAAATGACACTTCCCGAGGGATGTCCTTCCACCAGGACCAGGGGCTTTGACTCACCTTGAAACTCCGAAGAGTGTTGGCCAGGGACGGTGCGAGGTCTTTCTCCACCCAGCCCACCATGGCCCCGTCGATAACCACCGGGTAGCAGTCCGAGTAAGGCTGGCTGGGGGTGCCATCTACTGGTGTCATACCTAAGCACAGCATCACATTAATCTGGTCATACAAGAGGCCACACAGCACTAGACAATCCAGTTTCCAGGACTGTATGCCCATTACAGGTTAATATTTCAAAATGGACATTAAGTTATCCACCTATCTATCCATCTCCCAAAGCAAAGTTATCCAGATGGGTTTGCAAAGAGCCTGGAGTCACTCCAGAGGCAGGGAGCGTAATGGACAGAACATCAGCTGACTGCAGAGGGCGCACACACACAATAGCTAATTTTTAGTTGCCAATTTGACTAACTGCATACTGAAATGGGGACCGTGAGAGGAAACCTGGCTAGCATGGTGGGGAACATGTAAATTTTGCACACAGAGTGTGACTGGGATTCACCACTACCCCCCGAGTTCAAAACAAGTGACTTTCTAGAAATATCTTTGAATGTGGACTTGCAGTTCAGGTGCTGTATTACAGAAATTTCCTATTTTAAATCTTAAGGAATTTGGTATTACAGAAGCAACTAACTTTAGGAGTTCTCTCTAGTCTTAATCCGATCTTATTTCAGGTTGCAAGGAAATCCTGAAAACTCAATCCAACTACCAAGCAACCAACGCTACTTTCCTCATCTCATGGAGCTATTCTGTAACCCATTAGATCTTCTCACATATAAAAAAAAATGGAACAAGAACAATGACGGGCACCTAACTTCAGTTCAGGGTAGAAAGCTTGCTTGATTATAGGGAGTTGTTCTCCTTTTGGAAACTATGTAACGAGCAGCCAAATCACTCATTTCTGTTGCCACCTCGGTTATATTAAGTGACATAGCGAAAATCTCTCAGCCCGCTATGTCGGCCAATTCACTTTGAAAACCTCCTTTAGCAAAAAAAAATTAAGTGCGTTTGTCAGCTTTGCTACAACCAAGAGAGAGCCATGTCACTGGATTGGCGTCTCCAAAGCTGGTTTTGGTATTATGGTGGCTCAGCTATGTGCAGGATCATAATTTGTCATCAAACGGCAACACATCATTAGAGTTTGCCAAAAGCCGCTCAGTGAAGCAGTTCTACCTGTTGACATTTCGCTGGTTGTGTAAAAGCAGTAAAAGAGCAGCCATACAGATTAAATAAGTTTAGCTAATACACTTTCCATATCTTAAGTTAGGATAGGAACATAGGAACTGCTCACTTGTAATGGCTCCTTCCTAAATCAAGTCCTAACCCTAGTTACCGTGGTTACCAAATAGTTAAGATATGCAACTTAGGAAGTTTCTGTAATACGGCCCTAAATACTGTCTATAGTGAAAGAGGTTCATTTGTTGAGGTTGCTAAAAGCATTACAGAACCTGCTAAAGCAGTTTCTCCAGCTAAAGTGGCACCGTGGCCCCCCACCACTCACCGAGGGAGCAGAGCAAAGCCGGCAGGCTCGGCGTCGGGTGGGTGGCGTTCACGATCTCACAGTGGGCTGTCATGTGGTTCATGAGACCACAGGGTTCCCCGTCTGGGGTGTGCACGGGGCACAGGAAGCCCCAGGACTCGGGCAGAAGCCGGCGGACTGATGTGGTCCGCATCTTAGCAAAAGCTGCGCCCCTGTGCACGCAGCGGAAGTGGGACAGGTAGCGGACAAAGTTCAGCTTGTCGGCCACTACGGTCAGGCCGGAGTTCTGCAGTAAGCCCAAACCTAGGGGGCACACAGAGACACAGAAGAGGTGGTCAGCGAGGACAGGTGGAAACAACCAATCAGGTAATACAGACGGTCCTGAAATCAGGCCTTTCAATGGCCAGTGGGCAGAGATGACTGAAGTTTGCTAAGATTATAAATCGGACAGTAATAAAAATATGTTAAGTAGGAAACAATCCAGCTTCTTTAAACGGCTCACTGTACAATACATTTTTTAATCTCACAAGGAAAAAACTGAATAACAATAATAAATATGCATAACAGTAGGAGACCGAATCTGTCCAAGGGTTCTCCAACTGAGAGCAAAGTTGTTAAAATGTCCGAGCTAAACAAATCATTTGGGGCTCATTTGGATTCTTTTAGGGCTCCAGCTCAGAATGTCCCACTCTTGCGACGCGTTTGAACAATACCACAGCAAAATTAAAACCATCACTCAAACAACAGAAAGTTTAAGAGCTTCAACAAAAATATAACTCAAGTTCAGGCTTTCCGCAAAGCCTATTCAATGCAGCAACCCTCACCAGACTTCGAGACGAGGTTGCCCGTGGCCATGAGGTACTCAAGCGCTTTGGTGAGGTCCGTGCCCATGTTGAACATTTTGAGAATTCCCTCTGAATTAATGCCACCGGTGAGCCGGTGGGCCCTCTTGTCAAAGGCGATTTTCACAGAAACCATCCATGCCTGCATTTTTTCCTGCAGAAAAAAAAAAAAACAGAGTTTGTGCATAAAGAGACACTGACAGCAGAAAGACTTTGGGGTTAACAAATCACTCAAATGATCATATTCAGTTTGAGGGAACAGCAGACAGAACTAGGCAAGGTAGAGTTACCTTCAATAGTATCATTATATTGGTGCTCCACAATTTACAATGGAGTTGTGTTTTGTTGATCCCACCGTAAGTGAAAAACATTATATTTGAAAATATACAAGTAAATGAGTAACTACTGTTACTGAATAAGTAAATAAACAATTATTGTAACAATACTTGTACTTGAAAAGTAAATGTATGAATACAAGTTTACTTAGTTAAACAGAAAATAATGTATTATAAAGAACTTAACACTATGAGATGTTTATGCTCGCAATCACTACAGAGACTGGAAGCGTGGCTGCTGCCATCACCCAGCACCCGTAGAAAGTATCATACGGCATATCGCTAGCCTGAAAACAGACTTTGAACACAAATTTGAAGTTGACCACTGAACGTGCATCACTGTCTCGGCATCGTAAGGTCAAAATATTCTAAGTTGAACCACTGCAAAAACGAGGAACATTTGTACAGCTGAGCACAGCCAGAAGAGCAGGAATCAGCATACAAATCCAGCAGAACTGGCCAAGGTGGAAGTCGACATACCTTCAAAAACATCAGGAACAGTTCGCCGGGTGTGAGCACCTCCTGGCACATCAAGCTGTCTGGGTTTTCCTCCATACAGCCCTGCTTGGCGAAGGTGAAGAGCTTGCGCGTCATCAGGCACAACAGGTAGAACTTCTCCACGTCCGAATTCAGGTGAATACATAGGCACTGGCTGTGTAATTAGACCAGAATATATTATTTGCTGCACTAAACTAGAATACAGTCAAACGAGGGCGTCTTCCTCAATATAAAATAGCAAGACATTAAACGTAGCTCTTAAAATGATGAGTGACAGACACCAAAGACTACCATCCAGAGTGCGTGGTTAAAAATTTCTTTTGAAAATTCACTAGGGAATATTTAAAACTGAAAAATTCGGACTCGTACACTTAATACTGCTTTTGCAATATTGACAATGAGGAAAACCCACATTAAAACAAATGGCAAACACTTCTAGTCACAAGATGTGACATCAGGGGCTTGTGACCCCCACACACAAGCTGACGACTCACTCAAGCAGAAAGCTGCCACACTGTTCGTCAGTATACCACTCTGGCAGGTTCATCTTGACACGGAAGCGCTCTCCAAGGTAGCCCAGAACCTTCTGTCGGCTGGTGCAACCCTCTTCCATGACAAGGCGCAGCATGTCTGAAACACAGCTCCTGTAAAAGGTGTTCTCCTCATGCCCCTTTATCAGCTCCTTATAGATCTGGAAGTCTGTGAAGTCGACTAGGGCCTGTTTGAAAGGAGAACCCCATAATTACTAGAGACTCGCGTGGCATTCACCATGCAGAGCTATGGTTTTACACTGTAATTTCCAGATATGACCATTTAACACAAGAAACTCTCAAACCGAAGAGAAGATTCCACCTCAGGTCATACAGAACACACATCTCTATCAACTAATGAGCTGCTTTGCTGGATTAGTATAATCCTTATCCATGCTCCGGTTTGTCACCTTTAACGCAAAGCCCAGGGGGATGAAGAAGAGCTCCTTCTGGTAGATGAAGTTGACCATTACCGCCCCATTGTCCAAGTAGTGGAGGTTCATGTTGATGGCTGTGTGTTCATCCCTCACACAGCGTATCGAAATGCCTGGTGACAGAGGGTGACTAGCTTCACTAATCAAACTTGATACAGACTAATGGAATATATGCTATGGGCACCAAGTCTGTCACAGACATAAAAAGCTATTTAATACAGGAAGTGCTACTGAATATGAGGGTCAGCTCAGTAACTGAATATGAGGGTCAGCTCAGTAACTGAATATGATGGAAAGGAAATAGCAGCTGTGTCATGTCATTTACAGAAAATTCTCCCCAGTTCACACAGTCTGGAAAGCAGCGAGTGCATACAGTTAAATTCTGTACAATACATTGTTATTTTCGGTTTAACCAAGTTAACTTGTATTCACGTATTTACTTTTCAATTACTGATATTCAGTCACAGTAATTATTTACTTACTTAATCGGTGACAGTAGTTACTCATTTACTTATCATATATCCATATGGAAATGTACTTAAAGTCATGCATTTTTTAAATTACCATATTCAGTATAACCCTTCCCTCTGCTTTTCCATTTCGGTCGTGCCATTGCGATGGGGTAATTTCTCCTGGGCATCACCAGCAGCCGAATAACCTTCTCGATACCATTCACAATGAAATACCCTCCCATTTCCTGGGGGGGGGGGATGCAGAAGGTATTTTAAGGAAGGACTGAAGCAACAGTGCTAAAACCTTAAGGGACAAGATGCCTGAGCCTTTAAGTAACTTATATGAAAAACACATATTTAGAAAACAGCCTGCTATTTATAACAGAACAACAGTGTGCATCACCTTCATTAATCACTCAGATGATCATATTCACATATTTTAAAATTAAACTACAATTACAGCCTTGCTTCCTGGCTGATTAAATCAATGTCCATGGAGATGACCAGCACCCTACCTCTGACTCCTCGTGGTGCTCAATGAGCTCTTTGGGGGAGAGTCCATGAAGGTTGCAGAGTTTAGATTTCACCATGATGGGCACCAGGCCCATCGATTGCTTGATGATACCTTTGGGGAAGCCATTAACTGACCAGCTCACGCCAGCCTGAGTGGAGACCCAATACGACACATAAGGAACATTTTGACCACAAGCATGCGATGTGTAGTGTAATCCCTACCATTTAGCAAATAGCTACTAAACCTTTTTGCTTTAACACCACCACATTTACAAGCTGCCTACCACAAGTTTCCCTCTGTAGGTGCAGCGCCGGCCCCTACACTCCGCAGGAAATATGCTCAGGTCCTGACTAATGGTTCCTTTGGCAACGACTGGCTTGTGGACGACGGCTTCAACGATTGCCAGACTGATCCGCTCGTTTCTGAACATAAACTCCAAAGGAGGAATTGCCTGGAATGGGAAATAATCCATTACGCTATCATAACTGTCTTTCCCAACATAAAACAAGACAAGCAGTAACATTTACAGCGTTATGTATTAAAAATACAATTACACTCAAATGTCAGTCATACTGTACACGCTCCAACTCGATAAAGTACTAATTTTAGAACTAGTGTATATATAACCGTAAAAAAGTTTCCAAAAAGACTTCAGACTAAATGCATGCATCCCAGTGCGAAAATTTATAGATGTTCGCGTTATCTTAAGTTGTTCACGACTGGTGACAATTTAGTTGTAAAATCGCCTACCTGTACTGCCCTACACAGTCCATCGGTGACTGCGTTATCAAACGACTCAACGTGAGCTTTAACAAGGTCCTGAACTCCGGCGTGCTGTTTGCTTTTGGGAATGCCAAAACCGACTTCGGTTAGATGCTTCAGAGTCGGTCCGGACGGTAAGTTACTCCACTTCGGCGTAGAATCCATGCTTGTTTAGGAACCACATGTGTGCAACCAGCAGCCGGAAGAAGCTACGGGGTGACCTAGGAAGTAAACCAAGTGTGACGGATGCTGGGAATCAGAGTTTCGTGACGACCTGGTAAACGGTACCTTAGGTTAAATGCCTAAAACCTAGATATCATTGCATAGTTCCATTTCCATAGGCGACTCAAACTTTTCTTCCAGGTAGTGCAGGATGAGAGAGCCCAACCAGTCATTCATCCAGATAGATACATTTGTAAGTAGGGTTGCCGTATTAAACAGGAAGATTGTTTGTTTCCTACAAAAAGGGTTGCCGCAAACAAAAGTCAGTACACTTACAATAAATTATTACACACTGATATGACTACCATAAACGAAATTTTCAAATATATCTTCACAGTATGATTTAATATTTATTGAATTTAATACTTTATGTTCGAATAGCATTTCAGTTGACCGGCGGGGGGGGGGGCAATTGCACCCACGGTAAAATCGTCAGTGTCTGTTTCTGTAAATCTTCATAAAACAATAGGGATTCAGCAGCTACGCTGCTCGGACACCTAAATACATGCGTCTTTTTCCACCCAACTGTTCCCCTAACATACGTTAATAAAAGGCGGCGCCCTGGGTTGTTTCAAACTGCTGTGTAGGCCTATGTAGGCCTGCAACATTAGCTTTGAAAAGAGTAATCCCTTTAATTGCTTTCCCAGATACAGAAAAAAAAATTTAATTTTATAATAAATTTCACTTTGCAGTTTATTTAAAGACTTTTGTGCTTTCTCATACAGCTCACTTTCGCCAATTGTAGTTAAATCCAGTTGAAACCGAACACCTTCCAAGTGACTAAAGAATTACCAGTCCTATAAGCCTATACTCTACTACTTTGATCACCCCTTGTACACTCATTGATATAGTAGCTATTAAAATGAATATTTACCTTTGAATTACTCATTGTACATACTGAACAAGGATTTAATAGAAACTTTAACGACATAATGATTTTCAGTCGTTTGAAATCTGAGATGACCAAAAACTCCCATAAAGATAGGTAAGATTAAATAATGACATAAATCATGTGACACTTTATTTTTCAATATAATTTCCTCAGTACAGACACAGCCAGTTTTACATGCAGGAATAATCCAAACAAGAGAATAACTGAGAACAAATTGTCCTGGTGATGAACACACCACACGTCAGACATTGATCAGGGAATAGTGTTGGTTTTCATAAATTCCAGAATTAATAATGGCATTTACATTTTGATTTTTTGCCACATTCCTTGGTAAATGACTACAAGAAAAAGTTCTTTAATACAGCCATGTACATCCATGTTTGTGGGTTGGGTGATGTCAAAAATAAGCAGTTGTAAAACAAAAGGATTCGTCTTCTGTTCAGCTAATTACTTCTGTAACTACTGAACAGTGTTATATGTAATACTTATGAAATACATTTGATCTGCAAACCCCCGTGTTCTGTTGCAGTAAGTTCTACACTGATAGATCCATAAATATATATGATGTTACACAGACCAGATAGAGAGCAGTCTTTGGTCAGGAAAAGGATTGCTTTGAAAAATGTACTAACATGTTGAGGTAGGGGTTTGAGTTAACCAGTTACAGGAGGCAAAATACCAAAACAACAGTGAGACACGTTGGCAACATAAATGATATAAAACAGTAATAAGACCACCTTTTTTTTTTTTTTTTTTAAGTAAAACATTAGGTTGACAGTTACAAAAATACAAAAGGATAATCATAAATGCTTGACTTAAAATGCCATGCCTTTTAAAAAAATGTGTGTTTATAACACTAATCTCCACAACTTGCAAGAGGTTGTACATTCTTTTAAGGCACCCCTTCATGGGAGAACAATTTCCCCTCAATAAACAGGAGAAAATAGTAATTTGGAGGAGACCTGTGGAAATAAATATGCATCCTCTAAAGTATATGTACAAAAAATGAATAAACATCCCTTTCCGCCTGTTTCTTTCCACTGCTATGCATTCAGATCACTTTCCCACACAGTTCATGCATTTAACATTTACTTAGACTCTGCAAAAGAAACAACATTTTTTAAACCCATAACAGAGTCATCCTTTCATTATCAACACATTCACTTTTTATAGAATTGCAGTCACCTTAGGTACAGTTTCTGTGTCATCCCTTCATTTAGTGTACTAAAGAGACTTTTGCAATATTGACATTTTACATTTGAAAGTAAGTTTTAAAAAAAACAAAAACAAATATTCCTCAAAATAGGCCTTCACAAAATGCATTACGGTTAAAAAAAAAAAGTCTGCATATGACAAAAAATGACCAATTATTACATCAAATTTCTAAAGAATTGATGTCATTTCCTGTTTACTACAAGCTGAGTTGTATGGAATGATGTTAAATCAAAGTTGTCATATCTATTGTTATTTGTTAGTCTGTTCACTATTGGGTTAAGAAAACAATGAGACAATGCAGAAATGGACTTCTGAAACTTACAGTGGGCCGACTAGAGTTTTTAACGTCCCAACAAACATTTAAAGAACAAAGTCAACTCCGGCTAAGCTGTTGGTTTTTGCTAAGGTGGGTCAAAAAGGAACTTTTATATTGGTTTTAATGGAGTTAATGGATTAAATCATTTAAGACTTTTTTGTTTAGTATTTTCACATCATTATAAAGTTAATGTTTTAGCAATTAAATTTAGACTTAAATTATTAATCCGGGAACTAGACATTAAAGGGAAATATTATGTCACTGTTTAGTGATGGATAGCAAAGTTTCTGGCGTTAAATAACTGCATACAAATGATGATTAATGCAAGATTATTCATGCTTTCTAGCAGTCATGCAGTCCATGTGATAAATGTAAGATTCTTTCAAAAGATAACCAAAAGATAGGACTAAAATGCACAATTATTTCAACACTCAGACATCATGCTGAAGCTTTTCTTATTTTAAGGGTTTTTTTGTACGGTTGATATACAGGCTGAAATGATAAGATCTTTTATTGAAAAGTGCTCATCCTCTTAGCAGAGTCTTCATAGCACATTATCTGCACAAGCAAAGCATTCTAGGTAGTGAATGATGTGAACCATTAACATTAGCTAGAGATGGCATGGAACCATGGATCTCACAACTGAAACTTTCTGCTGATAGCCAATTTTAAACTTGAACACATTTTTGATTGATGCGTTCATGACAAAAATTCACTTCAGAATTTCATGTTTTTCTTTGCAAAAGAAAAAAAAAAAAAGTACAACGTTCAGTTTTAGAATCTCCTGTCTTATGATCTTATTCTGATGGCTTGCGTGACTACTAGCCTGTCTAATGTACATTGCACAAGATATCTGTGGTCTTAGGATGAAGCTGAATCCGCAATAACAGATGCCTTTTCGACAGGACATTTTCTGGAAACTGATAGACATACGGTTCTTAAACTGAGTTATTTAGGAAGAAATCTCACTCATGAGCTGAATTTGCAGGTTTGTTCTAAACCAACAAAAATTAAAAACTAAGAAGCTGAAAATGTCATGCAATTTGGATTTTTTAAAACCCCTAGTGCTGGATGTCAATGGATCATCTTGAACCATATTGTACAATACAAGATATAGACACCCGGAATGTACTGCGCGAAAGCTTATGGGATCTATCCAAAAACCCAGAAAGACACTACAGTACACAGACTGGTTAACTTAAAAATACCATAGACAAAATACCACAAAGTGTAATGACACAGCAAAAAACAGTGACGCTGTCTTTGTCTTGGTTGAACCAGCTCGACCAAGTCAATGAGTAAGATTGAAGAGGACACTATAGTATTTCAGAGAAGTCAGCACTTCTGAATTAATAGTGTAGTGCAGAGAAGAGACATAACTCATCAGTTCTCAAACTTGTTGATGCTAAATGTAGTGACAAACGTCAGGTAAATCAACAGTGGTTGTCTTTATGGCTGGGCAAGGACATGTAAGGCACTATAGTCATAGTAACTGAATGATATGGATATGTATCCTCTTCATTTACCAAACTGTGCACTTTCTGTACTGTCCTTGGCAGTACTCATGTCAGCAAGGTGCCATCTTCCAGTGAACAAAAGGCTCCAGAGTCCTTCACAAGACAGTTCAAGCCTAGTGCTCTGAATTGTTCAGCTCTCCAAACGACGGGTGGCCAATCAGGCTCTAAGAAGGCATCCGGGCCTATGGGTTTTCAAATTTACTAACAGAAGTCATTATTTCAAGAAACTGTTACATCAGATGGACTTTGCAGGTATATCAGCCACTAACTGTTAAATAGCCCAGTAACTAAACATCTGTACCTGCAAAAAGAGACGGTGCTCCTTGCTTTCCAGATATGTGCTAAAATTACTCCACCGAGTGCAAAGAGGCCACAAAAACCTACAGACCCTCTGGTCCTTACAGGCCAAGGCTGTCTGCTCAAACCGTCATACACTCGTTAGGCTAAAGGTGGATTACCTCAGTACTCCCAAAACCCTTACTTATTTGGGGAAATACTGAAAGGTCCAACATTAGTGCTTGGATTGAGGCAACAGAGGTGGAGAGTTTACAAGCATAACTATCAATTTGTTGGGCCAGTAAGTCTATGTCCTCAAACTAGGGGAACACTTGCTCCATTGCCTGTACAGACCAAAGTGAGAAGGGGACAGATCCGGCCTGCATCTGTAAAAGCTGGAGTTGGGGGGCAGGGGGGTCAAGGAAGTGGGAACATGAGTTTCAAAACACGAGGGAGTTCCCATGCTTACAGTTTGATGAATGGACCGTGGTGATTGGGTGGTCTGGATTTTGGGGAGGAGCATGAGGACGAGGAAGATAAGGAAGAGGAGGCAGAAGAGGACGCTGAGGAATCACCGATGTTCAATGTGAAAACACTGGAAATGGCCACATCCACGATGCCATGACACAGTTCCGAATACAGTTTCCTGGAAGAAAAGAGGATCTATTTCCACGGTCACCTGAATCAACGTCAACAAACATCTGCATATGCAGAAAAATGTACTGCATGGCCTAATAAAAAGAGGTATATTCACCAGTCATTCACCAATTATTTAAGAGAACAACAACTTACTGTGCACAGGCAGGAGCACCATTAATTTCAATAAGCCAGACCTTCAGGTTCTCATCTACCATGAAGTCAAATCCAAAGAGCTGGAAACTCTGGTAAGACAGGTGCTTGGTGCTTATAGCTGGCTCAATGGAAACTAGGCAGCTTCTGTACGAAAAATACATTTTTAATTAGGAAAAGGTCCGTTTCCAACATAGAAATAGACATCAACAGTTTCCATCTGTCAGAACTGCAAGATGTTCAGTTTTGCTTAAATATACACCAAAAATAATTTAGCCAATGTTCTGCATTTAATTTCCTTCTCATTCAGTAAAGCCATTTGTGTGAAATCTGACCTTCTACCAGTATAAAAGCAACAATGCATTATTTCCTGCTTTCTCCAAACCATTTTAAAGTAACAAGATCAAATTGTGTACTTCCTACCAGTTCGTATTATGGATGACAAGGAAATTTTCCTAGATACAGCCAAACCCAAGAATCAGCCACCCTACAGGGGATAAGGCCGTTTATGACTTTAACTTGCCACATGCTGTTTTAACCATCATGTGTATAATTTAAGTGCTAAGTGGTTGCAACTTGCCACTTCAAACATACACAGACTTTCTTTGCAAAAAATCCTGTTTATTCATTTTACTTTAAGGATTCCTGATGTCTGTTTTTCTGAATCCCCTGTATTTATGGAAACTGTCTATGCCACAACAGCACCAAAAAAGGAGAATCATTACCGTATGATCTGTTTGATCTGAGGTAAAATGGCCGTCTCCAGAGAGACATTGAGTGTGTTCAGCAGATACTGACGAAACTCGTCAAAGAACATTTCATTCCCCTCCTCGTATCGGCCGTAATTCTGGGAGTGTTCCTTCTGGATGCAGTGGTTTGTCAGGTGACTCGTCTTATCCTCAAAATCTGAGCTATTGTAAGGCTCTGAAGAAGTGCGCAGTACACCCTCCCTGTACAGGTAGATGTTGTACTGGTGATCCACTAGAACCCAGCTCCTGGAAAGAACAACACAGCTGTTAAGAATACAGTAATTTCCTCACTCTCTAACATTTCTTTGGAGACAAAATAAATACCACATTTCCGGGAACTCAAAACCAGGCTTGTGTTGTCACTGGAAGTGCACATAGGTATTGATTCTTTATTAATCCCTGTAGGGAAATTTTCCTTATGCCTCCCACAACTTGCTCTCTATAGGTAAGAGCAAGCTGGCCACAAAGGACAGCCACCCATAGCAGTGCCCTGGGAGCTGGGGGTTAAGGGCCTTGCTCAAGGACCCACAGATGTGCCGAGGCTGGGCTTGAACCGGCGACCTTCAGATCACAAGCACAAAGGCTTAGAGCACTGAGCTACATGCTGCAGACTCCAAATGGTTTACAACAGTTCCCCTCCACCTCCAACTATTCCTCAATCATTCCTATTTCTGACTGTCTTTGACTCCTCCCATTCCCAGGCAGCCACTCAGACGGCACATGTGCTGACCAAGAGGAGTCTCAACAACACTGATCCAACACATTGCTGTTTAAAGCTCAATTTTTTTATAATCACACATCCTGTCGCAATCAGAAAACAAAAGCCCAAAGAGCAAAAGGAAGGAGCTTAGACAAGAGTTATACAAGGAGTCACTTGTATATAACTAGTTTCACACACAAAATTACAATAAATCAATGTATGAATCCTTGAGTGAGGCCTACAGAAGCTCGCTTAGCCAAAGGATGAAGAACACCAAGCGAGGGACTCTGATTAAATGTCACCTCTACTACTCTCACAGTCTACACACACAGGGTGAATCCGCATTTTCCTTCTGCAGTTAAATGCCACCGTTAGGGATGCCAATACATTACATGGGAGTCAGTAGTGAGACAGTATGGAAACAGTTGTAACTTAGTGTCCCGGTCAGGCATCAGTTCAACACTCCATTCTATCTCTTCCAGTCCTCTAGATGTGAAAGACATCATGGTTATAAAGTTTTGGTACCTACGCTGAGGCTTAGGGTGCTTTTCCACCATACCAGGTACCATACTTTCAGTACTTTTCCCTTTTCCATCGACTTCTGGTCGAGTACCGGTACTAAAAGTTGCAGTACTTAAAATACCAAACCAGCTGGGGTAATTTTTTGGTACTTCGGTACTTTAGAGTGAAACGCTTTCTCTGTTGATTGGTTATACAAACAGCCTGCCTTTGAAACACAATACAACCACAGTCTTGAAAAATGTTACAAACTCAGAAAACAGCGATTAACGAAGTTAAGTAATAAAAATGGATGCGTAGACAAATGAAGAGACCCCAGCTTCAATTGTGATTGGACTGGAAAATTTTGAAATCACAATGTGATTTTGTTGTACTAAATACTGGGAATTTATAAAGCAAAAAAGGAAATAAAGGCATCTCACAAATCTGTCTAGGAGTGATTTAAACAGCAATGACTGCCTCATAAACGCATAAAACGCTAATACAAAAGCAGCGGAGGACAACTTTATACTGATTCCTTAAATATATTTTGACAATTTTAAATAGGAAATAATCATTCAAATTTCAAAACTTGTTTTTTACCTATGGCAGAGTAAAAATGTTTTAGCAAAAACCCCCGCGATATAATGTAGCATGAAAGTATGACAGTGCCTGATCTCAACCTAACTGACTATCGAGGTTCTTACTATGTAACAGCTGCATGAGCATTACATGCGATATTGGGATTAACATCACACATCACCCAGTCTTATAATATTACTATGGCCATTTTTTTAATTCACTACAAAATACCCTGCATTGCATTGTGATGTTATTCAGTGACAATACCAGTTTTTACGCCCGTGGAAAACTAACACAAAGTACTGTACTTTTGTACCGTAATTCCTTAAGTACCAAATGTACGGGAGCTGGTGCAGTGGAAGAGCGCCCTTAGACCTGCGAAATGGGTATAGCGATTTCTCTCACCTGATATCAAATTTGCGGTTACTAGGCTGCAATAAAAGAGGATTCTCCAGATACTTCTGAATGACATGGACCTGGCCCTGGTTATCTATGAATTCCAGCAACTGACTGGCATCCGATGATATTAAAATCCCAGCACCTGAAACAGCAAACAAAATGACTAAGACTTAATGGCAATGCGTTATTTACCCCAAGGGCGCTCAACAAGATCAGGCCATGCAGACTTCAAACTGCAGCATTAAGTGTAGATCTCACCCTTGGCTCCAGCAGATGATTTAGCAATCCACACTGTCCCTTCTCCATTCATCTTCTTCAGGTGGTAGGAGGCCAGGAAGACCTCACGTTCATCAGTCTTAGGGTTGTTTTTCATGTGGCTAATTCCATTTGTGGCTGGGGCCACAGGGGTATTGAGGTTGGTGGGGTAAATAATGTAAGACTCAGGGAACCAGTTGCAGGAGTCAGAGAGCTCTGGACTAGTCTTGATTAACCTGCGCAAAAAAGATTATGTAATATGTCACTAGACAAGTAAAAATGTATTAATATTAAATATTAAAATATCTTTGTTGCGTCAGGGACAAAATTAAGGTCTTCTAAATTTCAGTGCAAAGCTGGAATTAATCTACAAATACATCAGTTACTTCTGAAAAAGTTGGAGATAAATACATTAAAAAAGAAAAAAAAAATCAAAAGTCCAATTTCTTGTCATTGTACTGCTATAATTAATTGTGATCAAGGGAATATATTGCTTGTATATCTAACATCCGGGTGTGACAAGTTAAAATGAAGTCATGAAACCTTTTATCTTTTAATCCATCATTGTGAAATTTGGCTAAATATACAGTACATTTTTTTTTAAAAATGTTTGGACATTACGCTACGGGTAAAAATCTAAGTATCATGTCTGATGCTAAACTAAAGTGATAATATATACTGTTCCTTGCAGACTGCAGTGGTAAATGATTTAACCTGCACTGAGCTTTGCTGGCCCCACCCCATATGACCGTGTCAACAGTTCTCCAGCTGTGCAACTGACAAAGTTCTGACACAAAACAGATTAAACCTAACCCATATATACTGTATTACAGCAGTTAACACACACAAAATAAGCTAAAAATGGATACCCCCCCAAAACCTAGAATACATACTTGACTAAAGATGCTTTACGGCACAGTTTGTCAGCTCCCCGGTAATAATTCACTAGCTGCATCAGTCCTGGTTCGTGCCCTGCAGAGGACAAGTTACATATATTAATGCGTTAGTATAACAATACATGTACAACCGGGGGAAAAATATGGAAATAATAGCTCTAATTTCACTAAACGTTTCTGCCCCCCATAGAATAGTGAACTGATATGATTGTTTTCCCTCTCCAAGAATATCTACAGCATAAGACCGTGGGGTCATATAAGGTCATGAATCCAAAGGATGTTCTCAAGGAGCAACTACTGCATGCAAACGTAATCCAGTAACAGCGACGCCTAATGCATTCAGTACTATACGTATATGAAAGATACAGTATATTACTGCTGCATAGCCTCTTACACCACAATCAGACAAACAACCAGCATAAGGACTGTGCCTCATTTTAGCAACAAGTAAGAAAACGAAATACAGCTTGCCGTGCAAAGAGCTCCTCGGATGCGGTATTGTGCGGGCAACCGTGATGGATTAAACACCCTACAACACCCTGACGATAATTCAACAAGAATTAAACACCGCTTCGTTAGGAAGCAAATATACTTAAAACATTAAGCTGGATTCTTCTTGTTTTTGATATCTCTCTATGCAACAGTCTATGATCAAAAATCTCCGAAACATAACGGATACACTATTGCCAAAGCAGTTAATATAGGTATGTGTTAAAAAGGTATTAAAACATTTTACCCAGTCTTCCAAATGGTAGTCTGTTCCTTTCCCCCAACATCAAGTTAAAACGAGGATTGTCTTTCTTCAGCCTCTTCCATTGTCCAGTAGAAATGAGAATTTTGGAAACTTCAGCATAGACACTGCTGTTTTCATCCCTGGTGACAAATGTATACAGCGGCATACTCATCCTGCCTAAGTATAACGGACAAATTCCACCGTTAACCTCAATCAAAACCTAAACGTTAACACCTAGCTCTCGGTCTCTTACCCAAGTGACCCTGGCATGACTCATTCATAACAGAATAAATATTGTTTGCTATGCACATAACACTATTACTTATCTAGCAAGCTGAATTAGAAAAAACATTCTCTTCAATCGCGTTATACAAAATAAATATTTTTAAAGCTAAAGAACAATATTTAATATCCATATAGATGTCCCGACAAGATATGGGTGTGCCTGTCCTAATTCCATGATAGCGAGAGAGACTCCGTTTCTAGACAGCTAGGTTAGTTTTCTTATAGGATACTGTATGTTGTAAAGTCATCAAGAAACCGATTATTAAAAGCTGAATTTTATCAATTGTTCTTAAGCAATGTGAAAAAACAAATGATAGTTTGATTTTGCAGGATAAATATATATATATATACATATGCCAGAGCACGCTACGCTGTAAGATCCCTAAGAAACCACGGCCCTCTTTTATTCACATCCAGCTAGGCTATTACAGCTGTCATGCTCCGGAGTCACATGGGTCAATTCGCACAAGTCAGTGACGCTGTGAATTTTGGCACTTGTAGTTTAAGTAGTTTTTTATGTATATGCACAAATATTTTATTTGGGAGAAGCAATAAAGTAAATACTTTGCATAATATTTAAAATCATGTTTGATTGCTGATGTTAAAGAAATATTGCTGAATGTAAACTATATTTGTCGTTATTTTAAGAACGTCAAATGTACTATACTACAACTCCCAGAGGGCATTGCTTTGCCGTTAAAGAGTCGACGTTAGCGAATGGATGTTGGGATTTAACGTTACTTTATTTGGCTTTGACTGCGCTGTTAAATTCTTATAAATAATGAGAATGAATTAAATAACTCTATTTACTGCTTTTATTGTCAAATTAATTCAATTTATTCCATTCAATTTATTTTTATATAGCGTTTTTCACAACAGAGTCACATCAAAGCGCTTTACATGGGTGTGTTGTGATACATCGGCATCAGCAAGAGAGAGTAATGAGAAACAGGGAAAATTAATCAAAACGATGTTGATAAAACGGAATAATGTGCATCAGTACATTAGAGTTTTTCTGAAAATGATTTAAAAAATGTTAGTCACTTGATGTGCGTTTGCATACTTTTTAAGAGGATGCTTATTGTCTTCTGTTTTTGCTCCTGTGAGGTCATTGTTTGAGTCAGCTGATACTCGTTGCTATGGGACGTCCACGCCAGAGCAGTTCCTCACTCTGTAACCAGATGAAATTACAGCATTCTGAGGGAAGGTACAGCAACTAATAAGCCTCATCTACAAGGCCCATAGACCTGCCAGGTAAATAAGCCAAATGAAATTAAGAAAATAACTTTTGATGAGTTTATTCTGGAAATTGCTTTAATTGTATTTTTTTTTACTTTTTACATTGCAATTGTAACTATTCCATGTAAACTGCAACATAAGTCTTCAACTTTGTGTAAGCGATGCATTATTCAGCAAACAGGAAATGTATTAAGGATTACTATTCTTAATACATTTTTTGTGCTTTACTCAATTTTGACTTAAGTGCATATCGTTTTCTAACTTTAACTTAAATAGCCGCTATAATTATGACATCACCTAATCCCAGGCAAATGCAAAATTAATTTACGGAAACTTCTGTAGCTGGGGTTGCAAATGGGCAAAAGGGGGGGGGGGTTATTACGAGTCTAAAAATTCCTACTATAACAATAATTCAGTGATTCTCATTCTGAGGTATAACCTAAGGAGTGTACACCTCTGGCTTCTGTTTATTAATATCCTCTAATGTTATCCTATCAGGCATGGCATTGATTTTGAAATACAACACACCCGATCTGATCAAAACGAAGTCTATTCGGAGAGTGGTGTCACCTATTGCAATACGCCTTTACTACCTGATCCTGATGTGTGACAGTGGAGAAAGTTCAGAGAGCTTCAGTGGACTGGAGAGGGCAGGAGAGGAAGTGGTGGAAACTACCAAGGGCATGGCTGCAGTGGCCTCCAGGTGAACACCGAATTTCAGTGACAGAGGAAAATATGCATTGTAACACATTATACCACGGCTTGGCTAAATACTATTTTCTTATTGGTCCAGAGACGAGTCAGGTGATTATTGATTCTTTTCATGTAACCACACAGGCAGCCTAATAACAGTTCCATTTTAATGCATTTTAATGTTTTATTGAACATGTTCATACACTCACCTAAAGGATTATTAGGAACACCATACTAATACGGTGTTTGACCCCCTTTCGCCTTCAGAACGGCCTTAATTCTACGTGGCATTGATTCAACAAGGTGCTGAAAGCATTCTTTAGAAATGTTGGCCCATATTGATAGGAT
>JAAGVU020000061.1:13091084-13117324 GCA_011763525.2 Mormyrus iriodes
GATTGGTTGATTAGATAATTGCATTAATGAGAAATTGAACAGGTGTTCCTAATAATCCTTTAGGTGAGTGTATATAAGCCTGTGTGACTTTTTAGTCATAAATAAAGTCATTCTTACCAGCATAATTTTCTTTGATTTTCAAAATGCAAGCACCCATCTGTTGACGGTTTCTATTGTAATTTAACAGACTTGCAGCTTCCAGTGAGTGGCCTGATCAGACGTTCTATCCTTATAGGGACTTTATTTTTAAGAGCACATTGGAACATCATTAAACGGCAACTGAAATAATTTTCTTCTGAAAATTTCACAATTTATTCTATTGTTTTTTTTTTGTTGTGGCATAAGTGGGATAGACCATTTATTGCATTATATATGCATTTATTGATGTGTCTGTTGCTCAACAAATATAGTGTTGTGCCAGCAACACGACAGTCATGGTCTGTACCCGAGGGAGTGCACATGAGTTGTCCAATTAGATGGGTGAAATTTAATGAATTTATGTTAAATTATTATTACTACTTAAAAGTAAGTTTTGCTTCTTATCCAATCTATTCGTGTTTATGGCTAGAGTAGGATCATCACTCTATAAAGATTTGAATGAAGCACAAGACCAAAAGACCCGTCAAGCATACTGAAAAGCCTTTGTCATAAAGATCCATTCATTAACCATTGATCCAATTTTGGGGAACTGGAGCCTATCCCAGTCAACACAGGGTACAAGGTAGTGGTACACCCTGAATGTTATTCCATTACATTGCAGGGTACACACACACAGTTTGGAGATGCCAATTCACCACACTGCACCAATATGAAAACCAGACTTGACAACTGGCTCTTGTGCGTTCCCAGGCTCCTGGAGGGGTTAGATGATGATATCATGAGGAGAGAGATGGAACCAGCGATATCAGCTTTAATTGCATCAGGGAGACATGCGCTGTTAGCAGCTCAGAAACTCAGCATTCAGCCCAATCAAGTTGAGCACAAGGAGGAGTTTGTTACGTCGACTCGGAATGTCTTACTGGGAGTAGTCAAGGTAATAAAGGTCATTCCATACCAAATCACCTAGTTTGAGAAAAACTTCCCAGGTCATCCTCTCAGATTTCCCTGAAAAATTCACAGATGCTCCTATACCAAACTTACGATGGTATCTGTAATGCATTATAGATGAAAGTTTCAAGTAAATTGTTGCCAAAAATTGTTGCTTATTTCACAATTTTGAATTAATTTATGAAGAGGTAGTATGTTTCACTTGAAATAAGTCTATGTGGCAAATTCTGAACTAAACAGTACTACTGTAAACTATATGATATTTGAATTTTGCTTGAATTTGTATGGCCACAAGAGCATGACAGCTTACTCTTAAAAAGCTCCAAATAACAAATAACTCCAGAGGGAAGCTCAGCAACCACACCAAATTTTTGTCAGATCATTATTATTGTTGATACTTTATTGATCCCTTTGGGGAAATTCTCTTTGCCTTCCTCAGCTTGCTCTCTATAGGTTAGAGCAAGTTGGCCACGAAAGGTACCCACCCATAGCAGCACCCAGGGAGCTGGGGGTTAAGGGCCTTGCTTAAGGACCCACAGATGTGCCAAGGCCAGGCTTGAACCAGAAACCGTCTGATCACAGGTAGAGAGGCTTAGCCCACTAAGCCACATGCTGCCCCTGAAAGAAGAAAACCTTATAGACAAATATTAAAAAGCTAATTTTAAATATCTTCAGATGTATAAAAATACATGCTAAAAATATGAAAATGATGGTGAACTTCCCACATGGTCAAATGAAGACATGAAAACAGGCAATTCTGAAAATAGAGCACATATTTGTATTATTCTGACACTCCTATATCAATAATACGTATGGTTACTTCATACACATGGCCTAATATGTCATAAATGACAGGAAGAAAACTAACTGCTTTATCTAGAATACTGTTTGAGTGAGAAGCTCTCAAAGGGGGTGTTGTTTTAAATTTTCTGTCAGTTTCAAAGCTGTGCAAGCCATATCAAAGGACCTTTAAATGTCAGAATTTGGCCTGAAACGCTGAGTCAGCAAAATGCATAAAATTAAAATTTCAAAAGGCTGTAGTTTCAAGTCTATTAGAGATACAGACCTACTATTTGGGATTTATTCATAAGTTTGGTGTAGGAACCCCTGTGAATTTTTTTTCAGGCCAATCTAAGAATGTGACCTGAGACCTGCTTGGTGATTTCACATTGAATGACCCAAAGTAATATAATAGTGTATATACTATAATAATATTAATATATACATTGTGTCAGATGCATTAGTTTAATAATAAAAAAATGGAGCCATTATACTTGAACAGGTGCATATCATACTACTTGAATCTTCCGAGGTCCTTCTAGTGGCGGATGATGCTGGCATGAGAAAAATAGCTACGGCAGCTAAATTGCTCCGGAGTCGCCTGTCTCATCTGGAAGCGGCCACAAACATTCCAGCTCTGCTGAAGGCTTTTCAGGGTTTCTCAGAGGCCTTGCTCCTGTTGAACACGTTGGCAAGGAAGAGAGCAGATGATCTGTGGGACACCACACAACGACGTCACGCAATAGGTTTGCTGGAAGCCTTAAAGAAATGTGTCTCTTTATTACACACTGCCCTGCATACTACTATCAAACACCCTTACAGTAAGGAAGCGCAAGCTGCCAAGGCATACATTCTCGATCAGTTCGCTTCTACTATCACAAATCTTATGTCAACGTTGGAAAGCCACTGCTATGGAAATAGCTCCGGCCCAAATGAACCCTATACTACAAAGCTGCAAGAGCTGTTCAGGCAGCTGGATATTTCCCGATTCACTCTGTTTAGGGATGGAAACTGTGACAGTCTGTTGTGTGATTTGGTAGCCCACTGTATGGAAGTGGCTAAGGATTCCCATAACAAGCTGAAGGATGTGGTGGTTAACCACTGCCGAGACGTGCTTCGGATCTGGACTGAGATTTCCCAGACAGTACAGCTCCTAGAAAATAATTTTGGAAATAAGCAGAAAATGCTGAACATCATGGAGAATAATTATAAAACTGTCAAAAGGCAATTACAAAGACTTGACCATACAATGGTGATAGCTATTCAGTACCAGATTTTGGATGTGTTTGTTGCCCAAAAGTTCCCCTTTGATTTGTTGATAAATGCATTAAACCAGCCGCTGAACAGCCACACAAGTGGCAAGATGGACACCCTCGAGCCTCTGCTAACTGCCTTTGATTGTCATGCTGACAGGATGATTCAGGTCTCTGGCTTTGTCTCTGGTCTCTCAGTGGATACTAAAGTTGTGGAGAATGTTGTGAGCTCTACAGATTGTGTGAAAAGGCTGAAAGGCACCATCATAACTCTCCTAGAAAAAGTGGAGAAGAGCCCTGACTGTCCTGAATTTGTAGAAGTTCTCCTAGATCTACACCACCGATGGGTAGAAGAAACCCACCTGCTCACTGAAGCTCTCAGCGATGTTTTTGATGTGAAGGAGTTCACAAGCCTTATTATCCAAGAGATGGAAAGCAAATATTGCAATTGTCAGAAAGCATTTGCTGTCAGATGCCACAGCCAATTCCAAGAGCATGCTACCAGCCTTGTTGGGTACATGAACCTGGTGATTCAGTCTATGAAAAGACACATCAACAAGAATGACAACCCAATCTATCGGAATGGGCTCCTAGTCTTGGTTAAGCAGGGGGAAATGTCTGTAAGTGAAGTCACAACATCCATAGAGCACATCTTAGAATATGGATTAGATGTAGAATCATTTGAAATATTTTCTGAGAAGACCATAATAGCAAGTAAGCAATTTCAGCATTTAAGCCAAGGGCTGAATGGTCTTCAGCACCCACACCTCCTTAGCCCCTTACGAGAAGAAGTCCGTCAACCACCAGTTTTGTCAAATCTCCCTACTCAAGATTTTAATGATCTTGGTTTGAAAGTTCTAATGCCTGTAACCACTGAAAATTCATTATTTCGGTCTTCAGGGACGGATTCTGATGAATTGTCTAATGTATTTGATATAGACAATGAAAAACAGAGTCTAGCTACCAGTGGTATGAATCCTATACAAGTTGTTCACGACATTCATCTCATACCACCGCTGCAGAAAATTTTAAATGCAGCCAAAGAGAAAGATATAACAGCTGTTAACATGGCCAACACTGATGTTATGGAGCTCTCCAACTGTTATGCTAAGGCTGCACAAATGGCTGGGGTTCTGATTGATACTGGAGTTAGGCAAAAGCTTGAAAACCTCACAGAAGAAATTATGGCCATGACTCTCAAAGTAGTGCGACTAGCTCAGGAGGCAGCCATGGGCTCTTCTGTGAGCATAGATAGCATCATCCGTGAAGCCACAGTTTTTTCTGATAGGATTGACAGCATGCGGCAGATTCTGCTTCCTACCATAGGCATCTGGTATCATGCAATCTGCCCTATATTTCAAGGACAAACAAACAAAACAGTTGCTGATAAGACACAGGATGTCAGTGAGGTGATGCTTGCATGTGCAGATGTTGTCGAACTTGTTACCTCTTCTGAGCTTCCTGTGCATGGTAAACACCAAGAATGTGTCATGGTGCACAACAAACTGAAGACGGCCCAAGCCAGTGCTAAGCACCTCATTGATCTGGCCACATCAACACCTGAACCTTATAAATTAGAGGCTCCATGCATCCTTTGGGCTCTTTCATTCCAGGTCTTGTTTAACACACTTGATAAGATGCTAGGGTTGACAACAGAAGGAGAAAAAGGTCAGCTAACTCTGCAGAAACGGTTGGCACTGTGGTCAGAAAACTCTCTGCGAATACAGGAGGCTTCAGGACTGTCCTCATTGAACTGTAAAAATAATAACACAGTTAAAAAGATGAGAGGCCTTCAGCAGGAAGTGAAAAGTTTGACTGAGGCCTACCTTCAAGCAGCTGATAATCTTGGCAGTGTGTCCTGCACTGACATCCACCATCTTGCCAGGACTGAGTGCTTGCAAAGACAGCTTCAAGTTAAAATGAATGCTCTATTAACTCTGGTCAGCACTATAAATAAGGAATACACAGATGCAATTAAGAGCATTGTCCACCTAGCTGTTTTGGCCACTGCGGATAAAGGAAAAGATGAAACGACACAAACAGCACATGTGGATTTTGAGAAATGTGCTGAATCACTGTTAGAAAATGTGAAAGCTGCAGCGCAGAAGATTCAAGACAGTCTGCTTTACATCAGGAACCCCAGGGTGCGTGGCAGCCTGAAATTTACTAAAGACCATCTTTCTTCTCAAACGTCAGAAATTGTCAGCAGAGCCAGGAAAATGGCTGAAACTCAGGACACTTCTGAGCTACTGAGTCTGGAAGTTCAGAAGCAGTGTTGGTCAGCAAAAGCTCACTTCCTAGTGGAAGAAATAAACAAAGTGGAGGGCATTCACCAGGCAACTAAAGAACAGGTGAAACTTCACCTGCAGGGTAAACAGCCCTGGGACATGCCAGTCACACTATCTGAGGCCCAAACAGAGGAAGCCATATCTGTGATGTGTCCCTGGCAAACAAGTTCTGCAGTCAGTGTAAACATCAAAGAAGTCAACAACCTTGCTGCATCTGAGGTGCTTCCCAAAATGGTATGGAAATATAATTAAGTATTATTATAAAATTAATGTTGCACTAAGTTTAAGATTCAAGGAATCTGTTAAAATCACTGTCAAATAATGATTAGATCGGTATTAGCAATTATGAGCAAAGCGGTACAAAATGAATGGAAAAAATAAAGCTGCTGCTTTGCGTGTTTATGGGCCTGGTAGTGAAGCTTCATGAACCATTTTCTGTATTTTTTGACCCCACCAGTTGGTGCTCTTGGTATGCTTTGGGGCATGAATTGAGCCCTTTTCTGAAAAGAGAGCACCATCTAGTGGTATCAGAAAAAACAGCAAATGGTTCAAGAAGCTTCATTAGGCCATCACTAGAGCGTGGATATCAATTCCTCCAGGGCACCCGGAAACTTGCAGACAGCAGTGTAACGCCCTCTCTCACCTATACGTCCCTCTTCCTGAAAAGGGAGACGGACAAGTGGGATGCGCAAAACAACCACATCGTTCAGGTGACAAAAAACATGGCGGAGAAGATCTACCACATGGCCCAGTTCCTGAAGAGAAGAGGTCCCATCCAGGTTGAGCATGACACTGATAAACAGGAACTCATTGCACCACAAAGGCATCATTTCAGCAATACCTGTAATGAAGTCTCTGAACAGACTCCAGACTAGTATTGGCAAGCCAAAGGGAAAAAGATTTAGTGATAGTTCTTAAGGACATGGATATGTGAAGATTATGCCTTAATTTTGTGTTTTAATCTTGACTTATGATGTAGAGGGTTAAAGGACAAGAAAATATGGATTGGGATGAAACCAAATATAAGACTTTATTAGGAACCTAACCATAAATAACATAATTTATTTTCTGACAGAGCAAGGATGCTTTTATTTACACTGCCAGAGAGATGGTCTCAAGTTGTCAATCCATCACTCAGTTTGTGACGGTCATTGCAAAGCACTGCCTGGACAAACACTGCAAGGATGACCTTCTCCACATTACAGAGCAGATTCTCACCATCACTAACCAGCTTACCATAATCTCCAGGTAAGACTATGACACAACAGAAGTGCTCTCTGTAAATTTTCCAGTTCCAGTTCAGTCAAGACTCCACCAGTCCTCATAAGTTTAGGTGAAGCTGATACATGTAAAGTCCTGAAATTTAGAATGGGAACCTTGTGCGTATAATTCTGGTCACGGTCACAGGGGGTCTGGAGCCTATTCCACAGCACATCGGGAACAAGGTTGGGGTACACCCTGGACCGCATATCAGTCCTTTGCATGAAGCATACACACACAATCATATACTACGATCAGTGTAGAGATGATGTTTATTTAACTGCATGTTTTTGGACCATAGAAGGAAACTGGGGTACCAAGAAGAAACCTGTTGTCGGTCAAGAAAGTCTTGCTTGTCCAGCTTCAGATCTCAATAGTACTAATTGGCTATAAAGGTTTAGCCTGAGCCTTGAGCTCATATTACATACGAAAAATAGAAATAACAGCAACTTTTCACGATCAGGACCACCGCAGACCAGCCTATGGTCCTTCACACCATTTACCCAACATCCCATTCTTCTAAAAAAATGATGGCCTTCACCAAGCAACAGTCACCCGGTTAACACTGAAAGAGAAACATTTCCACAACACTTGATTTGCAGTTATAAAGTCTGTTTTGATATTAGTCTGTAAAGCTTAGTAAATGGTAATGTTCCAGCACCGGTTTCTTTGCCTTGGATGTACGCAGAGGCCTATTTATCTTAACATATTGCAGACTCTATAAAATATATGCCCTTACAAAAGACAGGCAGAATGAAGGGTCAGTGACAAATTTACATGTAATGCATAACAAGGCAGAATGAGGCAGGACCTGAATGGACTAAACAGCACTAAACTAGACACTTCTGGTTTATGTCTCTCTCCAGTGTCAATGCAGCAACAGCTAGTTGCAAGTCATCCAATGAGACACTGGTGAAGAATGCACAGAACCTGCTCCACGTCATTCTCAGGGGCATCCGGGCTGCTGAAAGCGCTTGCATCAAGGTACCTGCACCCACTAGCCCACACTACGCATCAATCTGGTATCGGTAAATCCAGTGCTGGCCAGCGGGGGCAGTGTCAGAACAAAAGCACATGGCTCCAAATTGTCAACAGCAGAGCTTCAAATGCATTTAAAATATTATAGGTTTTTGACTTTAATTTCTCTAATGCCATTTTAAATACTTTTTCTTTTCAGTTTTCTGGGAAGATTTCCCAGCAGCAGTGAATAAGGTCATATTATCATATTGTGTACGCGAATGGAATATAAACATCTTATAATACAGCTAGAAAATGATTTGATTCAAATGTCTAGAAAAAGTAGCAAAATGTGCCATTCTACATCTCCCAAATGTACATTCCTAATAATCTGAAAAATCTTAAATCACTGCCATTGTCATCGATAAAAATTATTACAAATCTGAAAATGATAGTAGTAAACCGTACCATGGATTGTATATAATAGTGATTTCTCTGCAAACCAGGGCTTAAGGCAACCAGATCCAGACTCAGACGGTGTCGAAGCTACTGTACTGTGTCTGCAGTGGAGGCAGAACCTACTGACTCACCGGGTCCAGCAGAACTCCTACCTGGAGACAGATGAACTGGGCCTCCGCAAAACCTCACAGTACCTGCCAGGCCCCAGCCTAGCCACCCCTGTTCACATGAAGGAAATCTTTAAATGACCAAGCCTGACGCCGACCACTATGAGCCTGCTGGTTACCGTATTTACACGTGTGTTGATAGCAGCATAGATAATTTCTGATTGAAGTTTACCTCCCACAAGGATCATGCTGATCAAAGTATTCTTGCACACTATCTCATCTGCAGACGTCTCTTTTCTTTTATTTTAGATGGATAAAAAAAGTCAACATACCATGTCTAGCTAGACTGATTTTTTTCTAGTCAAATACAGTTGACATCCAATTTAACAACAAAAAAACCGTTGATGACAAGCACTGCATTTATATTACAAAAGAAGCCATTTACAGTAAGCCGCATTAGATAATAAACAAAATAAACAAAAATGCCAGTAATTTCAGAACAGAAATAGCACCATGAAGCCAAAAAATACATTTTTTTTTTAAATGAAACTGAATTTTTTTATGGTTTTAACATTCGTTATTGTCATGTGTGCAATAAACCCAAACAAAAGTCTCAGTATCAACGGCAAAAGTACGGGTGATGGACAAGTTATTGGTGGGATATTTTTTTTTCCTACTAAGTTAAATATTCTTGTTATATAAAAGTGGCAGTTTCTATACTGTTGCTCTAAAATGATTTTTTTCCCCATCGCACAATAAAAAAGGTTAAAACCATAATACTGCACTTGTAAGAGCTTACATATCTTTGATGCACAATTACTGACAAAATAATCTTTATTTTACCCATCACATTCACTATATATACCTGTGGTTCGCTAACTAACTCTGGACCCCGATAAACGGCTCTCTTCGCAGAAATGCTGTATTAACTGAACAATGTCATTGAAACAGTTTAAAGAACATTCTGCACTGATTTGGATGTGTTTGTGCCTGTACATGTCTCTCTCTATCAATACACAAATAACAAACAATAAAAACAGCAAGAGCTCATTTTTATTAGTACCTGTGAGATAGGAATTATGTACATTTAAAATAAATAAATATATAAAGCTCAATAGTGTTTCATGGAGGAGGGAGAATGCTAAAGTACATATTTACAGATATGAGACATAGCCATCTGCACTCATTTCTGCGAGCTGCTGTTTGTTCATTGACAGAAAGGAGATGCTGTGGGGTCAAACGTCTTAAACACATCCTTGAGTGGCCTGTCGTCCGGCTCCCTGGGACCCTCTGCATCCTCCTGGGGTGGTCCTGCCGCCTGCCCCGATGCTCTCGCCTGCCGCGGGTCACTGTAAGGGGGCCGTATCAACCCTGCCAGTGCTTGGATGGGAAGGTTGTGTACGGCAGGGGCGGCCTGAACCCCAGAGAGGGGAGAGGATGGCAGGGAAGCCACCAGGGTGGCTGGGGGGCGAGGCGGTTTGCCCAGAGTCCCAAATCCACCCGTGTCTGGCAGATCGTCCTGGAGCTTGTCGTCGAAGCCAGGCGAGGGGGGTGGCTGGGGGCTCCCCTGCTTCACGGGTTGCTTTAGGATGCCAGGCTTTTTCTGCAGCTCTTCGCCTTCATCCCTTGAGGGCTGAGCCGACTGGGTTCTGGGGTCATACAAGCTGATCCCACCCAGCAGCGAGGTAGGGCTGCCCAGCCCCCCACTGGTGGAGGAGAGCCTGGGGGCATATGGAGGGAGCTTCTCCAGCTCTGGTTTTAGGGCAGACCCTGTGGCAGCCCGCTGTAATCTCGGATCAATGGTCCCCCCACTGCCACTGGAATCCTTGGGGACTGGGAATCTAGAATCCTGACTTCCCGATCGGCTAATCCTGGGGTCCAAAGATTTATGAGTCCGCGGATCCAAGGGTTTATCTGGGGCTGGCTTGAGCTCAGGGGCCCTGCTGGCAAGGCCTGCTGGCCTGGTGACTGCATCCTTTAGGCGGGCAGCAGCCAAGCGAGGATCAAGGGGTGGGGGAGAGGAGGCAGGTTCTGTGGGGGGCCCGAGGCTGCGGTTGAGTCGGGCGTCAGCGATGAGTGGGGGCAGGGGCAGGTTGATGGAGGGCTCCTGTCGGGGCACGAGCAGCGGGATCAGGTCCTCGGGAGCCCAGACCACAGTCTGAGCAAAGGCTGGCCGGGACAGCAGGATGTCCACACGAATGTGACTGAATTGCTTGACCTGACAGCGGGGGTCACGTAGGGCGGCACCCGGACGGGGCTCCAGTGGGATGATGGCTGCCTTCTCCCTCAGCTCCCGCTCACTGTCCTCATCCTCATCTCCAGTTAGGGGCTTGTAGGGGGCAGAGGGGTGCAGCTGGGGGTGGCGGTGTAGGTCCTGTTTTAGACCACCAGGTTCCAGGGGTTTCATTTTGCGGGGGTCCCGTGTCACCCGTGGGTCAACAGCAGCGTCCTCGGCCTTACGCGCTTCCGCCGCTCGCTGTCGGGGGTCGGCTTTGGTGCGAGGGTCACTGGGTGTGGCCCTGTCCTTCTGCAGCCGAGGGTCACAGAGCCCCGCTGACGAGCCGCCGGCTTGATGCACTTTAGGCTGCTGCAAGTTCATCATCATCTCATTCTGCTTCTTGAGGGATTTCAGAATAGCTGTCATGCTGTTGCCATCCTCTTCATCACTGGAGTACCAGCTGGTAGCTTCGTCTGAAATAATATTTCAGGTTAATCCTAGAACCTAAGAAAGCTGCTGTTAAACCGATCAAAAGCAATGACCTACTGAAGTACAGAGGAGCCAATCCTACAGGCATTTCAGTAATCCATCCATCCATCATAAGTTATCCATTAGAGGGTCCAAGTGAAATTTCAGGTAATATTTTGCATAGACACATTTCTTCTTTAACAATTAATACATAAGCAGGTTTCATAACATCATGACATTTCTGTTGAATTAATTTAAAGACTGACCAACAACTTTTCACAAATGTTTTAAATCACAGCTGCTTTTTTAGGAAATTATTTCATTTATTTAATTTATACCCTATAAGCTTAATTCGGGTCTCTGCACCATCCCTCTTCTAACTATCCTTTCTGGATAAGGACATCCCATTCAATACCTTTAAATCATAGCCATAACTGTAAATTACATAGACTTTTTGCTGGAATCTATGTGTTCATATTGGAAATGATTAATCTCATACATTCAAAATGGATTTTGTACAAAACATCCAAAACCGCTTTCATTCCCAGGGATAAATGTGCTGTTGACATTATCGTGTGTATTTACTGCTGCTGCATGTGGGCCGTGCAGAGTAACCATGTCCCAGCTGGAAGGCGGACATCCTCACCCTTGTCTCTGCTGGTGGCCTTGGGCCCCTTCACCTCCTCGCCCGCAGTGCCGTCCTCCTGGTGCTTCTGGCTCAGCCTCATGAACAGGGCCTTCTGCACGGCCGGCAGGAAATCTGGAACCGGCACAGAGCCGTTGGACTCAGCGCTGCTCTGGGATGCCTGGGCGCAGTCAAAGGCCAGCTGTTCCAGCGGGGGGCCTTCTTCTGAAAGAGAGGAACCCAGTTACACCACTGCTCAACTGTTCACAAGTGTCACGCTTTGAGAATATTTATATATGTATCTTTCGAAAAAAAAAGCCAACAAATTAAAAAAAAAAAAAACAGGACAGTTTTCCTTTTCTCTTTATGGGGAAACTGGAAAATTTTATAAGAAGTACTAGTGATTAAGAAACCACTCAAACCAGATTCCTGAAGTATCTGCTCATGTAAAACAATACAACATGTTAAATACACATCATTTTAAATCCTACCAATTTGATATTTGTTCTGACACAAATCGGCAGACTCCTCCCTGATTGATGCATCATGATCACATCTAAGACACACAATAATCCACCCAAGTATCCATGATCAGGGTTTGTATTTTTATGAATAATGGAGCCAGCAACTTCTTTTTCCATCTGAAAAAGACCAGACTCTTAATATGAATCCCAGAAAAAAAAACAATTTGTGTTTGCAGAGAGCAGTGGGGTGTATCCTGTGATTAATAGGCTGGTAAGACTTCAAATCTTTCAAGAGCAGAAAGGTAAAAACAAATGAATTACCACATTGCTCTTACCTCCCTGACCCACGCTCTGGCTGCATCATAAAACTCTGAACAGTTCTGACCCATAGCCTGGTACGGCATGTTCTGCTGCATCGGCAGGTCTGGCCCTGGGGGAAAAGGCCCCGGCTACTTTTGTTGGGGGTTGGCATTGGGGCGGTTACCGTGAGAACTTGTGTGAAAGGTGGCAGCCTGGCCAGGGGCTGCTGGAGGATGCATGGCAGGGCCCTGGTGGAAGCCATGCTGCAGAGATGCTCCAGGGGGGCTCATGGGCGGTCCGATATGGGGGTGGGGTGGGCACGCCATGGCGCCAGGGGAGCCCGGAGCTGGCACGGAGGGGCAGCTGGAGCCCGGGGGCAACATGTTAGCACCCTGCATGTCGTCCGCACCTCCTGTAAACTGGGGCGGGGGTCCATTCCCAGGGAACTGAGGACCAGGGGGGGAAGAGGAGTTGTTGTAGAAATTGGATCTGCAAGACAAAGGACATATGCTGTTACAAATGCTGTGCTGAAGTACACAATTAAAACTTAACTTCACAAGATACAAGAGCTCTGGGCATCTCTTATTCTTTGTTCAACACACTGTACTTGCAGGTTTTCTAAACCTACACTTTTAAACCAGCTAATCTTTCTGAATAAATGATAATAATATAATTAGCCAATAGAAGACAAAAAGTGGTCCTTAAAGAGATATTATTGAAGAAATATGCCATCAAACAAATAAAAGGCTGCTCTGTAGGACAGATTTATGCTATTATGTTAGGAGGGATGTAAACCCAACCAAAAACACAGCCACAGCAGGCCCAGTACCTGAGCCCGATCTTCTGAGCCAGGTCCACAGTTGGCTGAACCACAATCTCAAACAGGGAGGGTATTTTCTTCCCGCAAGGCCCCACATCCTGAGGGCTGCTGGGGCCGGGCGTAGGCAGCAGCCCCACTCCTGGCGGGGGCTTGGGCAAGGGGGCAATGCCTTGCTTCCTCAGCTCCTCCAGCTCCTGCTCATCCTCGGCCATAGCCTCCTCCTCAGTCTTCAGGACCTGCACGGATGTGAAACAGAATTAAAGCTGCTCTTTCTGTATCATGTAAGGCAACACCTATGAATGTGTTATAAACTGCTACCACAATTCAGGCGTTCCACTATTTAGCATGGCTTATTCCCCACCTTTATGAAAACCATACATGTGTTCTGTATTTTCACATTTTAAAGTTGATCATTCTGACCTTATCCAGCAGTTCTCTGCTCAGATCAGTAAGTGGCTCATGGGAGAACTTGCATTTATCTCCCTGATAGCACTTTGCCCCTGTGTGGAAGAACTTGCATGGATATTCATTTGAATTCATCGGTCAAGGAGAAAACTCACATATTAGTTTGAATATAATAAAAGAATATTACAGACATTAAAAACAGCAAATTAAGTTATGCCACTGCTATATAATGCATGCTTGCTATACTGCAAGATACCTTTAAAATAATGACCACCCACTGATCCATTTTTCCTAACTGCCTCTACTATACAGCGTGGCTGTGAAGCAAAACCAGGAAGTACTGGACAAGAGGCAGGGAACAAGAGGGACAAGATGACAGCTTCAGTAATGCCAATAATATCAGACGACTGTTGTGACTAGGGCGGTGTGTCTCCCTCTCAGATGACAGGCATCTACATACATGCATTCAAAAGCATAACGATTCGACACAGCAATGACCGTGTACCATTCTATTCAGAGCAGACTGGACAGGATTTAGGTGAATTTTTAAAATGACAGTAATATTCAGCAAGTATGACATAACAGGCATATCCATCTGTCATATTTTTTGGCTACATTTGCACCAAGCGCAGGTGTATTGTAGACACTTAGATCAGATTTCTGATTCGAATCCATTTTTCATTAAACCCCTGGTTGTGACAGCATAGCGGTTCAAACCCCAGGAGGGGGCCTGCCCTTGTATTCTTAAGTACAGCAACTTAACTTCTTAATTTTCTTCAACAAAATGTCCAACTAAATGAAACCGGTAACATCAATGTCACCTGAGCAAAGAACCAACTTCATTATTCACTTCTTAAAGCATCGTACGTCTTTTTAAAACTTTGAAAATGCATGACATTTATTTCTTGCATGGTGTAAGAAGCCTATCATCACACTGCAGAAGAGGCTGCATGAAGGATATTGTGCATGTAACTGCACTTCTCCCCCTTGCTGCAGTAACCTTGGAGGTAGAACTTGCACAGCTCCTTCTTCTTGTCCGGAATGACGAGTTCATGCTCAAACTTGCACTGATCCCCCTGTGAAGAGCCAAGAGAAGATGGGAGGCAACGCTCTGCTCATGGCAGTGACAGTGAGTGCTCTGTCCCTCAATGGTTTCCTCCACCTCCCTCGTGCTCAGAGACAACCAAATATCTTAAAAAGGTCCAGATCCCATTATAAATTTTAAATTTATTAACAATTAATAAATTCCAAGAAAGAAAACTGCATTCGAAGACTTATGACAGTGATTTTCTAAAAGTATGCAATGTTGTTACAGCTCCAGAATTTATACCAGTACTGAATCATTCACAATCTGATTCACAACAAAAACTATTAAATATATAAGAAATTTTAAAATAATTATGTTCCAAACATTTTAATAAAGAAAAAGAAAAAAAATTGCTAACAGGTTTGACTTTATGATACTAAAAATGACTTGAAAATTACCCTCTTCCGCACAAACACGAGAATCCTGCTGACCCGCTGCTCCCCTGGCCTGCTTACCTTAATGCATCTACCTTCCAGGAAGTACTTGCAGATGTATCTACCATTGTGTTCGACCGTGTGCTGATTGATGAACTCCTGCGTCATGATTGGACGCTTCTTCTGAAAGCTTGGGGGCCCCTTTGCAGGAGAACAGAAAAACAAGATGGCCGACCATGAATGACACAACCACTACGTCAGGTCACCTCTAGCTGGCTGAGCACTCACTTAAAAGTGCGTAATTCGCTTGAGCACTATTCTTCATTTGTTATCATTCTGGTCGGCCATAAACTCGCCTGCGATTGTTACGGCTGCTCACCTCCTTCATGCTGTCTCCCCCCTGGTCGCCCCCCCGGCCCCGCCCGCGCCCCCAGTTCTTGCCCTTCAGCTTCTTGTTCTTGTTGGGCATTCCCCGTCCCCGGCCGATTCCGCCCCGGCCCCTCCCTTTCGGTCCAGGATCTGCAGCCACGTATTAAATGCACAGAGAAATCCGCCTCAATTACAGCTCAAGAGAAGCTGGCAGAATGCTGTTTTAAGACGAGCACAGCAAATTCGTCAAATGTGTTATGTTACTACGATGGAAGTGTGAGACCCTGAATTTCTGTTTATATAGGCACTGCTGCACCTAACATACTCATCCATATTCTGCAAGAAAAATGACCTGTTATAATAACAAGGAAGAACAAACTTTTGGTCCATACCACTATAGCAGGGGTGGGGAACCCCGGTATGGGTGCGGGTTTTTGGGATGACCTCTCAATCAACCAATAATAAAGCAGTGGTTCTCAACTCCAGTCCTGGGGACCCACTGTTATTGGCTGATTGAGAGGTCATCCCAAGAACCAGCACTAGCTCCCCATGGATCAGGTTCCCTACTCCTGCACTATAGCTAGGTGAGCTGCTTTAGTTTTAGCAGGTCAGTCTTTCACAGAACTGGACTTCATCCCTAGCATAGATTACAAAGAGCCCGATGACAAAAGGGGGAAAGACAACACCATACACTGTGGAGATTTGCTCACATTGCTGTTTCTGCACTCCTTTCATGCTGCTCCTCTTCATCTGCTCCTTGAGAGGACAGCCTTTACCCTGGCTGGCTGCCGAGGGCTCCTTGCCTGGCCGGTAATGGCATGGCTCATTGGAATAGCAGTCGTCCTCCCCGTCGTAGTCATACTTCTCCTCACTGTAGTCGCTGAACTTGTCATAGTCACAGTTTTTATGCCTCTGCTGTTTGGAGTGGCTCCCACTGGCCTGCCCGTGCTAAAATCAGTCATTAATATACAGACATCAGAGACACATCAAAGCATATTAAATCGCAGATACAGTCTATTACAAAGCCAAGGGTACTAAATTCATGTTAGACTTTGTGGCTGTTTTTACATAATAAGGTATAAAATCTTTCACTTCGTTAATAAGTTAATAATACAGATTAAGGGGAGATGAGGCTCTGATTGCAGTAGTTCAATTCACTTACTCATTAAATATGCCACAGCGTCAGTAGCACTCCTGCAGAGTGTGTTTTGAACCCTTACACTTTGGAAAAAGCTGCCTTTCAAAATAATACAGCATTAAAGCTACACTGTCCCAAAGACAAAGGAACACAATTTAAAGGCAAAACATTTCTGCCCAACGACATGTATGATATACACGATATGATATGTAACTGATCCTACATCTATGGAGGTAGGGTAGGTCTGAAGGCTCAGCTCCAGGGCTAAGGATGTCACTCCTGCCCTGCCTGTGCGTGAAGTGATGGACATAGAATAATACTAATGTTATTGTTGGCTGTTACTGTTCTTGAAGTGTCTATTTTCTCATTCAGGATTCAATACTTAGCTTCATTGACAAATGAACACAGTTGGCCACATCATAATTATTTCAGTGTAACGGTTAGTAAAAGATAAACTATATAACCAACCTGGCAATCATAGTCACGGTAAGAGCTCGAGGACTTTTTGCTCTTGGATCTTTCTGAGCGCTCATTCTCCGAGTCATAGGTGTCTGAAGTGTCTGAGCTGGATGGGGAGTGATGCTGGGGCCAAACAGTGGGGAAAAGGTGGTGAAAACATTACATGAAGGAGTACCGTGTCAAGTCGCCCCACCCCAACGATTGCAAAAGAAAAAAAAACTATCAACAATTTTGTAAATGTACCAGAATGATGAACAAGTAATATTTTAAAAATATGACCAGTGAATGAGGTTTATCTGTGAAACAAGGTTTGTTGACACACACCGAGACAAAATAGAGATGAGCCAGTGACAACTACTTACCTGCTTAAGTTCAGCACATTACACATCATAAAGGGAAAGCTTGACTTTCTAGAAGTTTTCTATGACTCCATATGCCATGGTATCAGCCTGCTGTCTGTGGTACTGTGAATTCTTAAAAAATGAAGGAAGGTGGAGGCTGACGGCGACCCCAACACTGAGCCATCAAGCTCACCTTTTGCCGGTCACGCCTCCTTTTCTTGGATCGCCTCTTCTCCTTCACCTTCTTGTACCTCTTCCTAGAGTGCCTGTGGCCTCTGTCATCTTTCTCCTTGTCTCTCTCTTTTTCTTCATTAGCTTCTTTCACTTCTTTTGCCTCATCTTCAAGACTGACCCCTTCATCGTCTATCTCTCCATCCTCCAGCTCACCATCCTCCCTTCGTGAAACATTCATAAAACACATTAAAGATCAAATACCATTAAGTCAGAAGAATTCATAGAATACTTATTGTAGAAGCCTATTACTGGATGTTCAATTAAAGGTTTTTCCTAAAGACTCCATGTCAAAATATTTGGAAAAACTATATAGTTCTGGGTTATAGGACCCTGGATAATATTTTTAATATTAAACTACAGTCATTAGTACTGCACATTTTCATTCCTATATATAATCTTTACAAACAAGAATATATTTAAATACTTATATTACATTTTTTAAATCCCTTACTACTTTGTAAAAACTCCACAGTGGTGATAAAAAATGTAAAAACACGATGGCAGTATCCGTACCAAAATCTGGCTTATAAAACAGAAACAACTCAAGCTATTTTAAACACAATTCAAGTAACTGCAACCAAAAAATGCTTAACATTCCTAGCTAGATGCAAATATCTATTTAAGCTACATAAGAGATCCACATCACAACTGGGCTGCACATATACTAGCAACCACCACAGGCTTTCTGAATATCTTTACTGTGACCAAGACCAATAAGAATCAATGTCACACTAAACAAACATCAGAAACAGTTTATTTTAAACCCCTTTAACCTTCTATTGATAAGTAGAGTGCACCTTTATAATGATAAATTAGCAGGAAATCACAGTGCCAGCATGCATGCGGGTGGCGTGAGGGGGGAAATCTCTTCAATGGGAGTTCTGTAGTTAAAACAGGAGCCCTTTGAGACTTTGGAACACAGGCCTGGACCATCATGCCCTTGTACTGTTATGGGCAAAGCAAAATGTACACAGATAGGGCACCGTGAATATTGGGTATGACTCAGCTGAGAAATGACCTAAAGTCATTCTGTCCACATGGTGAGCATTTCAGTCTACAAAGGTTTGACCCAGCATCTGATAAACTATTGCAAGACCATCTGTACAGCTTCATTGCAAGGGAATAAAACTATACACTTTAGTTTACCATAAAAGAAACCCTGAACTATAACTGTGCCTGGGTAAAGCCTTGACATTAAAAATCGCTTGATTGGAAAATTAAACAATCTCAGTACTTGACTGTTTTCTCAAACAAATGGGGAACATAACCACTTTGGATTTGGTGACTGCTGACAATACTTCCGTTATCAAATACAAAACTGCTTCAAACACTAAATTTCACAAAAAATGTTTTGTGGTTGGTGACTTATTACTTGTTAGAGAAACTGATCTCAATGGAATAAAGACTGAATTGCAATGAACAATTAGAAGCTACAATGAACAGCGTACCTGGCAAGATGCCAAGACTATCAGGACAGGATTACAGATATACAACCTAATTGTACTGGCGAGTCTATGGAGATATGCTGTATTATTTACAGTGACATGCATGTGCTGATATACAGCAGTTGAATAAAGCAGAATGAATGCTACGAATATCAGTAGATATGGACACATCATAAACTGATTAATTGTAATATCAATTGCATAAATAACAGCGATAAAGGCAAGAAAACCTAATATTATAAAAGGTAATTAAAAAAAAACATAGAACCTACTGAAGTCTGCATATCGATACCAGTCTCATTTCCCCAGTGGTGCGTGAAGTGACCATTAAAAAAACTCAACTATGTCTTGAAACTTGCAAGATCATCTCAGTTAAAAGATTAAGTGTTTCCCACAATCTAAAGTAACAATGTAAACATTCAAAAACTGAGAGCTAAGAAGCAGAACCAATGCTTACTGCCCCAAAAGACCTGAAAATTCCTACTCATTTTTTGAGTCAACACCTTGTTTTGTGGCTACCTCTATGTTCCATTTATGAACAGATACCCTGTTAGCTGATTAAATAGGAAAAGAAATCCCTAGAGCTGCATGACCTTCTTATGAACTCGAGACGGAGAGCTTCACTGTGTAAAATCATTTACATGCCCATTCCCTAAGCAAAGAACATAACCAGCTGATAGCCGAACATGGAATTATAACCTGAGGATTGCTGAGCCAAATACTAATGCGTATTTTTCGGGGCCTGTAAAAATGGTAGTTAACATGAATTCCCTCAGTAGAATGTTTAAGTGTATAAAACATAAAGCTGTAAGCTACATGGCCAAAAGAGCTAATAATTAACAGAAATATCTAAAATTTACTTCAGAACAAATGGTACTTCAACCAATTGAAATGCACTTTGATTCAAAACCTTGTTACTGGTTTTATACTCATTTAAGAAAACGTTTTCAACATTATCTAATTTCCACAGCAGATACTAAAACGCCATTTTAAATACCAATTTGCAAGACTTCAGTCACGTCAAGGTTATTATTTTTAAATGCACCTTGATATTACTACTAATATTTCTGTCAATTAGTTGAGTTACATTTCTCTAGACTGCCAATTTCAATATAAAAACTGAAATTTACTTTACCAAATTTATTTTACTGGTTAGATATACTATAAAAATGGTACAAATATGGTTAAAAAAATGGTATAAATATATACAAAAGTAATAATATCTATGTCAATTTCAACATTGTATAAATACTGGTATTTCTCAAAAGATCCAGGTTCAACCTAAACTTGGCATAATCACAACAAACCTGAAAAGTATTGAAATAGCTGATGTCATGTCGGCAATTATAGTACAAATCTGAATAAATAATAGAAACTACCTTTAAAGAAAACCAATTTTTAATTAACCTACTTTATTAGCCTTCACTAATATATGACAAGTGTACTAGTATTGTTAACAGCCTACAAACCCCAGTAAGGCAGTAGGTATTAGAATGGCCAAGGGCATAGGCTTCTAGTTTGATAATACCTGGTTAAAATCCTGGGAGGTGTTCTACTGTTGAGAGATGATATTAATCCTAAACTGTTCACTCAAAATTCTTAACTCTTTAAATGGGTGAAAACATGTCCGTTTCTTTGGGTAAAAGTGTCAGCTAGGTAATAGAGTAAAACACTGAACACACTAGAAGCTGCTACAAATTAAACCACATAACTAGAACAGGTCAATACATTTTCAGGTTGAAATATAGGCAGGCATATTACCAGTTAAATCTACCTCGCTGTCATTATCAGCAAGCAGTAATCTCATAGTTAATAATCCACATATTTTGACCTCCACATGCAAATATTTCTCTCCACTGTATGCAAAGGATATATCCATTAAACTGGGAAAAATGGACAACCATCAATCCCCCAGAAGACCGATGGAAGTGAAACACGCTAGATCAAAAATAATTACCAGCACCGCACCGCTACAAACTACGTAAATTGCGTTGACCAGTTTCAGTGAATTTAGTTTCCCCACTACTGGCGGCTAAGTTGCGCTCACATGGGAATGTCAGACAGAGCGCGCGAACGCGCGAGGCTGTCGTACGTCACCTTCATTTACATATAGAAAAAACTGGCAACATGAAAGCCACGAGCCACACTTTCAAAATGGTCGAGACATCCCCTCCTGTCGTGCCCCCCCCCCAAAAAGAAAAAAAAAACGTTCCAAACTGGTTAGCTGGCTAGCTATTCGCTTGCGCTAACTACACAACGACTGCCCGACCTGTTTATTGGCTTGCACAACTCAGCTTCTATGACAAGTGCGTTTATGGCACGAAAATGTTTGAGAGCTACAAGCTAGCTCCGTAATATTAAAAATAAGGAAGCATGCAAGAGGGATCTAGCTACCTAGCTTGCTAAGGCCTGACTTAATCCAGGAAATCCACCGCAACAAAATATATTTACACCGAGCTCCCCAAAAATAGAACGAATACAAGCATTTACTCTAGACGCACAAATGAACTTTTACAAAATAATTTTTTAGATAAGAATGTTACTCGACCTTTCGTCCCCTGCAAGTTCAGAGTCTGTCATGTTTTTGTCAAGAACGGGGTTTGGGGGATTGGAGAAAAGGCTCGCGAAAGCCATGATGATTGGAAACGAAATTGCCCTTCTCCCGAAACAAGAGTGAGTTGCATTCAGTCACTCAAAGGAGACGTTGGATTGTGAGAGATGATGAAGGATTGCATTAGTTTAAAAAACTCACGGTTACAAGTCTTTACAGTGAAACAGTAAACACAGACTTTATCCAGTCTCTTATCAATGTTTTAAACTGTAAACACAGTTTTGATACCCCCGCTTTGCTAATGTCCCGTCGGTTGACTGTTTTCTTGGTGAAATATTGGAGACGGAGGGTGAAACAAACAGAAATTGAATCATTTTCGATGGTTTCTATTCCTTCACAAAACATGGCGCCCGCAACGCATTCTCAAAATGGCTGCGATGAACCAAAGAACGGTGGTTGTATTCTTCCACTTGCAACGTTAGACCTATGAGATCAGTCTAGCCTGTAGCCGCTGCATAGCTACACGGCAAACCATTGGTCAATAGACTTTAATTTATGCGAATATATAATACATCTCTGATTCGATTGGAGTGCATAGCGCACAAGAAATGAAGTCGTGGTCAAATAGTAAAGGTTGGCAGACCGTAAAGAACAGTATCCAATGGGAAATCATGTAACGTCATTACAGCGGAATGATTTGTGAAAAGAGAACTAGGCGTTTTTCTTGAAATAATAAGTTAGCATTTATTAGTTTATTTAACACGTTTGCTAGATTTTATGAAGTATGTCGCGTTAACTATTTATTTGATTTCTTTGTTAAAAAATAAATTCTACCTGAGTTGTTTTTAGTATAGTTACCTCTGTTGGGTAAGACAGAAATATTTTTTACTGCCAGCAGGTGTCACTCTAACCCAAAAAATACATCAATCGATTCTGAAATAAACGTACATTAAAACCTTTCTTGCGGTTTTGTGTGTGTGCCTTGCTTTGTTCTGGCCTCCTGTTAAGGATATGTCCTCTGCCTTGGGTGCCACTAGACCTGTTCCCTCCACGATCATAAATTAAAGAAGTGCTTAGCACATGAATGAACGGATTAAAAAATTATTTTGCCCCAGAACACATGGTATGGGTAATACATAGTTGCTGGAACATGCATATTTCTCAACTTTTTATTTCCATCCATCATCTAAACACATCCATATCAGAACTGTTGGAACATTTTAACTTAGTATACTATTGAATGGCAGGATATCAGTGAAGATGGATGGATGATGGATGGGTGGGTGGATGGATGTACCATTGTTATACCAGCTGTACTCTATTAAAGATACAATTATTTTAGTTGATTTAAGAGACCTATAATATTATGGACACTGTTTTAGTTTCTGAAAGTCTCAGGCGCTCAAAACACACTTCTGTCCATAGGTTACTTTTTTATTAAATTTATATACAATGGTTCTCATACAGTTATGATTTTTTTTTTGCAGATTTTTAAAAATTTGATTACCTTTTGCTCTGTGAAATTGCACACTTAATAATTGCACTGGTTAGGAAAATGTTCACCCCTATGAGCTGCTATTTACTCACTGAAGTGCATCTATAATTTCATTGTTTAGGCAGAAATAGCTAAAATAGGTCTATGTGAATCATCCATCCATCCATTTTTTGTAACCGGTCAACCGATTCAGGAGGGTCTGGAGCCTATGGGCACAAGGCAGGGAACAACCCTTCACAGGGCACACTCACACACCATTCATTCACACAGGCACAGTTTGGTAACTCCAGTTAACCTCAACATATTTTTGGACTGTGGGGGGAAACCCGAGGAAACCCTCTGACTACACGGAGAGAACACATAAACTCAATGCACATGGAGCCATTGCAGATACTCAAGTGCTGGTTCCAGAGGTGTGAGGCAGCAGTGCTAGCCGCTGTGCCACCATGCCACCCCCTATGTGACTCATAAAAAATCAATTTATTTATCAAATCCCCCCATCAGATCTCATCTTAGCCATAACAATGCTTTGTTACTCTAAGATTTAAACAAATCAATAGACAGCAGACCTTCAAAGGAGGTAAACATTTCATTAAAATTTTGACATTTTATTTATTTAGCAGGATGCTTTTTATCCAAAAAGATGTACACCTCTGGGAAAGCAGGGCCATACAGTCCCAGGAACAATTGGTGGTTAAGGGCCTCGATCAGAGACCCAATGCTGAAATCACTCTGACATTTTTCATGCTGTCTTTTTAATATAGGCCCACTTTTGATTCTTTAAAGGGCACCGCATATCACTATTATTTGGGAGAGACTGCGTTGGGCTGAGGCGCGAGTATGTGGGGCTTTTGATCATTTCAACAAGGAGGTTCAATAGCAGCGATATAATCTGACTGGCGCTGACCTGCAGGACAGGGCAGTGCGCTCGCGCATATGGTGAACCTGCACTGTTCTGCTTCATGAACTTCCAGATGGCAGCTCACATTCACACGATGGCGATTTTCAGAGCGAAAGAAGGGGGGCAAAAAACCTGGGAATTTCGCGCTGTGTTGAGGTGTTGGTGGGAGGGATTACTACATGCGTCCCCAGTAAGAGTCCACGCTGCGTTTGGTAGCTGCTTTGACTTTTCTTTCGGGCTCCTGAAGCGCATGGATATAGGAGCATACCCCAGCTACTGGTGTGCATACCGCAGACGAGCATCACTAATTCAGACTAGAAACCTGCCTCCATCTAGGCTGTACTGTAGATTGAAGTCCCAAATTCGGAATACAACAAGCTTTCTTGAACTTTTCCTGGAGTTTTTCGCAGCGCTCTTTTGATATAAATATATGCAATTCAACGCAAATATAGCCGGAGCTGAGGGCATGATGCGCAAAGTTCAGTGCAGCTGTCTGCTGCTGCTGTGTTTGACAGCGATCGATCAGTGTCACGGCGTCACGCAGGTTAGTATGAACCTTATTACAAGCGCATATTACACACATATGAAAGCGCTTTTCTGGTAGTAACTCTATAATTTACAAATGTCAAAAAATATAAAACGTGCCATAACAAGCTGGAAAAAATTTATGTCAATGCATAAAGGGCGCATATTGTATTGCTGCGCTTATTGTATTTTACATTGAAATTTTCATTAATTTGCTTTTTCTGGTATGAATTAAAACTAAGTGTGGTGCATGTGATTTTCTAAATAGTTTAATAGTTTTTAATTGTTCAGTGATTTAGTTGTGATTTGGAATTTGGCAATTCTGAAAAATTAGATATACTTTTTAGACATTTTAGACATTTTTAGCACAATGCCATTTAATACAATACTGTGCATATTTTTCAAAACTTTTCTTAAAACATATCCAAGTGGAAATTCAAGTTAAAACTATTTGACCTGATCAACTGGTCTCAGCTGGTATGAACTGGCCTGAATGATTTGCCAGGACATCACCAGTAAATCTGTGAAACAGGTACTGATACTGTACAGCTATTAATCCGAAATACTAGTCCAAAAATCTGTTTAAAATCACACCCTAGTAGAATTCTGCTTGAATAGAGAGCACCTAAATCTGTAATTACATACTGTGGATTTCAGTGTAGTGTCTGTTTGCAGTATAATGGTATACTGTGTATTCCCCTGTGGTCCAGATGGGTCTCAAATGATAGAAAACCACTAAATGCAGACATCCAGCCCAGTGGGTGGCGCTGTTGTGCACAGATCAAAGCAAGGTGCCATAGAAGAGGGTCTGTGTTCAGTCCCTGCTTGACTGACTGCTGAAAAATTGTCCTTTCTCCATCTAGATGGATCAGATGGCTGGGTCATTGGTCATTGGTCCTCTCGTCACTAAATAAGTAGTCAGGCAAGCAGAGATCTCCTCCAAACTTGTTGCATCCCTTCTGCAGCATGTTGAGCAGGGAGCGAGTGACTTTTAGTACACGCATTGGAGGAGCTGTGTGCTAATGGGGTTATGTGCTTGCGGATACTTACAGTGGGATTAGCTGGCCGTTCCTGATTAGGAGTGAAACACCGGGAGAAAACAGGCCTAAGGGTTTAACACATTATAGAGCGCCGATCACAACACCCCTGTTTTCTCACGAGTCCACTGTCATCACTTATCACTTTCCAGTCTTTGTATATGACTGACGTTCTGTATTTTCACTTTCTGACAATGTTAGGGCTTTTGTTTAACTTTGTTACAGGTTTCTGTAATTGTGGCCATTGAAGGTTTATTCAAGAGAGGAGTATGTTATTGATTTATTTATACACCTTATGGAAAAGGATAATTGCATGGGCTTGTTGTAGAAATGAATAAATATGCATGAATCACCATACATCAATTGGATTTTTCGACTTGGGGTGACACAGTGGTTTACTGGATAGCACCGAAGCCTCACACCACCACAGTTGTGAGTTTTGAATCATATTTGCACAGGATTCCTGTCACAGTGTAACAACACGCAGATGAATTTGTGACTACTCTAGTGGCCAAAATTGTGAGAACACTTCCAATTTTTAGAGATTGCAGAACTTTATTCAAATGTTACTCCAAATACAGTGATCCCTGGTCTATCGCGGGGGTTGCGTTCCAGAACCCACCGGGAAAGGTGAAAATCCGCGAAGTAAAAACCATATGTTTATAAGGTTATTTTTGTATATTTTAAGCTCTTATAACCCCATTATATTCTCTTAGATATTAGGTAAGATTCGTTTTGTATGTAATTATGTATGTGACACTGTTTATATACTACGCACAAATATACGTATCGTATATCATTGAGGAGTTTTATTTAATACGTAATACAGTTGT
>JAAGVU020000061.1:13117424-13149701 GCA_011763525.2 Mormyrus iriodes
AGATATGCTTGCATATAAAATCCGCAATAGAGTGAAGCCGCGAATGTCGAAGCGCGATATAGCGAGGGATCACTGTACTTATTTAATTGCTCAATGTCTGATATTTGTGACATTGTATGATTGTTTATAAACATTACCACCAGTTTTTGTGTGGTAATTGTTAAAGCATAATACCAAAAATGTTAGGTGTTTCCCCAATTATGACCACTAGTGTAGATTGCCCGTGGGGTGTGGTCATGCCATAGGATGAACTCTCATCCCATCCAGGGTGTCCCTAGCCTTGTCCCCTATGTTTCCTGGGACAGGCTCCAGACTCAAGTATGGCAGACAAATCAATGGGCTTCCAGTATATTTTTTTTAACCAAAAACCAACCACTTGTTCATTTTTCATTTTTTAACTGAAGATGAATAGAATATGGCTTGTTCCTGTTAGTAATAGCTCATACACTTGTATCATTGTTCTGAACACGGAGGACATGCCGCTCAGGTCTTTCTCCCTCAGCACCATCCAAAACACACACAGGGTACTTGGCCTGAGATCTTTTCAGCATCTGGGCAGCAGCTTTCACCCAGCCTGACATGCCTGCACTCCCAGATGTGGCGAGAGAGCAAGGGCCAGGGCAAGCATGCACAGCACACATGCAACCCAGAGCTGATCCAGGGCATCCAGAAAGCTACCTCCCTGAAGCAGGAGTACATGATGCCCAGAGATGGCAAAGCATCTGTATTAGTAATAATCTGAGGCTGATCACAGTTCTGCTGCTAAAGTTTCATGCAATGCAGAATCTTGTCATGTACCACACCTGGTGGCTCCTCTCTTTGTGTCATCTTTATAATAAAAGCCTGCCATGGACTGGGACTGGTATCTCGTCTAGGGTGTCCCCTGCCTGGTATCATCTGCTGCTTGGAATCGGAGTCAGGTTCTCCTGTGACCCTGACCAGGATAAGCAATTGGAAGACGAATGGGTGGATGTTCTAAGTAGAATAAAATGTAATAAATATGCACGACGGGCTGTGTCAGGATCTGAAATGCAATTTTTCTTTTGGACAGAGTTGTATAGACAGACACCAGGTTGTGGGCGTGCTGCGCCAAATGGAGAAGATTCTGAAGGGACAGGAGATGCGATTCACCGAAGGGCTCCGCGTTATGAAGTCCAAGTTGGCCGTCTTACAGAACTCCATCTCCAGGTTTCCTCAGGCAGACCGGCACACAGGTACATGCACGCGGGGATGCAGGCAGACATGCGCTAGGTGTTCATCCACACCTTCTCCTGCGGGGTCTTAGTGACGTGAACCAGGAGCTGAGGCATGTCCTGAGATGCTTTGGCGGCTCACCTGGGCTGTTAGCTCATCTGAGCTGGCTTCACCATCAGCATACCATGCTATTGGATGTCTCTACATGCTGTGACAACAGCATCTGGCGCGTCTCAAAAGGCGCGCTCACATGAATGTGTCATTTTCCCTTAGACATGTAAGTCTTACCTCTGGCTGTGTATTTGTGTCTACAGATTTTTTTTCGTGTTCTTGATGGAAAAATTTCAACTCCATCAGGTCAGCAACTCTTCAAAAAGCAATATCCTTAGTAAATTTCCACAAAATAAATGATTTTGCTTATGACTTAATTGATTTTTTACAAGAAACTAAAAATACCTAAATTGAATTCTTTGTTGTTGTCATCAATGATTTTGTTTAAATACATAAAAAGTAGTAAGAATGAGATATTGTGTATGTTAAGGTAGTCCCCAGTTAGTGTGTTTCTCATATTGACAAGGCTCTTATAGATGGTGTCAAACACATCAGATTAAACATTAATTGGTATCACTCTACCTTTAATTGCTTGTAAACTGCTTGTAAACATTAATTTATGCTCATGGAACTGGAGTTGCAGTATGGCATGTCTTCACTACACTTATAAAATAGCTTTGAGTGTTCATTCAGCTTGAATGTATGGTTTTTTATCTGTGCCATATCCAGTTTTATTGGAAGACAGGTGTACATTGATAATACAGGGATTGCTTGCATGATGGGGGCCTTTAGGGGGAAGTTGGGGATCCACATGGGAGCACCTTCAAAGATTTTAAGAAGTATAAAAAGATGGGAAAAAGCATGCATGCGTGTGTAACAGATTTTACAAGTTGAAAGTATCTGCTGTCCTAGGGGTAACTCTGGAAAAGGTACCCTCCCCCCCATCACCCACCCTGCTCTTCATTTTAAATTGTGAATCAGTAACTGTTATCATTATTTAAAGTGACTTTATTGAAATCAAAATTAACATTATAAAATTTTCAAAAAATTATCATTTTAAAATAAAAAAAAAAAATCACTTTATTTAATTCTAAGATATTACAAATAATTAACCTGTATCTAATTAGTGGCATGCACAATAGGTCAAAGTATCATTTAATATAATGATCTCCAAACAAAACAAAACTCAGGTTGTAACTGAACGCCAGCCACCCATCTGCAGCATAGACAGTTTCCGTTCCAAACCATGTCTTTTTGCAGTTGTTAATAGTACATAAAATAAACTGTACTGTTCTAGAAAGCAGCTGTTTAGTGAAAATACAAGTAAATTCTATCTGCAGTCTCATTCTGGCTGCAGTCCCGCATAGGCTACCAACATCCATCCACATCCATCTTCTGTCTGCTGATTCTGCCCATGGTGGCATTGGGACTTGGAGCCCATTCCAAGCAGCGCAAGGCACGAGGCTGGGGTATTCACATAGGATATATCCAAAAGTAAGCCTGGTTTACTACAGGAAAAAGCAAATAGCTTATAGAACATTCCATAGATCAGTAGAAGAGAGACTAGAAACTGCTGTGTTTGGTACCCAGAAAATTAACATTAGAGATGAACCAGCCTTAACCGTTCACTTCCAAACTCTACCATTTAAAGAAATGCACCGTTGCGCATAATTTTAACCAAATCGGTGGTGCTGCATCCGGGCTTCTCCATGCCCCAAGTCAGAGAACATTTGCCGTGATACGGCACCATTATTAAAAACGCTACCAGCCGCGCGATTGGCCCAGCGACGCATATAACCTCCCCATCGTTTCCCGCTTCATTAAGCGTACTTTGATGTGATCTACATTCCTTCCTGGGGTTACAATAAATCAGCGGTGAATGGAAGACATGACCCGAACAGCGTGCTCTCCCACAGTATTGGTGGGGAGCTCATCGACATGTTGGCGGCTTCAGCTGCCTCGAGATCCAGAGATGGAGCTACATGTGGGGTCTGCCTGACAGCAAGAGCCCAGCATTCATCACCTGATCTAGTCAGCTCAAAGTATCTTCAGATCTATCTTTATTTATCTTTAGGTATCAGTATGTTTCTAGTACATGGAAAAGTAAAATATTAAGTATTTAAAAGATATGATTGACGATTGAAACTACATTTAATATTATTATCAGGGGCATAGCTAGAAAATGTCACCTTGGGGGGGGGATGGGGGGCTTGGGGTCCCCATACAGTGCTGGGCCCCCTGAATCTACTGGGGTATCCATGCCCCTCCCATGCCCCTTATCACTATTAAGAGAAACATTAAACAGGTTGAGAAATTAGGTAATTTGTCATTGTAGAAGAAAATAAGATTGAATCTTTCAATTGAATCGCCTCTGCGGTGTATTAGTTAATCATCGGATTATTCAGGCACACTCTCGTCTTTAAATTAGGAAGCTCCCAGGGTTGCGCCTTTAGCTTTGGTACCATCCTGGAGAAAACCTCTGATGTGCCCCCCCCCCCCACCGTTTAAGCCTTCTCTCGATCTCCAGCGTAACCCATGGCTCACCTATGCAATAAGGTATCTTAGACGACGTCAGCCACCAAAAAAGGTTCGTGTAGGCAGTGTGAGTCAGCATGATGGTGCCAGATGTAGCCATATAGGATGTAATGCCCGGTTGGTCAAGACAGGAGTGTTTGTACCTATTCTACTGCAGACCAGCAAAAGCAGGCAAGTGTCCTGACCCGGCCTAGTGCCTCCACTGGCTATTTACGTGGGACATAAAATAGCATGAAATTTTCTCTTCGGTACAACAAAGAGTCATTAGTAGGCTAGACTCTGTGTAGCATGTGTTTGCAATTATGCAACATACCTTTCATCTTCTATTTCTCCTCATGTGTGTTTATGTTGTGAGAATAAAAAGATTCTCTTCCAGTTCTTTATATAATGTCTTTTGCAATTTAAAACATGTATCAACTGGGAGGAACTGGCCAAATTCATGCATAAAACAGTAATAAGAGACAGGTGAAGGACCAGCAGCAGTCATTCTTCATATATTTGGTGAGCTGAGATCATCTATTGTCTTGTTTTTTTTTTGCTGCTGCATCGACCTGCATTTGTAATGTCTCTCCATCACAAATACACTGCATATGTGAGTTTCAGCTGTGCGGTCCAAGCTGTTCCAGTGTAAATATGCTGAGGAATCTGGGTTCCTCATGCACCTGATCCTTCCTTATGGTTCAGTTGGGCTTTCTTTCCCAGTAATCTTCTGGGATTATTCGGGACATTTCTCAGCTCCTTTTCCCATGAAGGTCTTTCCTGTTCTCCAAGTGATTCACGCTTGGCACAGCATGCATCACAAATCTGCTTAATTTATGTTGCCATCTCTTTTCTTTCTTACTTACTTTCTTTTCTATACCTCTATGTTCTTTTCATCCCCATTGCTCTACTCAATTCCCTGTCCTCCTCTCCTTCCCTCACTTCCTTCACTCCACCTCCCTCTATCACATTCTCATCCGCTGGCTCCCTCCGTTTCCACAGCAGCCTCGAGTTGCCCATCTCTCGAGGCACCGGTCCACGGAAAGAAGTTCGGCACCCGCTACCTGGTTGGGCACGAGGTCCATTTCACATGCAACCCTGGCTACCACCTGGTTGGGCCGGCAACCCGTGTCTGCCAGGAGAACGGCAGCTGGAGTGGGGTGAACACCTTCTGCAGAGGTAAATCCTAAACTCAGAGCACTCAATGGGACACTCTGGGAGAAGCCCACATACGTGATTAGCCACTAAAATGCATGACCAACACTGTCATCATGAATATCCTTCATCTACGTTCCTTCTGAAATTAATTAAGTTTAAATTTAAATAATTAAATTTAAAGGTCCACAGAACAGTACCTACTTCAGACAAGTCTTCTGGCTGTGCCTGCCGGATGCTGGATGTTGTCTCTATAATATATGGCCAGGAAGATGCTGCTGTTATTGACTCCAGTGCAATGTAGAAAGAGAGCTTCCATAGTGGTGAAAAACGTTTACAGCATTCGCAAAAGGTTGTTATCCTGCTCTCCTGGAGTGTCCCGACTTAATCTGCCAGGTAGATAAATACACCCCCAGCAAATACCTATCCACACGTGGTTCCTCGATTTATTGAGACCAAAGTGAAAGGAGAAATGAGAAACAAATATTACAAGCTCAGGAGAAAGAGTTCCCCTACAACCACACATAAATCCTACTGTAATAAGAAGAACATTAAACCCAGTGCAAAGCCAGTCATCTGCAATCAGTACATACTTCAGCCAAAACACATAATCTCCAACACTGCACACCTAAAACCGGATCTGCAGGATCATTGACACTTTGGTCAGGTTCTGAAATATGGAAGTAGGGGAGACCAATTGCCATTATCTGGACAAGCAGACAAACAGGCTCATCCTTTAGGTCACAGGTAGGCATCCTTGATCTTGGAGTGCTGGTATCCAGCAGGTTTTCCATCCTACCTGGACTCTTATGAACCACTCCTGATCTCAGGCAGATAGTAACTCATCAGGTAGGATAGAAAACCTGCTCGATAGCAGCACTCCAGGATCAGGGATGCTTACCCCTGCTTTAGGTTGTGAGAGCCCACTTCTGCTGAAGGGGCTGCCTGGACTGTTTCACACGGGACCAAAACTATGTCCATTCTGCTCCACCCACACACCTATGTAGCTCTGGAAGTCTTGTGGCCCACTGGGAGTAGACAGATTGTGTGCAGAGGCTTGTGTGACAAAAATTTCAGTATGCTAATGAAGGACCAGAACATAATCCCACTATGGGATTTGGAAAAAAAAAAGTTCTCTGTTCCTGGGTGGGGTGCGTTGCAGAGGATTAGACAAGACTGCCCCCCCCTCCCCAACACAAACAATCCCCACCTCACAGCTCCCAAACTCATACCCGCCCTCCATCCTATTTGAATTGGTGGAATTCCTCAGTCCGGGCTGCATGGCGGCAATATTATTTGACTGCCCCGAGAGGACGTCAGGGTGACCTTGGTGGGACCCTCTGAATGCCAGGTTGAAAAGAAAGGGCTGGATGAGAACATGGAGGGGAGGGCTGAGGAGGGGGGGGGCAGGAGCCAGTGAAAGGGGCTCCACACACTACAGATAAGGGGGAATAAAGAAGCCATTCTTTATGCTCTTGGGGACTCCTTGCCTCACTGAACAGTGCTCTCGTCGAAGTGGCATTAAATGTCTCAGGACACAGAAAAACACCTGTGCTGCATTCCTCACAGCCCTGCATTTCAGCCCCTCATCCCTCTCAGCCCCCACTTGCCCATTCTTTTCCTCATTCCCAGGTCCAGCGCCAACTAGATCCAGTGTAAGACAATTCCCCCACTGGACTCTTGAAAGCGAGCGTTCAGTTGCAATTGGTGGAGGTTGTGGCTGCATGCACCTCATTAAATGGACCCATGGTCTTAATAGCAGACAAGTATGCCAAGTATGCTGTTGATGGTCTCTTTGGTTGGTCTCTTGGCACTGGCTAAGATAACCTAAACGCTGGAGTTACTCTGTGCTCCAGTGTGGCCAACCAAAAAGTACGAAGAAGGACCACTGAAGCCCTGATACAATGTCATTCCTGTGGCAGTTCCCAGGGGTCGAGGAACACGAGAGCAGTTCTAAGTTTAGGAGCCCATACCTTAAAGGCAGCATTGACGATGGAGAAAAAAAACATAAATAGTTTTAGGAGGTTTAAAAATATTCCAGAAAGCAAAGCAGACAAATAAACAGGAGAGAAGCAGGCAGTGTAACTTGCAGACCTCTGAAAGTCTGATATTTTTTTTAAATAAACCATTTCAGGATGGAAAGAGGATTGTGGATTTTCTCACGATCACTTGATGCTTGCATATTAACACGGGTTCAATGGTTTTACAGTCAGAACCTTCGTGGAGTAAGCTTGTCTTGTTTTCCAGAAATCAATAGCAGCTTATCCACCAGAGCATTACACTGCATTTGAAAAAAAGTCTTTCCCCCCTCACATTTATTTATATATCTTCACTATTGGTTGTAAGGTGCATTGTGTGGCACAACAAAAACAGTTCCCATTAACACTGGTGAGAGCTGTGAAACGAAACAGGAGAATGGATGAGTACCCTGCCAACATCCTGCATAAACACGGCTTACTTTTCACAATGCAGCATCATGTAGGATACATTTCAGCCTGTCCTCCTAGCCCCTTGTGTGCCTCCCAGACTGACTACAAGTATCTACAGTAGCCAGGGGCAGACTAACCTCTCTGGGGGCCATTAAAAGTGACCCATTTTAATTATGTTATGGAGCTGAAAGAGAAACGAGGGAATGAAAAACAATAGAGCATCAATAATATGATAATCAAAGCGTGGGGTACCAATGGTAAAGCTTAATGATCAGGGTGGGGGTGGGAATGCTGTCATAAAATTCCCTGATCATGGGGGGAGGGCATTATCCCGCTTACGGATTGATCAGCCATATTTAAGAAGATTAATGCTCCCTCCTTTTGGCCCCAGACTATAGCCTAGGACAGCCTATGTCTTACTCGCCCCTGAGCCTAAGGTTAGTGTTGCATTTTTGTATATGTTCATTTAATTATGTTCTCTCCACGTTTGTTCACAATTTGTATGCCAACCAAGTGGGGTAGTATCGAAGACATGGGAGATGTAATTTTAGTCTTGCATCTCTGCGCTGTTTTCTTCATCTGTTAGTTTACTTTGTGCCGGTTCATTTGCCAGTGAAGCAACTGGTAGCCAACCACTAGTCTCCTGTGTGAAAAGAAAGCTGGGTAGCATCTCAGTAGTTAATCACAGTCGCGACGGGGTCAATTTTGTCTGCCCTGAAAAATTATTGCTAAAACTGCAATATAATTAATAAATTACCATAATTTAAATGATCATTGTCTTATATCTTGTCTTATATCCATAAACATAATTTCTGGAAATTCTGGAAAGTCTTCATGGCACTCCTAGTTTTTGGGAACTCCGGGCAGATGCCTAAACTTGCCTTATGGTAAGTCCACCCCTGACAGTAGCCTGAGTGGAGAGTTATGGTTGGAAGCCCATGTTGCTTCAAAATTTATGAAGAGGCGAAAAGAATGACAAAACAAACAAAAATAATGAGCAAAAAATCTTATGATACAAACTGACTATTTATATGCAATAAAGTTGAAAGATTTAAAACATTTTATCTAGTGTTGTGTTGTTTGATCTTAAAACTCCTACAGTAATGAAATTTTTGGGTACCTATTTGGAGAACATGGTAAGAAAAATTACATCAGAGCCACATATTTTTTAATATACCTAAATATGCCTAAAAAGTTAACACGATATCACTTGTTCTACACAGACACACACACACACACAAAAACGACTGCATTTCACTATAGCGTTGAAAAATTCTGAAGTTGAGGAGAATGACCCATCCTGTTCATGACCCATTCCATGTTTTTGGTTGATTTATATCGTTACTGTAGCCCCTGCGTTATCTTCCCTTTCCACCTCTTTGTGGGCTCAGCTGTTCACCATAACAACTTCAGTAGTATCAGCATTAGGCTATGCTGTCCACTCCAGCAGCCTGAACTGCTGTCAGATTGCGATTCACCCTCATATGTGTTATTCTCTATGTTGCTGCAAGTCCAAACCTATCCAACAAAACTTCAATCTTTATATTATTAGATAACGTGCAGATATGTTAACTTCCTGTCATGAATTCCTCTATCTGAGAGCCAACACAAGGAACAAATTACAGGTGTAACTACACCAGGCTCCAACTGGAAATGTTTGAAGCCTGTATCATACTCAATACACATGGAAATTAGATGGCCCAGCCCCAGCAGTTTCTGGGCTCTATCTGTCCATGGAGACTGCTGGCTGCCACGGTTGGACATTGTCCCCTAAAAGTCATGTCCTGCAGTCTGTTTTATGAAGTGTTGCTTATGACAGTATCTCAGCATTGGATCATCTCTGCCGGCAGCTTTACTTCTCCCTGGTGTGGATTTCCAATGCCAGTGGACAGATGCCCAGCACTTGAAAGAAATCAGTCTTGCTGCCTCTAGGTCAAAACATTGACCTAATTTTGTGTCAGGCTCCATGGATCTCATTAAACTCGTCAGGAAAGTGACACAGAGATTTAAAAGTGTGCACCCTGTTATTTTTCCTTGGCTTCAAGGTAGACATTTATGTCACTTACTGTTTATTGAGTTTTTTTGTTTGTTTTCTGGCCAAAAAATACATGAAAACATTCTAGCTTGTGATCTTTTATGCATGTTGGAAGATTGCAGCGCACCAAGACCCTTGAGATAAAGCTCTTTGATGTTGCATGTTCTGTGTTGAGTCGTAATGAAATCATTCCAACCACACAGATACCAATAGGTGTGCCAGTAACCCCTGTCAGAATGGAGGAACCTGTGTAGAGGGAGTCAACCAGTACAAGTGTACCTGTCCTCAAAACTGGAGTGGATCCCACTGTCAACACCAAACCCAAACAGGTCTGTACCTCACTAGCCTTATGAGCTTTTAGCCTAAAGTGTCAGCCACACCATCCCTTAAACCTTCTCCCTTACCACTTCATTCACTAATGTCTTCCTCTATTAGCAGAGCCAAGCTGGTTTGTACCAGAACAAGACCGACCTGTTACCAAGCAACCCGTGTCTCTCTATGGTCCAGCTCAGTGTTTCCCAATCCGGTCCTCGTGGACCCACAGACAGTTCACGTTTTTGCACCCTCCCAGCTCCTTACCAGAGCTCAAAGGAAGCAAAAACCCTGAAGACCAGGTTGGGAAACATTAGTCTAGTTTGTTATCAAAATCGTGAGTGCGGGACATGAACGTTTGTTAGCTGTCCAATTGTGCGTAGGCCGTCCCCAGACCTCAGGGTTAAATTGGAACCATCGCTTCCCCTCTCGCTTCCAGCACCCCCCGAGTGGAGCGTGATGAACGACCCGGCTTTCAGCAGGAAGCCGCGCTGTGCCAAGGTGGACCGGGCCCAGCACTGCAGCTGCGATGCCGGCTTTCACATGAGCGGCACCTCTGACAGCAGCATTTGCCAGGGTAGGTTCTTAATGCGGGCCCATCGAGTGCTGCTTAAGTAGGCCTTAGTCCTGCCAGAAGGATCCCCGAGCGCTGAACCTCGTACTGCCAGGAAGGCCACTGGGTTTGTTGTTATATCAGACAGTGTCACTAAGAAACGGGGACTGACCTCAACTGTTATAAGCCAGGGAAGACATGAAACATAGATGTACATAAGACAATAAGAATTGTAACCTCATGGTGGGTATTGTGCTACTGTTGAATTAGCTAATCTGTATACAGTCGAAAATCAGTCTATAGATTGTCAAACACAGCAAACCTGAAGGGAGAAGTAAAACATAATGTTCTCCTAGCTATAAATGAATGTGAACTGTTTGTAAATAGTTAACTCTGCGGCAGCGGCCTTTAAAGTTTAGTGAAAGCTTTAACAAGGTCAACAAACCTGAAGACGGAAGGGGGGGTGTTTAACCAGACAAAGCCGGGCACAGTCAGTCGTCATGGTCACTCCTGGCTGACTCATCTCGTCTTTTTTTCTTTTCCACAGCCTTTGTGTTTTGCAGGACATGTGAAGACCTTGGAGTCTCAGTAGACCTATTAATATGGTGCTGGATGTTCTCGAAGGATGTCTGCACAGAAGAGCCTCTCTCTCTGACTCTCTGCTCTCGTTTTCCCAGGCAGCGGTCTGGTTCTGTGTCTCTCCCTGATCCTCCCACCCTGAGCCCCGCATCCTAAACTATGCGCGAGATCGCATGACGCCCTCGTGCCTTTGAACTCTCTCTTCCCCACAGATGTGAACGAGTGCGAGGTGTACAAGCAGGAGAGGGGTGGCAAATTGTGTGGGCATGCCTGCATCAACATCCCTGGCTCGTACCGCTGCTCTTGCCCCACCGGCTACAGGTTGCTGCCGGATGGTCGTAGCTGCGAGGGTACGCCAGGGGCCACGCCGATGCATGGGGACCCGCTTGCGACTCCGGGGCCTCGGGATTGCAATAAACAACATGGCCATTAGGTGCGGTGAGGTCATGGGAAAGAGACCTCACAGGATCAAATTAGGGAAATATGGCAGCAGAACACAGGGTCGACGCTTATGCCATCAGCCAGTCGTGGGACTGTTTTTGAACAGTGTTGCAGCAGAGGTGTACCGGGGTTCTTTGGGTAGGGGGCTTTTGGCGAGGATGCCTCGGGGATATTATTTCACAGTCCTTTACAGAGGCCGTGAGTCGTATCCCCTCACACGCAGCATAAAGGAGAATGGAACGAATGACCTCAATGTCTCCCAACCCAGAGGAATGTCCAGGCCTTCAGAGGAACGAGCCCGGGGAACCGAATAAATAAACGGAGACCCCTAGGCCAGCCGGCGGTTGCCAGGAAGCAAGCTGTCAGGCTCGCCGGTGTCTGCGCTCGTCTGTGTTTCCCTCACCCTCCGTGTCTGTCCCTCTCCCTCACGCTTTGGGCGTCTTCTCCGTCACCTCCGTCCTGGCCAGACGTGGATGAGTGCCTGAGCCAGCAGCACAACTGCACACGCGGCACCACCTGCATCAACACTGGGGGGGGCTTCCAGTGTGTCAGCCCAGAGTGCCCGCAGTCCCATGGCAACGTCAGCTATGTCAAGACATCGCCCTTGTGAGTGGACTTACAGGGAGCAAAAATTTAATTTCACGTTATTTATGTCTGAAGTGCTACTCCATACTATTATAATAGTTTTATTGTGCCGATTAAGCTGGGTTTTCAATCTGCTGTGGAGTTTCATGTTAATTTTACAGTGTAATTGCAAAGTCAAGTTTGCTAAGAATTTCATGATACAGTGACTCCAGGGCAAAGGTCTATACACGGCTGGTATGAAGGTGCCTAAATCTAGGAGAAGTTTGCAAAAATGTTATGAAGGCCTTTGACTGGATAGCTTGGCTTGGCTGCGTGCCCAGCTCGTCTGCCAAGTTTACACAAATTGCCTCATTTAAGGATAATAAAGATATAAATTATGGCTGGCAAATTTCTGCCAGGGGGCATCAAGTATGAAACCGTGCTTTAGCTCATAAAATTGCTGGAAGACTACAAATTTGTTATATTAACCCTGTATAATGGTTCAGTTTAGTATTCTGTCACTGTCTGATGAAAAGGCACGTATCTCCACAAACCCTTTATGTACGGTAAAAAAACGCATTTGGTCAGAAATGACCTATTAATAAAATAATTAATAAAATTTAACTAAAACAATATAATGAGACACCCTTAGTACCACTAATAGAAACCTACCTTTATACAGCAATCAGTGACTGGTTTAATCTTTTAAATGACTTATGAGGATTGATATTAGTAAGGTACATATGTCAGTATGAACACGATACAAACTAATCTCGCTTCATATTCACAGTTAACGATGATGATAGTTAGCTAGTTACTTAGCTATCAACGTTCAGTTGTTACAATTAGAAATCATGAATACAAATGGTTACTAGTATTGAAAATGTCACATAAATTCTAGTTAAATAGATGACTTTATAAAACTTCATTTGACTGGTAAATTAGATGTCAATAACAGACAGACGAATGAACGTATTGCATCGATGGTTAAACCTACCAAGCTCCAGACATCCTTGGGACGTTGTTTTTTGGGCTGAATATGATCAGCCCATCATGGCCTTTATTTAGACTGAAAATAATCATTGAAAATTGGGCTGTGCTTGGTCCATCTGATTTGGTCTAAGTTTAGCCCAAGGTGGATGTCTGTTTCAGACCACATATAGCTCTGTCACTGCTATGAAAATTAGATCACATTGCAGCAAGTGGGGAGAATCAGAAAATATGCGTTGTGTTATATATATATATATATATACACACACACACACACACACACACACATATATATATATATACATGGTTACCATACATCCGAATTTCAGGCAGACAGTCCCGATTTTCCAGCCCCCTCCCGCCCTGCTGCTATGTATCCTTTCTGCCCTTTTGCCCTCTTCTGACATCTCCCATACGCATAAGCAACCAACGGCTACAAGTATTGATAATATGCTAATGATATCAATATTAATGTCATGCTCCCGTTACCTCTGTTGCATCGACATTGACATCTTTTCACCTTTCACTTTTCAACCAAATACTAACGTTGTTAAGACATCTGGTAAAGCCATCTTTGCAATATCTTTTCAACTACTTCTTGCTAGGTGGGAATGTCACGATTGTCAAAAAGTGGACGTACATAGTTCTCATCGCATAGCAACGATTTACACCTACAGATATGGTCCGGCGATGGACTGGCATCCAAGCTTCAACCCTTAAAGTACTGAAGACAAATTGCAGCCATACCAATCCAAGTCAGTCAGTTACAGAGGGCTTACAGCTTTGTCTACAGTCATATCAAAGGCAAACATAGCATTATTTCAGTAGCTTGTAATATTTAGGTTAATTTTATTTTTTCAAGCAGAAATTATAATGGTCTAGGAAAGGCAAAGAGGGAGGAAATACTGGAATTATTAAAAAGGACAAGAACAGGTGGTGAAGATTACTCTGCATTCACTTGAAAATGATTGGGTCTGTCTGCCCTCCCCCACAGCCAGTGTGAGAGGAACCCTTGTCCCATGGAGAGCCGCTCCTGTCACCTGGCTCCCAAGACGGTGTCCTTCCACTACCTGTCACTGCCCTCCCAGCTGCAGACGCCCGCCACGCTCTTCCGCATGGCCACGGCGGCACTGCCAGGCCGATCCGGCCCGGACAGCCTCCGCTTCGGGATCGGAGGGGCCGCCAGTGCCAAGGGCCTATTTATCCTGCAGCGCTCCGACCGGCAGACCGGCGAGCTGATCCTGGTGCAGTCCCTTCGTGGGCCACAGGACATCGCCGTGGACGTGGACATGTCCGAATACGTAGAGCGCACCTTCCAGGCCAAGCATGTGGCCAGGGTGCACATCATGGTCTCGCCCTATGAATTCTGAATCTCTGTTGTGGGCCAGGAAGACAACTCAAGTGCGGAGGTCAATGCTCTTCCCCTCCCCCCGACCAGACAATTCAATGACACTGAAGAACCATTAGGCCAAGCACAAGGCAAGTTAAGGGTCATTCCTGTGAGCCGGACTGAAACTGGACTAAACTGAAGAGCGCAGGCAGGAAGGCGGTGGCAGCGCCAACGTCAAACAGGCAACAATACGAAGCGGCAAGAAAAAGGGGGCAGACGAACACAAAGAAACAAATGAATGTAAAAACGAAGGGAGAAAGACCTTTGATTCCCCCCTCGGAATCAGTCTTTATCAGTTCGGGAGTGGCCCCTGGGGTTTCCATAGCAACCCAAAGCTCTCCTTCCAAATGCGCACTGCCCAGATCAGACATGTGACACCGGGATCGGCCTCAGCCTAAGATTAAAACCAAACCTTCCCAGCCCTTTTCCCTCTATTTATCTGAATATTTTTTTTGTCTTTTTGTTTTTTTTACTTTGCATAATGTTTATTGTTCTTGTATTTTGTCACATATTCCTTTATTTTTCTGTCATGCTACCCAAATCGTACACGCTTAATAATTTAAGTTTTTGGAGATCCGATGTGTGGCTGTATTTCAGCCCCTTTGTGAGTGACGGGTATGTTACTCCAGTATAATCACAGCATTAAGTCTAGCGCAGTATGTATCTGGTATATATCTTCAGTCTCTCTGCCGTATCACTGAGTATTTATCTTTATCGCACATAAAGGTTTCTATCTACGTGAAGTAAAGTCAGCACTGTAGTTTTTCTTTACTTGGGCATTATGCCTTGGTGTCAATGTCTGCCCACTTTTAATAAATAGCTCGTTGTTACGTTTGTTCATGTTTCCTCTTTCCTGTTTTAATTGTCCATGGTTCACCCAGGACTGACAACCGTTGAGTTGGGTTGACTGACTGATGACACCGGATCCCCCAACCCCACCCTCATAAACATGTAAATGGGGACTTTTAGTTCTTTTCCTATGGAGACTTCATAACTCTCTGTCTTTGAACTCTGACAAGTCTAATTAATCTATTGGTTAAAGGGATAAAGCACACATTGCTCACAAATGACTCAAAAACGTCTTTGATTATGCTTTTTTTTCTTCTTTGCAAAATGACCAGTAGGATTCATAACCCATATGGGCCACGTGCTTCAAACAATAGCTTATTCCAGGACGATTTCATACTGACTGGAACAATAAGCACCAGGATATTAAAAATACACCTCAATGTGTTTTTCAGTGACATGTTTGTCAGGGAGGAGGGTAATGTTCACCACATGTGTCCTCTGTCTTCCTCTCTGCCTCCACATCCCTCTTCGCGCTTTAAATCGCAATAAGAGGATCAAAAGAACCACAGGCTTCCAGGATGGGCTCGGGGTCAGCGGGAGGGGTGGGAGTGCTGCACGTGTTTGGATTTTACGTTTGTTTCCAAACTGACAAAGTGGTTTAACGGCAAACTCCAGGCTATAGCCAGTAATTATTAGTAACACGTCGGCCCTCTGTTCCAAGTGGTATTTACTATTTTGTTTTGATCTGTGCAACAGTTCTCCACCAATGGTCATTACTTCCAACACACAAAGATCTATTACATGGATTATTCTGCTGGAAGTTATAAGGAGCTACTCATAATAAGAGATTAGAGATCGCCCCCATGTTATAAGGTTAAAAGAAAGCTGTTGCCACCAACATCACCAGAAAAATGTCCAAGAAGTCATACCCTGCAAATGTTATGGTACTTGGCCGTGACCTTTAACCTTGTGTTCACACTAGAGCTATTGGAGAACGCATCCCCTGTCACATGGTACCCATACAGATTTCAGTGCTGAGAAAATAGAATATTTCACATTCCATGTGCTTGGAATTTTACTTGCATTTTGAAGCCCCCATTTCATTTTAAGCTTCCTAATAGAACTACAGAGGAAATCCTGTCCCATTTCACCTACAGAAAGTGACAGTTATTGATGAATTCAGAAAGTCTGAGAATGGGAATGGAGTGCAGACATTTCTGTTATGAATGTACAAAAGAGGTTGGCTGATGGGTGGAGGTTGCTCTCCATGTGGGGATATATATTTTTGGAAGGAATCCCAGCAGCAGATGAATGGAACGAGGGGGCATGTGTGCGTGTCTGTCTCTAGGTGGAGGTCTGCACGTGGAGAGCAGGGGCAAAAGGAAACATGCACCCCCCACCCCCCACCCTATGTCAGTCCTGCTATGAGGACCACAGACAAGATGGCACAAATTCCAGCCTGATTTGTGATTTCAAGCTGCACTCCTCAGCACCCTGAAAAGCTGCCAGAACATTCCAGAGAAGACGGCAACTCAGCAACACTTAAGTGCAAAGGTGTTTTTATTTAAGGCAGTGCCCGGTCACAAAAAGGGCACTACAAAAAAAAAGACAAAAAATTTAAAGTATAATAATGAAAATACATTATTAAATACATTACAGATTATAAAAGAGTCTTTGTTGTGCTGCACTCACTAAATCCTGTATTTCCAATATTTCAGGGCTACTCCCTGCCATGATTAAAAAACACATTTTTCGACATGCCCATTACACAAAAAACTGCATATTTACACATTCATACCTGTTGGCATCCTAGCAATTTTAATACTTTTAAAATACGTTTATTACCTTTATGTAAACTTGTGCAAAGACCAACAGCTGAAAAACTGGCCGTTGTTTAGAAAATAAAGGCGATAAAGAATGACAAAATTATTCCCCTACTTCACAATAATTCATTTGATGTAGCTAATTCTCATTGTTTTCTATGTTACCTCACATATAATACACAGGGGGGATTAATGTATGGGCTACCCAGGTACAGCCTTTGGCCCTGGAAAACATCTGGGCCCCACCTCACCACAGGAAACACGGGCCTGTTAGTTAAATCAGCAACACCTGATGTCAGCCTAGGACACCCAGATAAGTTAACCCGCTTCTGCATAGATCATAAACATATACAATGGGGGAAGTTATTGAATGCGTCAATATTTTTTGCTTGTGTCATGAAAATTTCATGAGAAAATATTGATGACGCAATCAATACTTATTTCCCCCACTTCACATTTTATATGCAAGTTTCCCAACCCAGTCCTTGGGAACCCACAGTCGATCCGTGTTTTTCCTCCCACCTAGCTCCCTCCCGGCTCCTTGTAGGAATAAAAACATGGACTGTCTGCGGGTCCCCGAGGACCGGATTGGGAAACGCTGGTCTATGTATATCTTTACATAGCTGCAAGCAAGCCTTGCAATTTCAACGGTAGTCAGCCGTATTCCAGGCAATAAATTGGTCTAATTCTTTGCTAATTAGTTCAACTTGTGATGTATGTTGAGTGAGCCAGAACATTTTCCCAATTTGTTCCTAGAGATGCTGACAGGGGGTGACCAATTATGAAACAAAGTGTCACTGTACGTCTGAAGAGTGAGATATAATTGTCATATCTGTAAAGCGAATCATTTTCCCGTCTGTTTCAGATTTAAATGCAATCATACATGTCCTGCTTTTGCTAAAAATAACTGAGCATGTGTTGCTATCAAACTCTAAGCCACCAAAAGGAAACAACATACACATGTAAGCCATTAAAGCCAACCACTGCTAGGGTTCTGGCTTTTTTTTTTTTAACACAAATAAGAACCATTTACAGACATCAGCTGATTAATGGTGTTTTATGTACAGCTTGAATGAAGGGGTCATATGACCAAATGGGAATAAAATCATTTTTTAATTTCAGTAATCTCACACCATGTATGCATGCACCAAGTGAATTTCAGAAATTGAAGGCATTACCCACCAAATTAATTTGCTTCTCAAAATGTTTAAAGCACTTAATAAATCTAAATCATTTAAAATTTATAGAAAAGATTAAGCATTACTGAAATTTCAGTTGCTATAGTGCTGTCAGAAGAGAAAGTGAAATTTCTCCAGGTCCTTCAGAGAATCTTACAGACTCAGCAGCACTGATGTCAAGGCAGATAGCCAGTTATGCTGAATGACTTGATGTGATGTCACTTATAATGAAGGCTTCCAGGGAAACTGGATCCTTGAAAACTGTTTAAACAGAAGCGACATTCAGAAAAATATCTCCGTTTCTATAGACACCCATTTTTGAATCACGGGTCGGCTGATCCTCAGCATCTATTCACAAGTGAAGGGTGCAGTATGGATTCCAATCATTCAAACAAATTACCGCTCTGTAGCCGGGCTAAGAAAGCGCTTCAACATGTCAGCAGCACAAAGGTCAGAGTTTAAAGAGGCAGCAAATATCTTCCTCCCCTGTCAATATTCATTAGTGATAGAGGTCAGGAACTGATCTATCCCAGAGGTGCTAGAATTCACCTTTGAGAGACCCCTGATCCTTAGGCCACTATTCACCTTACTGAGGCCTAGTATGTCTTTCCTGCAGTTGCTTTTATTGTAAATGGATTCTTTTTGTATTCACATAAGAAGCTCAATGTACTTCTTCATGCAGTCTTGTCCTTCCATAAAAAGGTACACTTGAATTTAAAGTCATCCACACTTAAATCCTGTAAAAGCATAACATGGTCAGGGTCAGGGGGAAAGTAATTTTATTTTAAAAATCCATAAAAAGAACAGGCCATTTCCCACATTCATCTGAGGTCATTTTGGAATTTGAATGCCTCCCAGTTTATGAAGGAATTCTGCAGTCTTAAAATCTGAATCTCTTAAAATATAGTTGCTCTGCTGGGACTTAAGAACCACATTACAGATGTACAGTCATGGAAATGTTGCATAAAAAATTCATTTGCAAGTGTACACAGTTCTTTTCACCAGGTTGTGGAGACATTTTACACAAGTAGCAAATCATCACAGCAGAAAAAGCCTTTTTAAGCATGTTAAAAATAAAATTGTTGCCCCCTAGTGATACAGTATCAAACAGCCCAATGGCCTAATTTGCTAAATCATGCCATCAAGGCGTGCAAAAGTTCTGCTACACCACCCATACAGGATGTGAACAAACAGGAAGCTGGAATCTTGGTGGGTGCCTCCACTACTGCACCGCCAGCATTCGGGTGGGAGATGGAAATCCCCTCATATGCTCAACACACCTAGACGTCTCATAAGATGAATTTCCCACATTTTCAGTCAACATCAAAAAAAAAAAAACCCTAACCAAACAACCTCGTGACCCTAATAAAATCTGAAACTGCCATCAGGGGTGCACAGCTAGGGCCCCTCTTGCCACTGGGTGTCCTGTACTTTGCCTGTCTCCAAACTCTTGGTTACACAATAGAGTAATGATTTTTGTAGCAAGCCATACAATCTAAACTGCAAGGAGTGCTCTAGTCACCCCAGTTCAAAATTATCTACTTAAAAAAAATGGAAACTGCAGCTTCCCTGACGACAAAGGGAAAGACACAAAAAAAATCCTAGGACTGAAACTGGAATGCAAATGAAGAGGAATGAAAAGTCAAACATCGATAAAATAAAGAATTTTTATTTACAATTAAATTAATCAATATTGAAAATCCAGAAAGTAAACACCTGTTTTCTGACCCAACCAAACTTCATATAGATTTACTAAATCCTAAAAATTCCAACAGAGGATGGGGGGGGGGAAAAGAAAAAAAAAAAGATTTCAGACAAAATAGCAAAAGGCGGAACGTACTGAATATGCTCCAACCTGTCTTTGCAAACCAAACACTGACAGGAATAGCATTTGGACACCCTGCCACCTGCGGAACAAAAAAAACCCAAAGGGAATGATCCAAACTCGCAGAAGCATTAAGCTCATTAATACCAACCAGAAAAAGGAAACACACTGTATCATAAATAAAACAATTACAGACTTTTCCAGTAGTTACTGAAAACAAGACATGAAAAATGCTTTCAATTTCATTCACATTGCAGGCTCCCCCTCTAGCAGAAAACTATATACTGCTCTAAGCGTTCTACATACAAATAGTTTAAAAAACCATGTGTCATTTACACCATGTGCTAATAGTTAAATACTTAGGCCGTAAGGTGTGAGGTTTACCGTACTGTATACACCAGGGTTTTACATAAAGCGCTGGACTGCCGCTTAGAGAAAACAAGTCATGTACAAATACAAAGGACAGGGAGTATTAATAAAAGCATCAGTGCCCTCTGAGAAACGTGGCTAAACCAACAAAGCTGGGGGGGGGGTCACATCTTGAGGATACCACGACAAACATCTGTCATCAACGCTGCAGCTCGCGTTCATGTCTCATATCAAGTTCTGCTTTGCACAAGAGCGCTTAAAAAAAGTCACATTCAGCATCATTTCCTGTGTAATAAAGGTGCACATCTATCAATCCAAAGCATTTGCAATATCAAAGAATGTAATATCAAAACAGGTCAAACGCCTTAAGTATTAACTAAATATTTAAGATATATATTGGATCCAGCTGGGAGGAGTAATAGTTGCATTACCAAAGAATGGGTATTGCTTTGCATCTCACTAGGAATAAAGTTCCAACCAAAAATATTGTTTCAAGGCAACAACAATCACCATAAAATACTGGAATTGTGAACAGTATGACAATAAAAGAGCTGTGAAGACACTGTTTTACATGTATCAACTGCTCACATAATGACAATGGGGCTTCCTCAATAAAAATAAGGTGAACCACATGTGCAAACCAAAAACAAAGTGATGTTAAACAGCACAGAACTGTCCTCAGATCTACATTAACAGACAGATGTGGAACAACACGCTCAGACTTTGGTCGTGTCAGTCTTAAGGTAGCATATTTTTTAAATGAATGGAATTTCTTTAAAAAAAATAACCGAAAAATCCCAGGAACAAGATTAGCATATTTCTGTTCGTGAGCAAAATGAAAATTCAGCTTTCCTTACTTCATAATGACACTTAACGACATGCCGAGGACGTGTCGCCCCACTCTTTGTTAGCAAGGTCAGAAGCGACTGAAACTTGAACTGTGCTCAAGTGATGTTTCATTCCATTTTTGACATCTCAAACTTTGTAGTCATGATTTCCTGAGGGTCAGAAAACAAAACATTCGCACTTAAGTAAATGGCAGTGTAATAGAAAGCAAGCTTTACAAAACAAACAAAAAAAAACAAATGTTTACCTCATCCGAATCAAGAAGAACGGGAAGAGCACTGTAGGAAGAAGGAGAATTGGGAAAAATATTACATTAAGCCCAAAGTCCTACAAAAACAACAATTGCAGTGTATCTGTAGGTCCAATAAGCAGCTGCTGTACAGAAACCAGCACCTGTGCGTACAGAGAATGACACATACACATCTGTCAAAGTAGTAGGGATGTTCTCCTCTACCCACTTCAAGTCTTCATCCTAGAGAGAGGGGATAAGAGATTATCAAACTTATTCTTACGAATACAATACTGCCACCTAGTGAGGGCTAATCTCATTACACATGCCAGCTCTTCTGAATATAAGTGAGATGGCCTCAAGCAGCTTGTCTTTATGGGTATGAACTCTGAGACCTACTGATCCCACAACAAGGGAAATCGAGTATCAGACACACCAAAACCAAAACGGCAAAGCAGAAGTGCCCTCCTGCCTTCAGCCTCAGCCACATCCCAGTCCGTCAACCACCTCAATGCAGAGAACTTCCCAAGTGACACTCACAGCAGGCGCTACAGGTTTTGCGGTCCCATTTGTCTCTGTCTTTGTTCCCCTCAGCTTGATGCCTTCACCTGTGAAAATGTCGTTAACATTAAGAAGCTGAAGATTTAAGCGGAAGATTTAAGAGGTATCTTCAGAGGAACCTTACCCAAGTTTGTGGATACAAGGAACTCCTCCACCTCTTCATCATCTGAGTCATCAATCAGTGGAGTGAAAGCATACCTAGGAAGGTTAACAACAAACAGATGACACATAAACACTGTTACCGAAAAACACAATGCTTCGAATCACCACAATTAGTAAACTATAACAAAATAAGCTTCAGTCTTTTTAGGCTGGCATCCTAAAGGACAGCTACTGTGTGCTTTAATACAGAGATCCACACAGATCTACAGCCTGACACCAGCTCACCTCTGGTTGTTTGCAGACGGCCTCCAGAGAAACATGATAACTAGCAGAATAATTGAAAACAGGAATCTCCAGAAAGCATCATCCACCCAGTTCTCCTTCCAGTCCTGCCAAATGACCATGCAATAGACAGGAGAACAATGCCAGCTGTGCTTTAGAAAATGATACTGATCCTTCTTAATAGTACAAATAAAATTCAGCAACACACTTAAAACAGGTAACAGAACCAGGGAATTACACAAGTATACTTAGATGCTCAGTAATATTACCGTAACAATGACTTTCCCATTGGGAAAGGAAAAATAAGTTAAGAAATAATGTCAAAGCTGTACTCACAGACTGACAGTCAGCGAACCGAAACTTTTTTGTTGTCCACACCATGAAAATTATGGAGGCTGAAAAAGAACAGGCAAGTCTCCATAAATATGCAAACACACTAATGTTTGCACTATACACATATATACTGCATACACATTCACATAATGCATAAGAATGCACACACAGTAATGACGTGAACACTACACACAGAAATAGTACCAGTCAAAAGTTAAATTTGTGCTGTTCTATAGGTTGGGACTCATAGCGATGCCACCATTGGGCCCTTGAGCAAGATCCTTAACCCCAATTGCTCCAGGGACTGGTTGACCCTACTGTCTCATCTACGCCAGATTCATGAGGTGGCCTCCTGAGATTCTCTTCTCCGCTTTTCCAGCTGAAGGAGATCCTACAAATATGCTAAGCACTCATTGGCCACTTTTCCTTCACTCTCTGGTCAAACTCCCCCAAAACCATTTCTACTATGTTTAGGTCAGGTGGACAGGTCATGTGCTAAGATACTATCACTCCTTTGCAGGCAGCTTGGTGGCTACAAACTTTTGACTAGTACAGTAAATACTGCACACATGCTCACACACACACACACACACACACAGAGGATATATATGCAAATACACAATGATGTTAGCGTGAAGCAGATATATACTGCATACACACTTGCAGACTTCATAAATACACACACACACACATTAGTGACGTTGTGTATACAGATATATACTGCAGACACACTGGGATACTGCATCCACATAGAGTGTATTACGTATTAGTGCGGCAATAATGAGGTTGAAGCCCAGAAGCAGCTGACTCACCGATGATGGCGAAGACGAGTGTGTTGGTGAAGTGTCTGTAGAGTGACAGCTTCACTGGGTTTCTTCTGAGCTTGAGAGTCTTTATGGTCTGGGCCAGACTCACAAATATGTAGATGCCAGTTAAGGAAAGAGGGTGACTTAAGGAGCACTGAAGCTCTGTACCAAAAAGCCACCAACACTGCACGCAAACATAGGCACATGCTGACAAAATCAACAATTGCAATAAGACCAAACAAAGCAATAGGCAACATGCACTCACATTTTAAATTTTACAATAATTTATTTAGTAGACAGTTTTATCTAAAGTGACGTACAATAAGGTAAACTAGCCCTGGAGCAAATGAGGTTAATGGCCTTGCTCAAGGGCCAAAGAGTGAAACAGTTTCGCTGACTGTGGGATTTGAACCTAACCCACTCAGCCACACACTGACGCCATGATGCTTTAGGCCAATGTTACTTAACAGGACCAAACCGTGATGCACCACAGAGCTGCATCCTTCTTTGGCACCCCAAAATGTACATAACGGGATAAATGGAATGAGAATAAAGGCAGAAGCAATGCAATAAAGCCCCAGCAGGTAAAAGGAAGAAGGGAGAAGGCAGGGGGACAGGGCAGCCAGACAAGCAGACCATAAAGGATATCCACCAGCACAGAGAGGAGTCGAGCAGAGCCAGTGGAATATTGGCAAGCAGGGCCAGGTCTGAGTCCTTTGCCTACAGGAGAGGAGGAGGAAGCGAGGAGGACAGACAACAGGAGAGCATGAATCAGGAGCTGCAAGCCACCACATCTCCACACAAAGCCACTCATTAGCACACGGTCTGAAGAAGAAACTCACAAAATATAACCTTTTCTTAAACTCTTAAAATCCCATTTTTCTTACTGGAGAATAATGCTTCAACACATGAAATTAATTAGTTCATTTCAAAGAAGGGGAAAAGGCTTTGCATCTTAAAACCCAAACTAAAGGCATATTCACCTTTTTAAAAAATATCATTAAACCAATCAACGACGGCAAAGGATATGAACCAGATGCAGCAGCAGTCAAACACAGCTAAGATAATGGCGGTGATTAGGACTTGACTATTCTGTCGATCCTTGTGAGACACACAGGACTCGGCTTAGACTTGCAGTGTCGCATGCACTCACCCTAAGGTGCCATGGTTCTGACCACAGATAAGCAACTTCTACTTCATGTTACAGACGCTGAAGGAGCTTCCTCATGTTCATGGGGGCAACTACTTCCAAAAAAAAGGCTAATAAACGCTTGGATTTAAGAAAATAAAACGAGCGTGTTTTACCCATCAAATTAAGTGATTAAGTGATGAAAAGATTGAGGACCAGAAGGGCAGATACATCTTAATAGGTATATATCATTAGATTGAATGGTTTTATACTCCCCGACATTAGCTTTTTGTGTAGAATATAGCAGTCATGTTACAAGACTGAACAGAAAGGTATCAGCAGTACTTTACCCCAGTAATTCTGAGAACACCTTCAATGGCAGCAAAGGCGAAGTAGAGGACGCCAAGTCCCACCACTCGGTGCATGACAGTCCCCAGGCGAGGCCTAATTAGAAAACATAGATGAAACCAAATGTGCACCAATATGTATATATCAATGAAAAGATCTCAGAACAGACCATCTTCATCGGCGACCATTAAATGACCTAAACTGGAACTCGGGAATACAATAATACTGTATCACCTGCTAAATTAACTTGAATGTTTGCAACTAAACATGAAACATGAAAACGGTGAACGCCAACACTACTAATCTCTAGATTAGAAATAAAGTTGAGTACATCATTAATTCTGAGGTGGTACACTGGATTACAGTCCCATGGTGTACCGATGGGCACAACATATGCGGACCAGGGAAAGGCTGGCTAATGGTAAGAGTGACGTGGCGGTTTGGCGCTCACTTGATGATCCCGTATCCCAGGCTGACGATGATGACAAGCAGCCGGGCTAGGGTTCTCTTCAGGGCCGAGAGGAGCTCGGCGAATATCAGCAGGCCTTGAGCTGAGAAATGAGAAGAAAAATAATGAACGATCCCAAGCATCTGAGATAAGTATATATTTTTATAATTCTATATCACAGACATTCCTTAAGAAGAACTAGAATAATCAGGAAGGAAAAACAGCCAAGGACGTGACCTCTTTAGCAATATCGTAGCGAAGATGGACGTGAATAAGCAGGGGGTGCGGGTACTTACAGGCGGAGCCCACAGTGTTGGTGTTCTCGTACTCAGCGCAGAAGACGGCCATCTCCACCATGCCCAGGAAGATGACGCCAGCAATCCAGAACTGGATCCGCAGCAGATCCTTCCAGTAGCAGGCAGACCACAAGAACCAGAAGAGTGCGTAGAGGATGTACACCATGCACATCACCATGTAGAACTGATGGAGAGAAGTGGGGGGGCAGGGATATCACCAGAAACAGGTACAGCTACCTGACCCAAACACACCCTTCACTCATGGTATCAAAGATACACGTCTAGCCGAAGAAAAAAAAAAAAAAAGTCACACTTTTTATATTTCGCTGGACCACCTTTAGCTTTGATTATGGTACGCATTCCCTAATGCATTGTTTCCATGTGATTTTTTTTCACCCAGATTTGCATTCATTTCTCGTCAACATCCTGTATTGATGACAGGCGAGTTGAACCATTCAAAGTCTTCTTCAGCACATCTCAAAGACTTTCAATGGGGTTAAGGTCAAGACTCTGAGGTGGACAATTCATGTGTGACAATGATTCCTCATGCTCCCTGGACCACCCTTTGACAATTTTGACAATTCGCACCTGATGAATCTTGGCATTATCGCCCTGGAATAAGCCCGTGCCATTAGGAATAAAAACCTGGCCATTCAGTAGATCCAAATACTCAGCTGACTTCAAGGTATTGCAACATAATGTTGCTGAGCTGTAATAATGATCAAATCATTGGATGATTTAAAATAAGTTTTTTTCTGGCCAGGCAGTGTATTTACATCCCTTTTCATTCCCATTTCTTCATGCTTGTTTTTCTTAGGGCTTCTCATGTCTCCCCTCATACAGGGATTCTCACACTGGCTTTTTAACCAAGAACTGATTTTTAGTTGCGTTTAGTTAAGGTATTAAATCATCAATACTCACAATCATAAGTGGCCATTCCGTAATGGAGATAAAACCATGGGAGCCTTTCATTACAATGTTCACTAAGAAGGGGAAAAAATAATTAGATTTATGCAAATTCTTAGGGCTAATGTCTGTGACATTGCATATGCCGCAATGTTGTCAAGTCAACCTTCTCCAAAAACAATACACATCTGATATAACCAAATAAAGACATTTTTATATTTTCCTCAAGTTTACTAGTGAAGAGACTATTTTTGATTTGTTGAATTTGGCTCATTTTACTGTAAGTAAAGCATATTGTAAGGCACTGCTCAAGCAGAAACACCTGACAAGGCTATTCAACACTGACAAAGCTACAGAAACAGAACAACATTTCCCAGCCCGGTCCTCAGGGACCCCCCAGGCAGTCCACATATTTGGTACCATGAGCTGGGGAGGATACAAAAATGTGGACTGCCAGGGGGTCACTGAGGACCCCCTTTCCTGTTTGCACATACATTTATTGTAGATGATTTCACTGTATTTGAGAGTAAGTAAGTAACACGAAAAATCTCACCAGTTAAATTCCAGTTGGCCGCCTTACTTTTGGAGCTGATGGAAACTGCAAGCAGGTAGGGGCCGTCTTTCCATGTAGTGGCTATGACATTCTCCTAGACAACCAAGGAATGCATGTGTCAAAGGCAGACATTCAACCAGGGGGCACTTAATTTAAACTGACAGCGAGAAGTCTTACCTCATAAGGATGTTTTCTTCCATCTTTCATGTAACTGGTATTCTGCAAAAAATTTTTGACAAAATGACAATAGAGGGAAATATAAACCTCAAAGTAAAAGCAAGTTGAAAGGAAAAAAATACGAAAGACAGACTTTTTCCTACATAAAATATCAATACTAGAGCTGTATGTCTAATATGAGATTGGGAGATAATTGGGATTTTAAGAAGAATGAACCAAATGTAAAAGTACATTATGCATGGTTCCCCTCACCAGGGAAGGGTACGCATTTTAAACAAAAAATTATTTAAAAGTTACTTTCACAACATGGCAGGACTAATTTCAACTTCCGATCTACTTTGCTGTGCAAAACATCAGACATTAGGTTTTTGCTTTGTTTGAAAAACGTTGTATATCTCTTGCTCCAGGACTGTTTACTCTTGTAACTGTACATTCATTGGAAGCTCAACCTGGCTGCACTTACGCCTACATTGCTCTTTGACAGCTGTATGTTCATAAATGTGCCATTCACCTCCTTGTACATTGCTCTTACAAGTAAGTGTAATGTAATAAAGCTGAACATTCACGAAAAGTAAAAATCCACTGCAAGCAATTAAACTAATATTATTAACAGAAGGCCGCCCATTATATACAAATCTAATGGAAGAAAACATGGAAACAGCCACAAGTTTCATACAAAGCATTCTAAAACTTCACCATTAATCCTGCTGAAAATGATGGTAATGTTTGATAACGCTACATACTCTTCTTACCAGTTTCACATCTTGCAGAAAATCATCCACAGGTATAGGCAGCTGGTTTGTTTTCTAAAATAAAATAAAAAAATATAAAAAAAAATAAAGTTTGAGACAGACCTCTGCAAAAAAAGGTAAAATGCCCATTTGGATACTGACCACATAACCTACAACAAGTAGAGTTAATGTGGAAGCAACCCATGAGGTGATCTTATACACAGGAGGACACCCACTGAATAAGGAAATTACTGAAGAGCTGGTCCCAACGATCAGTGCCTCAGTACGAGGTACTAAAAGCATTTTTCTCAATATGGAACATCTCCCTGTATCATGGAGTAGAAAACACAGATCAGCTAAGTAGCTAAACGGAAAATGTACTTACATTAAAAGGGGGAAAGACTCGCAGCTCCTTGTTGCATGTAACCAGCTGCTGCTTCTGCTCGATGTACTCCCCGCGGCCCATATGCAGGATTTTTCCCAAGTTCTGGTCCATTCTGTCATACATTTCCTGTAAAATGGGAAATGTTGAAATCTGTCACTATTATAAATAAAAAAAAAATTTTAATTAAAAAAAAAATTGCTTGAGAATATTCAAGATGTTTCACTGGCCATGTGCAATGAGTGTGTTGGGACAATTGCTCATTCAGCTACAGCTTTTACAAGAAAAGTTAATGATACACAGAGATGGCAAACAGGCAACAGTGGAGTGAAAACAAACTATTCACAGCTTTTGAACTGTAGCTCTGAATCACCACTACAATTAGAACCTCATCATATGCAACTCAGAGCCCAACAAAGACATACACTTATACATTATTAAATCATTCTACTGATGCGGCACAAAACATTACAGTAAAGGCACTTACATCAATGTTGTCATACTGATTGTGACATGGATAGTATTTCAAGAACCAGTCAATGGTAAATTTCGTTTCCTCTGGACATCCGAAGTACTTAACTGAAATACAGGCACAGTTCCCATTCAGGAACAGACACACAGCAAAAACAAATACTTTTCACAAATGTGGAGAAAAATTAATGACTTCATTGGAAGAACGAAGACAAAATATTCATTGTCAGCTCTGATGCCTAAAATTATTGTTGCCGAAATGTGGACATCTAGAAAACAGTCCTAGCCATGCTCCAAATAATGAGATAACCGGAAGAATTAATTTCCAGCAGATTACAACTTACCTTTTAATTTTATGTCAGTGCCGGTGTACATAGATTTTAGCAGCAGTATCGGTCTGGACGCCTGGAAAGAAATGTCATCATAGATGCAATTTCTAGACCAAGACTCTTATTTTGACAATCAGGCACGAAAGTTTTCGCAGACATGATCACATAAAAGCTCTCTTTACCAAGACTGCAACTGGATACGATCAACACGAGTTCGGCGGGGAAAAAAACAAGGACGCTCAATAATTAATATTACTTCACGTATGTCAAGTCTAATTTAAACATTCCACTAAGGACTTTCTACAAATCGCATGGGTTTTCACGGACAGCTGAATAATCACTAAAAGAAAAAGAAATATCACAAACAGCATTATATAATGACACCTATAACTAATCATGGCGACTAAACAGCTCTTTAAAAGGACAATGAATAATTAAGTATATTCTCATTGAATAAAACATAGGGTATAGTGCCACAGTGGCTTTATGAATTTTTAAGCGTGCCTTATCTGTGGTTCTAACACTTCTTTCGGCAGCTCAAAATGTACAGTTAAGAGTTACCTTATACATTTGTCTTGTAGTTTGTGCCTTTAACATGTATCCCAACACATTCTAAAACGCAAATGTGAAAGGTGAGTGCCGACAACAGCAAGTCTATATGTGGAAATCTAGCACAATAAACTGGAGAACACAGTAATATTATTAAATAGATTATCCGATACTTTGAAAGTTTCATGCTCAAGTCAACTATTTAATCAAGATTGACAGCAACGACAATAAGCTAGTCACTTACCCACGGAAACACAACGCATTATCAAAAACGACAGCCGACCGGGTTCTTATTTAAAATTAAATGATATACAACTAGCTAGCCCTAGTTTTAAAGCAGTTACTTTTATTACAGTGAAGCGTAGCCGCAAGCTAATTAGCCGGCTAGTGTTCGACAGTTTCACTATTCGGGAGCCCTGGACCAGGGGAAGTCACAAAGATTTTTATATAGGCTTGTTAGCCTCGGTATGTATTATTTCAGTCACTGTTCAGTATATCCAATATCTGTTTATGTCAACCACAGAGGGGGGGGGATTTAAGTTATAAGTAGCTAGCTGCGGTTTGGATGCCTTCGACCATTCCCTCGTTCGGAGCCCATGTTTACATTCCATTTCCCTGAAAGTCCCATAAAACTGCACCTACGTTGACGACGATGATGTCCCACTGTCCTCTCTCCGGGGCTGCTTCGGCACCATCGTTGAAGCTGCTCAGCACGGCGCCAATCAACAGCAGCAGCCAGCCTTTGGATTTCCTCGAGCGCCAGCTCCACGTCCTCCACCGAACGCCGGGCGCCATGTTTTCGCTGTTGGCCGCAGCCCTACGTGTCAGTGCACCTGCCCGCTGGAAACGTGGAGCGCCTCACCTGGGTTCCGGGCCGGGCGTTATACACCCGGCACCGCATCAATCAGGAAACGCGGAGAACCTCACCTGAGTTCCGGGACAGGCCCTATACACCCGGCACCGTATTAATCAGCAAACGTGGAGCACCTCATCTGGGTTCCGGGCCGGGCGCTGTACACCCGGAACGGAATCAACCAGAAAACATCCGTGACTTTTGTTAAAATGACGATTCTAACATCAACTATACATTTCCTGAACATGTATAGTCCCGTTGTATTTGAGTGTTTTTTGCTAATTTGGAACAATTTCATTTGTTTTGTATTGAGGATTTGGGGGGAACTAATTTCAATATATACGCTGTTGACTCGGATTGAGGGAAAAGGGAAAACCGGAAACGGAAATGAGCCGGGAAAACGCTTGAGCTTCATGCCTGCATGTTTTATGTGTCATATAAACCAACACATAAAAGCTGAACTGGAGATGTAGAAAGGTCGTTGAAAACCCTACTACAGGGAGCATACCGGCGGTGAGTGGAACTACGGGCTGCCAGAGCAGGGGTCTCGTTTATGAAATTTTGCGTAAATTTCACTGTGAAAAAATAAGTGCGCACAAAAAGTTCGTATTTATCAAACATATGCAGGCAATTTCCCCTTGATAAATCAGAACGATTTTGGAAACGATGCACGTGCCTTCGACTTCGCCCAGTCAATGCAAATGGACTACAGCATAGGGTAACCTGAGATAGTGCCCTGCCAAATGGGTAATGTCATCCAGTATGGCAGGCATAAAGGAGCTGAAAGATAACTGGGATATCCCTATTTTGTCAGCCAGTTCCCTCCGGTAGGTGCCTGTCGCCAGGAACCCATGAGAAGCCCTATACAGGTCAGAACCTATATATGAACAAGTGCTGCCTTATTTTGAGTGGTTTTCTCTACAATTGGTCCCACTTAAGCACGCAATTGTAATAATATGGCTCTTGGAAGCCTAAATCGGCTCAAGAGCCAGTTATCATCATGAGCAAAATAATCCTGGTGGTACCTGAACATGTGTTCCCTCCTTATTCAGTCGTTTGCGCGGTCCTGTAGTAGCAACAAGAACCCGTTCTGCTGAATTGCATTCTTATTATCTTATTATCATCATCTTCGAAGCTAATGTCTGCGGCTGCGCTGTATTTTTGTGCACATGGACGGTCGTTCGGCAGGTGTACAGCAGTGATATTCCTACACACCAGCAGATGGCAGATGTATTACAATAAACACAAATGCAAACGGGGCAGTGAAATGGGTAAACTTCTTTGAACAGTTTTAACGTTGTTACTAGGCTTGAACGGTGTTACGGCAATAAGACACACAACGGTATTTTGAAATCTTGATGACAAAATTAGCCACCTCGACCACACTTGGCGAATTTCATTGCCAAGATTTCATAAATGCTGGAATATCGCTGCTTTTGAAAATACCGCCAAAAATACCATATATAGAGGTATAATGTCTGGACGGTAAACAAATTGTTTAATGTTGCATGCAAATGGATAAAAACAAAATGCAATATACAGGCAATGTTCTTACAGTGCATGACATCTCAAACAATATATTTCTATTTCTGTGCAGAAATTCGTCTTGCTCAGTGTTTGTCTTTGAATTTGTGCACCGTAATATGTCTTTGTTATCCTTCAGTGATGAATGTGTATGTGTACATACACTCACCTAAAGGATTATTAGGAACACCATACTAATACGGTGTTTGACCCCCTTTCGCCTTCAGAACT